>CM052279.1:7321866-7708596 GCA_028455765.1 Lasioglossum oenotherae | reverse complement strand
AATTTTCGAAAATTTTTCGGGCGTCTGACTTGTCGTCGAGTTGCACTACTGAAATTTCGGATACCTCCTTCGATATCATATGCTCCTAATACAAAGCTCAATTTTCGAGATTTTTGAAAATTTTCGCGAAAATTGAGTTTTGTATTAGGAGCACATGATGTCGAAGGAGGTGGCACAATTTTCAGTAGTGCAACTCGAGGACAAGTCAGACGGTCGGAAATTGTCGAATATTGTCAAAAATCTTGGAAATTGAGTTTTGTATTAGGAGAATATGATAGCGATGGAGATGGCATGAAAATTCAGTATTATGTATATAATTCTACGAGTGGGATGTTCGGGAAAAATTGGTGGTTCAATACATAAATACACGGATATATATTGTTTTCTAACATTGTCTTTATTTATTCAGTGTAGATTCATACATCAAATGTTTGCATTGTACATGTACAGAACGCTATCCACCATTATGAATTATCTTGCGGCGTGAGTTGTGGGCAGCAGATGCTCCGTTATCTTGGAACACTGCATCCTACGCGTACACTGAGAAAAAAATCCTGTCGAAACAAAAAATATATATGTTGATTCAATAAGATGTACTATTGAATAGTGCCAATATCATATGAACTTAGTTTAATATTTAATACTATTGAATTTCAATAGCAAAACTCACTTCCGCCAATCATATAAGCTAATAGCTTGACCATGAATGTTTTCAAAAAAATAAGATATGGCCTCGAACCAATTCCAGTATAAATCAATACATTTCTAAAATGTTTTTAACAACATATCTGATTGATTGAAGGAAAAATAGAAATATTACGAATAATAATATACGGTATTGAATCAAATACTATTTTCAATCATTTCATGATAGACAATTCAAATGCATCACGATTTGCTTCTAAATTTCATACTATTGAAAAGAATACATTGATATTCATCGAAGTATTATAAAAAATTACAATAACACGCGTGTTATTGAAGTAACTACTTTTTTTCTGAGTGTAGAGTGGGGAGACAAGTCTGCTCGCGCGCGCAACAACGGCTGCCTGTTGTCCACGTGTACAGCTTGCGCGCCGTCCAGTTTTAAAGGGAGGATGGCGGAGAAGAAAGGTGGGGTCTCGAAATGTTTATCGAAGTTATTCCGGGGACCGAACGAACCGGCTAACGTAAGCAAACTTCACCATGAAAGGGCAGCAAAAGCTGATTATGCCTGCTGGCTTTACATCCCGACGAATTAAGACGGCCGCGCCGCACCGCGTTGCGTCGCGCCTGCTAATTACATTTTTTCATTAGTCGCCATAAGGAATGAGAAAAACGAATCAACGCACTGTTTGAGCACGCCGAAGAATGTCTTTTCATGGACGCGGACGGGACGAATTGTAATGGGAAGTACAAATGGGAATTATTGATTCGTGGGACAAAGTGTTTTTAATTGTACTCGATTGCTCGGGATTTATATGAGTCATAAGCTGATCGTGGAATTTCTGCGTTCCTCCGTAGATCCAACCTACTGGTAATTCGATAGAAATGGAACCTTCAATTACGTCTAATGGATACTTCATTTTCCTCTTCATTCGATGAAGTCGATTGTGGGATGAATTGAAAGAGATAATGGTTGATTTGTGCGACAGTTGATTATTGATCGACGTTTAGTTAAAACGATTTTCATGTTTCGTTAGTTTCATTTCTTTATGAAATTGATGATGGGTGAAAGAAATAAAACTTAACTAGTACGATGATCGACTAAAAATGTTTTGTAAAAATGTACTAGATTAACTAATAACGTTCATATTGCTCAGGACCTTCACAGATTTATTTATCAATTTTCCTGAACATATTTTTTTTATGTTTCTGTTGATGACAATGTAACATTTCCTTATATAATTTAGTCACCAGAAATTGTATAACTGGATGTCGATTTAAAAATTTTGAACCAAAATGGACCCGGGCACTAAGAAGAGGGCACATTGATTTTCTTGTGACGAAAGAAAACATGGTCATCTTACATCGAAAGAAAACTACATTAACAATCGTGCAGCTCAACGCTGATTTCAACAATTCCAGAGAAACACATAACAATTAGTACAATCTAAAGATACAATTTAGTTACCAGAAATGGCATAATTAAATTACCATTTTAAAATACTGAATCAAAATGGACGCGAGCACTAAGAAGAGGGCACATTGATTTTCTTGTGACGAAAGAAAACATGGTCATCTTACATCGAAAGAAAACTACATTAACAATCGTGCAGCTCAACGCTGATTTCAACCATTCCAGAGAAACACACACACACACACACACACACACGCACACACACACACACACACATATATATATAACAATTAGTACAATTTAAACATAGAATTTAGTCACCAAAAATTGCATAATTAAATTACCATTTTAGAATACTGAATCAAAATGGACGCGAGCACTAAGAAGAGGGCGCATTGATTTTCTAGTTATGAAAAAGAACATGGTGTTACATCAAAATAAAACTGCATTAACAATCGTGCAACTCAACGCTGGTTTGAACAATTCCACAGAGATAAAAGTTTCGAAGATAAAGAGGCTGGGCACAGACAGCCTTCTCCGTTTGATAATGATGAAGCAAGAGCTACTATCAAAGCAGATCGTCGAAGACCGTCTCGAGAGGTTGCGGAAGAAGTGAAAAGTTGATCGTACAACAAAGAGCCTGTAAAGAACCGCAATTATTTTTGCACCGATCCAATAAATTTTCAGGTAACTTCGAAACTACGGGCGAATTCGATTTGATATCTAGCGGTTAGGAAACTGTGGAGGACGTTATCTCGTCGACTGCACGACGACAGTTGCGCGCCCGGAATGGTCCCGCGTGGTGCACGACGGGAACAAGCCCGATGGTTCGCTTTTATAAAGCATTCTGCCAAATTAATGCGGAGATATCAACTTTCGAAGTTTTCGAGTGCCGGAAATGCAACCGGGTTGCCGAGCGAAGAGAAACAGCGGCCGCGGAAGAGGATGGTGGGTGCGGCGGGGGTGGTTTTCTCCACCAAGGTTCGAACTCGGAAAGTTTGTATCTCCGCATTAATTTGATGGAACGTCGCAGGAAAATCAGGTCATTGAATTTCATCTTGAATAGCCGGCGACGCTGCGTAACAGCGCAGCTCGCTTGTGGATAGGAGAAAAAGCCCGCTAACGATGTTTAAACGACCCTCTACAGAAAACGTGATATTTCGAGCAATCGCATTATCCATCTTACAGGCCATTTGACCCTGTTACACCACTGGGAATCTCCGAATTGCCCGTGATACACTCAAACCTCCACTATACAAATTAACCTTAAACACTGTTAAAGCTAACGCTCCCATTAGGCAGGCTACAGTTATGTCTCAATAAATGTGCACGGTATTTGAGAAAACATTTTCAATTCTCGGGTTAGTTTCGCGAAATGTTCGTCAACGTGTTTGTGACATTTTTCTGGGTAAAACGAGCCCAAACATGACATACTTGTGGCACGATATTTGAGGAAATATCATTGGATTAGTATTGTTTATAACTAGACTGCGGATTCATATAAATTATTCATTATATATATTATTCATATTCATATAAAAGACATAGGAGCCACCAAGTAGGAATTTATTCCTGTCTCTCTATTGATGTCTTAAATCTATTGATTTGCTCAATTGTAACAAATGTATCGACACTTTAAAATTCTTGTAATCTTTTTAATGTTTGGAATTACACCAACTCATTTTTGCCATAAATGCATGAGATCCGCAGTCTACTTATAACAATACATACAAGCACACATCGATTAACTCTCGCCTCGAGTATTTGAGTAATTACAGCAGGCATGCACAACTTGTAGCTTCAAGAGCGGCTCCTGTTGCAGTTCTGTCGAGAGCTCGCGCCCCCAAATCGTCCAGTTGTGCATGTCTGAACTACAGTAAAATTGCGATAGTTGTCAACGACCGGGTAAGCAGAGTTGGGCATTAATCGATTAAAATTTTAATCTTATTTATATATAAGCTTATTTATTTATTTATATATATTAATTAATCTTATTTAAATTTTAATAATTAATGATTGATTGATTGTCCGATTAAAAAAAGAAAAAAAAATCGACGATTGATTCAATCTATTGATGAAGTTAATCGTCAATCGTTGATTAAAAAAAGAAATCATCGAAAAGAAATACAAAAGCAAGTAAACAGAATTTGTATCATACATATATAGACCAAATGACAATACACCTAAATTCAGTTTACATTTTTTTCAGTATTCACACAGTTCTGATTCCGTATTTCATTTCGAAATTTTAGCAGTTAATCATTGATCAATTATCCCATTGACGATTAATAATAATCGTTAATTGCAATTAACGACTAAAGTGGAAATTTAGTCATTAACCGCAATTAACGATTAACAAGTATTTAATCGTTAACTGCAATTAACGACTAAACTAGAAGATTAATTGTTAATTGCGATTAACGATTGAAGTAGAAATTTAGTCGTCAATCGTTGATTAAATTTTTGACCCATTTTAACACAGGCTGGTTGACAAGAATCGCGACTTTACTGTATTTCCAATTTGTTTGAATCATTTTCTATATTTTTGTTAAAAAATGGTGAAATTATTGTAACCTTCTATTTTACAATAATTGCAAATTGATGATTATAATGATAACTACACAATTATAATTTTTATTTTATTAAACATTATATGTCATATAATGACATATAATTATCCGGAGAGATTTTATTGCAAATTAAATCGGAAGAACATTGCGTTTTACAAACATAACAGCCAATAGAGAGAGCGTGGAATCGAATGGAATTTTTATTACGTATTCGTTATAAAAATCGATTTCTCATTGACAATCTAATTCGCTCAATAAAGTAGAAACTGCAGAACGAATTATTGATATCCCGACAAAAATATCTGTATATTTCACAGTGATTGTGTTACACTATAAAGGGAGCAACACGAGAATTATAAAGAGTGAGATACAATTTATTATTTTGTCGTTAATTTACGGATTTTATCTCTTCTTTTGCTGCAACGTTACATAAATTCAATATCGACAAACAGTTTGAACGCTTTATAAATTACATTCCCACTGCGAACTCAATAAACTTTAACAGTTATCCGCAAGAATATAAAAATATTCTTTATACGAAGAATTTCGTGATAAATAGATTTGATGTAATTATAAACATTGATCTGGATTTATGCGAAAATTAGTAGATCAGATACAAGACAGTAAAAACATTGAATGAAATTAAAAATAATTTTATTTTCAACTCGCTCAAATTATTTAAAGAAGAAATAAATGTGTATATAGCTTCTTTCAACTGATGCAGGCAATTTTTATTTTGCACAAAAATCTACAGTCGAGTAATTAGCTTAGAGAACGACTTATTCGTTTTATTCGATCGGAATAGGATATTGAGAGAGAGAGAGAGAGAGAGATAAAGTGTTTTCAATAACTTCAGAAGAATCTAACTTCAATAAGTTCCTTTGCCGTTTTACACAGTGGATATGGACACAGTACAGATTCATTTCATTTCGGCGAACACATGAGACAGTTCGGCAATTCGCCAAGTCACGTATATGTATACGGTAGATATACCAGTAAGCGTTTAGTACGATAAGCTTCATACCAATACACACATTGATCCAGATTATGTGATAGGGAAGATAGATTCAATTTCGATTCATGCTACTAATTGCATACAAATATTGTTCTGTTTATGTTTTCGATATGGATTAATATTTGTTTATATATTGGACAGGTCTATTAAAACATAACAATAACATACGGTGTAGAATATACGAAAAGCTTCATATCGAAGTGAAGAGCAATCGAATGAATTTAATGAAAATATCAACCAAAGTAAATCAACACAATAAATAAACTTGGATTTCTTCAGTTACGTGATTGACGTTTTTCTTCGTTTGTATATTTTATATATTGTATACTTTTCAAGAATATCCATTAAAAGTCTCAAGAATGAAAATTAAAGTGAAAATTTTAGCGTAACTTTTATATAGCATGGTACTACTAATAATACTAATAATTAGATTGCGGATAAAAAATTGAGTAGATGAAATTCAAAAAATTGTTGAAAAATTTTAAAAATTGGAGATGTCAATATATGATTTCTCCTCTATTAAAATCATTAAGGGAAAAAATTAAATTCGATTTGGTTTCTATTTCTTGGAATCAATGCAGACAATTTTGTATTTTGCATAAATATCCGCAGTCTACTAATAATACGAAGAATACGTGATAATAATACTGATAATACTACTAATAATTGATCATAATACTGATAATACTACTTATAATTCATAATAATACTGATAATACTACTTATAATTGATAATAATACTGATAATACTACTTATAATTGATAATAATACTGATAATACACTACTACTAATTCGTGATAATACTAATAATTGATCAAAATACTTCTACTACTAATAACAATTGGTGATAATGCTAATAACTGATCAAAATACTAATAATACTACTTACAATTGATAATAATACTAATAATACACACTACTAATAGTGATTAAAATGACAGATTGCAGTAAACATCAAATTAAATTGGTGAATTACAAATTAAAATCCCAACGTGTTAACACACACATACTGTATTACTTATATAGAAATTTTTAATATTATCCCCTAATAATATCAAATTTTCTTATAAATATTGGGTTGGCAAGAAAGTAATTTCGGTATTTAAGGCGAAATAGAGCCCAATTTTTTTATTCAAGCAATGAATTTTAATGAATAAGACATATTTTCCCTTTTGTTCGATGATCTTTTGCCAAAAAGAATAAACAAGAAAATATTTTATTCATTAAAGTTCATCGCTTGAATAAAGAAATTCGGTTTTATTTCGCCATCAAATTCCGAAATTACTTTCTCGCCAACCTAATATTTATTGTAAAATACTTCAATGAAATGTCGATTTTAATTAAGAATATACATCTTTTCAGTTCACACGATGATTTCACTAGCTGTTTCAATTCGTCATAGTCGCTGTATTTGATTTTATTTAGTTACCGTATCAGATGAATGCGGTCGACACGTTACGTACGAGCAGTTCTCATATTTGGAGCAGCCGTGTACTCGGGAACAGGATATCCGATTAAAGTTACGAAATATACGCACGGGCACCTACGGCCGGTGTGAGCTTCGGCTGATCGATACCCACGTTTCTCGATATAACGCAAACATTACGCGTTCCTAAACCGTGACATTAATTCCACTGAGAGGACATGTATTAACCCTGCAAGTTTGCTGCGCAAGGGTTGTTTAACTACTACATTAGTGAACCACTGGAAAAATCGGCTAGGTACAACTATAATATAATTAAATTAAAAACATTATGCAGTTCTAGCCTACTTTTATCTCCCATATATCTGTTTTAAACTATAAATGTTTACAAATTTAAATTACGCCCACAAAGATTAATTTGTATGTCAATTTTAAAATGTTTAAAGAGACTCAACTCTCAAATTGTAATTTGAAATTCTTCGGTAAAAATTGGAATTAATAATACAAATATTTCATTGATTCTAGAAGATATTCAACACATGGTTTTCTCTATTATTTTGAATAATTATTTTGCATAATTAATCCTACATTAGTGAGCCACTGGAAAAATTATACAATAATAATACAGATACAACAATAATTAAATTGAAAGTGTATGCATTTATAGCGTGCTTCCATTTAATTCAGATTCTGTTTTAAATAGTAAATGTTTAAAAATCTCAGCTGTGTTCACAAAGATTAATTTGTATATCAATTTTGAAGTCTTTAAAGAGACTCAACTCTCAAATTGTAATTTGAAATTCTTCGGTAAAAATTGGAATTAATAATACAAATACTTCATTGATTCTAGAAGATATTCAACACATGGTTTTCTCTATCATTTTGAATAATTATTTTGCACAATTAACCCTACATCAGTGAGCCACTGGAAAAATTATACAACAATATACAGTTACAACGATAATTAAATTGAAAGCTTTATGCATTTATAGCGTGCTTCCATTTAATTCAGCTTCTGTTTTAAATAGTAAATGTTTAAAAATCTCAGCTGTGTTCACAAAGATTAATTTGTATATCAATTTTGAAGTCTTTAAAGAGACTCAACTCTCAAATTGTAATTTGAAATTCTTCGGTAAAAATTGGAATTAATAATACAAATACTTCATTGATTCTAGAAGATATTCAACACATGGTTTTCTCTATCATTTTGAATAATTATTTTGCACAATTAATCCTACAGTAGTGAGCCACTGGAAAAATTATACAACAATATACAGTTACAACGATAATTAAATTGAAAGCTTTATGCATTTATAGCGTACTTTCATTTAACTCTGTGTATGTTTTACACAGTAAATGTTTAAAAATCTCAACTATGTCCACAAAGATTAATTTGTGTGTCTATTCTAAAATGTTTAAAGAGATTCAACTCTCAAATTGTAATTTGAAATTCTTCGGTAAAAATTGCAGTTAATAATATAAATAGTTAATTGAATTTAGAAGACATTCAACACATGGGTTTCTAAAGAAGCGTAGGCGTAGTTTCAAATTCTAAAAGTAGTTCTCCATCGAATCGACAGGACTTTTAATTAAAATCCTTGTAGGGTCAAAATACAGCAACATTTTCTAAAGAGAGAATTAATGAAACGCTCTAAATTCTCCTACGAAACGGAATCAGACATTTTACTAAAATTCTGTTTCTAGTCGAAGTTAAGTATTGCGCAAATCGTCCCCGGGAAATTAATATTACTGGAAACATATTTCACCCCTCCTTTATTTCACATTTCGAACGGGCACTCTGGAGCAAGTGGTTTCATTAAAATATCACATTCATTAAATTAATTCAATGCCATGTAATTTCGGCTGTATTGTCTGAAATTCTTACACAATGCCTTCTGACAAGACACACGAGCGGCTTTATATTAAAGCCGTGCTGTTATAGCTTCGAAAACATCAATTATAGCTAGTGCGACCCTCAGGCTAGTTTCTGCTTATCTGTATTTTAACGCTATAATTAAAGTATTTTAATATCGCGATTAATTAGGGATTATTAGACTGCAGATGTTTATGCAAATTGCAATTTTTCTTTTAAAGAATTTTTCTTTCTTTTCGAATTAAATAAAGTCTTGTTTTTAATTGCCCTAGCCTTCATAGATCTGAAATGCTACCATTTCTTGCAAATTTTTCTGTTTATAAAATTATCTATTATTAATTATCTATTAGATTACTAGATTATCTATGATATAATTAGGTAATCTATTGTAAGTCGTGAGTATGGTAAATAGGGCAGCATAAAAAGTTATTATGCAAATAAAACATTTTCCTTAGTAATTTTAATATATAGGAAAATAATGTAACGGCCTAAAATTCTTTGAATTTTTCTACAGTTTTAAATTGCATCGTCTCATTCTTCTCATAAGTGCATAAAATACACATTCTAGTTACGAATTAAAATGGTTTCATATTTCATCCATCGAAGAATATCGATTAAATTAAGAACGGTTTTATTAATGTATTAATATTATAAAGTATATGTGTGATGCAACTGAATTCGCAATTTTATTATTGTACATTCTATTGTAGTTACAAATTAAATGGTTTCATATATTTCATCCTTTGAAAAAAATCGACTAAAATCGATATCTTTAATTTATTAATATCTTAATTTATTAAGAACGGTTTTATTGACGCATTAATATTATAAAGTATATGTGTGATGCAACTGAATTCGCAATTTTATTATTGCACATCGGTTACCATCATTCTTTTCACAACAAATTATTTAATTGTGTATCTTCGAGTTAATACAGATGATTAATTTAATATTAATATCTTTAAGCAAATACGTACACGGGATCCACTTTTGAAGTAAACGTTAATAATGAATGTCCAGTAGATCGAAAAGGTAATTTGCTGGTTGAGTTATCTACATAATGCGCTTATAATCACCTGTACATTTTTTTCATACTTTTTAATTATCTTTAATCCCTTTGTAGCGGGATACATTACCCAGCGGTAGTACCAATTAAATTGCACAAAAGCAATTACAAAGAGAGCTATTTTAAAACCACGACCGCATTACACGGCGAAACACATGATAATGGGAACAGTTTTTGTTGCTTGAAGCCCGTATTACTTTTGTTTATTGTTATATCTTCGTGGGAACCTCGTATGAACCTTTTTGAAGTCGCGACTGGAACACTGAGTTGACGCAACGCAGAGATACTTTTATTTGTGCTTTAATTATATAATTTTAAAATGGAGAAAATCTTCCTCTAATAAGAATTATGTGGAACACAGAATCATTTTGATTGCCAATACTACTGCAAGTTATAATTAAATTTTATTACAAGTTGATACAAATTCTTATTTTAAACAATAGTGAACTCTCGTATTGATACGTAATATGTGGGATTATGAACAATATTATATCTGTGAATGGTAAAAATGTATTAAACATTTAATTTACATACATGAGTTTCGTACAAAGTAACACGTACAAAATGCTCTCGATTATATTTCTTAATATTTTCTTATGTTGTATTAGGTTTTGAGGGCTACCAATTTTGTTTTGTATTCAGAACACATCATTCTTCCATAAAATGTTTACACATACAGTAAATCCTGTATAAACGCAAAAGTCTCGGGGAGGTTCATTTGCATTTATCGTAGACGGACACTATTTTTCTGATCTCCAAAGGTCGAGCTGAACGTAGAGAAGGACAGCGCGTGTAAATAAAGACCCCGCACGCGGCCGAAGCGACCGCGACTCTCCGCGACTTTTTCTTTCCCATACGCTGTCCTTCCTCGCGCCCGAAACTTTCATCGTTAATTAAACCACTGAATACAATTGAAATTATATCGTGTTTCGGCTTATTTCAATCAGAAAAATGCCACAAATATAT
This sequence comes from Lasioglossum oenotherae, assembly GCA_028455765.1. NCBI lineage: Eukaryota > Metazoa > Arthropoda > Insecta > Hymenoptera > Halictidae > Lasioglossum > Lasioglossum oenotherae. The sequence continues at coordinate 7,697,623 of CM052279.1, read as the reverse complement.
TGGTCTAAGTTTCATAAAAAAATAAGTAATAATAAAAAAGATTTTATATTGGTATTACATTGTGAGGACGCACGGGCCTCTGATCTGTGCCGACAACTGCGACTCTCTGCGTCGCATTAGTAGTGGTTCACACCGATATACCCGAGCCGTGATCAGATTACTACAGTGGAGGGGATATATTTATTTGCGTTTATCGTGTACGGCCTTTTTGCGTATATAGAGGATTTACTTTACTGTCGTTTCACGATAAATTAGGAACAATTCTAAAATGTAATCGGTACACTTGCCCTACTCACCTCACCGAGAATACAGTTTCCGCAATCCGATTTACCATCATTCGACAAACAAGCGTTATCGAAGAGAATGGGTCGGGGAAAGATGGAAGAAAAGGGATTCCCGCACGTTTAGTCAGTGTACCGGGCACACGTGTATCTGGCGCCATGATTGAAGCGAGCGATGATATCATCTGCGCGACACAGCGACACAGGGGGAATTCCGCTCTTCTCTATCTTCTTTTTTTTTTTGCGGCACAGCGGCGGAAAAATAAATTCCCATTGGCCGGTTGACTCGTTCCTCATATCTGCCTCGAAAATACGTGTTCGCGCGTTACTCGGGGTGGGAAAAAAAACTGTCGAAACGGCGTATCCGTCCCGATACCGAGCGAATTTAGTTTTCTTTGGTGCCGCGCGATGAATTTCGAATCGAAACCGCGCTGACGTTCGATATCTCGCTTTCAGATCGTCGGATAAACTTTCATCTTTTCCGACTATTCAGAATTTAAATACCGATAGTTATCGCGCATGTTTTTTTTTCACAGATTTTTATTCGCGACCGACCATAGAGAAATTTGACCCAGTCTCACGAGGTATGAGATTCTTTGCGGAACTCTCTGTTGGCGCAATTCCGCTTGCGGTTTTTTCCGAAACGAACTGCAATTTTTGGCATATTGTGGTTTCATACGTGTATATGCGATATAAAAGTAAAGGAGCTTCGGGTGATCGACTAATCAAACTTGTGGTAAATTTGTTCAACACCTGCACTGCCACATCAGTGACCACCGAACTGTATCGTAACATAAGAATAGAAAAAGCAAGATTTGTTATAGTAATTATTAGACAGTGGATCTTAATGCAAAATAAAATTTTCTTCGTGAATTGTAACAATCTGGAACGGAATAGAAATTTGTTTTCTTTCTTAAAATGTTTCATAAAATTCATCATTATTAATCACGTGTATAGTCACCATCCTTTTCTTTAGATATCATTGAATTCTTATTGAATTAGAAAAGAATGATGACTATATAATTGATTAATAAAGCTGTACTCTTTAAAATTTAATCGTTCAATTTTATTTTCAAATCGGTCACGAACTTATGAAATCATCTGATACATAAGTGTGTTCCTAATCTAAAACAGCAAAAACATTAAACGAATTTGATACTACTCTGTTACATATATTATTTTCAATCTATTAAACAGTTTCAGATTAGAAACCACATGCTTATTTCAGCCCAGTTTGTTGCTATTCGGGTAGAATGATTTTATTTTGCGAAATGTTTTTGCTGTTTCATGAAACAGCAGGTAATATGTAATGTATTACACCTACTCATTTTCGTCAAAAATGCATAAAATCCGTAGTTTATAATTACTATATTCTCTTGATAAAGTTTGATTTCCTTGAGGAACTTGAGTGCGGGTTGGTTTTGTTAATTATAAAAGCACGAAGACTGGCAGCTTCATTATCCGGTTGCGTTAATAATTTGGATATATTTACAACCCAGTTTCGTATAAATAATACGTACGTTGTTATTACACGAACAGAACATAGATACGTGAAATATTATATTTATAAACGATATAGACCAGATCGTGTTCTAAAGCAGCTCCTGGCAGCGTTTCGCTCTTGCACAATGTTATAGAAACTAAGTGTAAACTTGTAATATGCATCTATTGTGTAGTTACAGGTATAACGTAGTAATAATAATCGGACTACGTTATACACGATAAACCAAATATTGCATATATATATATATATATATATATATATATATATATATATATATATCAATACAACAAGCGTCTTGCACAATGCCGCAAGCGAAACAACGCATCTCATTGAAATAGCAGTAGCCAACTGTACGGAGCTATGAAAAAGACAGACACAAAAGCTGTGAAAAAAATACGGAATACCTTCTGTTCACAGAAGCACACTGAGAAAAAAAAGTAGTTACTTCAATAACACGCGTGTTATTGTAATTTTTTTACTTCGATGAATATCAATGTATTCTTTTCAATAGTATGAAATTTAGAAGCCAATCGTGATGCATTTGAATTGTCTATCATGAAATGATTGAAAATAGTCTTTGATTCAATACCGTATATTATTATTCGTAATATTTCTATTTTTCCTTCAATCAGATATGTTGTTAAAAAAATTTGAGAAATGTATTGATTTATACTGGAATTGGTTTGAGGCCATATCTTATTTTTTTGAAAACATTGATGGTCAAGCTATTGGCTTATATGATTGGCGGAAATGAGTTTTGCTATTGAAATTCAATAGTATTAAATATTAAAATAAGTTGATATGATATTGGCACCATTCAATAGTACATCTTATTGAATCAAAATATATTTTTTTTGTTTCGAAAGGATTTTTTTCTCACAGTGTAGTTACTTCAATAACACGCGTGTTATTGTAATTTTTTATAATACTTCGATGAATATCAATGTATTCTTTTCAATAGTATGAAATTTAGAAGCAAATCGTGATGTATTTGAATTGTCTATCATGAAATGATTGAAAATAGTATTTGATTCAATACCGTATATTATTATTCGTAATATTTCTATTTTTCCTTCAATCAGATATGTTGTTAAAAAACATTTGAGAAATGTATTGATTTATACTGGAATTGGTTCGAGGCCATATCTTATTTTCTTGAAAACATTGATGGTCAAGCTATTGGTTTATATGATTGGCGGAAATGAGTTTTGCTATTGAAATTCAATAGTATTAAATATTAAAATAAGTTCATATGATATTGGCACTATTCAATAGTACATGTTATTGAATCAAAATATATTTTTTTTGTTTCGAAAGGATTTTTTTCTCAGTGTAGTTACTTCAATAACACGCGTGTTATTGTAATTTTTTATAATACTTCGATGAATATCAATGTATTCTTTTCAATAGTATGAAACTTAGAAGCAAATCGTGATGTATTTGAATTGTCTATCATGAAATGATTGAAAATAGTATTTGATTCAATACCGTATATTATTATTCGCAATATTTCTATTTTTCCTTCAATCAGATATGTTGTTAAAAAACATTTGAGAAATGTATTGATTTATACTGGAATTGGTTCGAGGCCATATCTTATTTTTTTGAAAACATTGATGGTCAAGCTATTGGCTTATATGATTGGCGGAAGTGAGTTTTGCTATTGAAATTCAATAGTATTAAATATTACAATAAGTTCATATGAGATTGGCACTATTCAATAGTACATCTTATTGAATCAACATATATTTTTTTTGTTTCGACAGGATTTTTTTCTCAATGCAGTAAAGCAAATATGACGGCCAGGTAAAGCTACGATTGTCTCTATTATAATCTGTGAGTAAAGTGTCAGATTTGGATTGCGGATTCCACGCATTTGTGACGAAAATGTGATGAAAATTTTCGTGGTACTTCTACCAACAAATTCGTAACGTTTCTCCGATTAAATTTAGAACCCCGATTATCCGTACTAATTAATGAAACACGAGTAGACAGGGTAGTAGATTTTATGCATTTATCACAACAGTGAATAGGGTGTAATTTAAAACAGCGAACACACTAAACGAATTTGATTGTACTGTTAGATTATTATCAATGTATTGAACATTTTAAGATTAGAAATTACGTGTTTATTTCAGCCTATTTATTTCAGCTTATTTAAAGATCCACATTCTAGTAGTAAAACATGCAACATAATGGTGCTTATTGAGAAGTATTAATCAGAAAAATGTCACAAATGTGCTGCTAAATTTTTCATAAATCAAAAATTTGTTGTCATTGGATTAGCATGTAATATTTAATTTGTGATATAGCGGGAATAAATTTGTCATCAATATTATGCACATCACTTTCAGATATATAGAGACATTATTGTAATGTTACAAATGTCTATTCCGGATTTTATGCATTTATGGCAAAAATGAGTGGGTGCAATTTAAAACAGGAGAAAGGTAACAATGATTTAAGAGTGCTAATCGATTTTTCTCAGCTTGTTCAAATTATTAAAGTAATAATAAACTGTTTATGGGGCTCCAGTCAATTTATATTTTGGCATAAAGATCCGCACAGTCTAGTTACAAAAGATAAATCTGAATCCTGCTTCACAAATATTTCATTAAAAATGTTATGCCTACTTTTCCCCAACTCCAACACAATGCAAAATGCTTTGATTACACGTCGTTCGAAGGCTTCTCGTTCGTTTTGTGAACAGAGCAGCTCTAAATGTTGAATGAGGAATTTTATCATTTGTTCGATGCTAAAGTCGCCCGCAGCTAGAGGAGTTTTCCATATTAAGCAGTAAGCCAGTTAGATAAACCAGTCCGGTAACTGACAACGGACATTAGCAAACCGTAGCACGTCGATTGTTACGGGACTTGAAAATGTTTGACACACATTTCTTTGCCGCGGCCCATATTCACGCTGAAAAGATAAAACTACCCGTTCGCGCGCTCCAAGTTGAAAACCTATTCATCAGTAGGCAGCCAAATATAGGAAAAAGTGTTGATCACGAAAGTTTCAACTTGGTCTGGACATGTTCCAACGCGTCAAATACCGAATTAGCAACGAGACAATTTTTATACAATTTATATAATTTATTTAAAGGGACCGGAAATTTTTTTCAAGATTAATTGCAATCGTTCTTTGACATCTGCAAATTCTTTTACGCTTGAAGCATTGACATGAAAATTTGTTTATTTAATGGAACGCTGGCTAGAAAATCAAGATTCGTTGCAATAATTATCCTATGAAACCTGACAATTTTTTTTAAAGCATTGACATCAAAATTTGTTTATTTAATGGAACACTGGCTAGAAAATCAAGATTCGTTGCAACAATTATCCTATGAAACCTGACAAATTTTTTTAAAGCATCGACATTAAAATTTATTTAATTAATGGAACACCGGCTAGAAAATCAAGATTTGTTGCAACAATTATTCTCTGAAAACTAATAAATTTTTTTAAAGCATCGACATTAAAATTTATTTATTTAATGGAACACCGGCTAGAAAATCAAGATTCGTTGCAACAATTATCCTATGAAACCTGACAAATTTTTTTAAAGCATCGACATAAAAATTTATTCATTTAATGGAGCACAGGTTAGAAAATCAAAATTGGTTGCAGCAATTATTCTGTGAAACCTGCAAATTCTTTTACGCTTGAAGCATCCGTATAAAAATTTATTTATTTAATGGAACACTAACAAAATTTTTTCAGTGTCGACATAAAATTTAATTTTCAGATTTGTGCAACGATTTGTTTCATTTAAAAATTGATCTCGTTACAACTGCCAGAAGAATTCGCTAAAAAATCGACAATTGTGAAAACTTTAATTGTCGCAGACACGATAAAAGCGTAGCAAAATCTGATAAACCATTAACGATCGAAATTATTATTGCTGGAACAATATTTTGAATCGGACAGTGGTTCTACCGAGTAATTCGGAAGTTCCAGCGAGTAGTTCTATTTTTCATGGATCGATACCACAAATATGAAAGACACCAGACGGCAATTAAGCCGTTCGAATTCGTAATTTCTTGAATCCGGTCGTTCCGACCGTGGCGAAATTAATTTAGAACAGTTGTAACTCGAGTCACCGGAAACTCTGGCTTGAATCGCAAATTTTCAAGTTCCTCTTAAAACCTCAAGCTGTTCGCCGCTCGAACACCGGAACGGAACTTATTTCGAGACGCACACGCCGCTCCGCGCGTCATTAGGCGAGGAAACTTCGCCTCGCATATGCTGCGTGGCTCCCTGAAATGTGTCGAAGTCATGATTGTATGCGCATTTTGAAAATGCGGGAGAGAAAGAGAGAGAGAGAGAGAGAGAGAGGAAGCCCGCCCTGCGGAAAAATGCAAATGAACGAGATGTACCTATTTCGAATGTCTACTGTCGCGGTCGAAAGTGGAGGAACAATATAAAATAGGAAACGCCAGTTCCCCTCAACCTGGTACACTGGTTCATTAAAAAAAAAAAATCGAACTTTTATTTTAACAATTTTCTTTAAGGTCCCCTTAACCTCCTTAGAGTCTACCCGACTCCATTTCCAGGATTGCGATATTATAGTAAAAGTCGCACAAAATATATTAGGACCTTGAATAAGTTCCCGCTGTTTCTACAAAGATGGTAGTAGCAGTACCCCGTTCGTGGAATTTCGAATGGTAACACACATGCAAGGCAGTAGTGTATCTAACCTTAAATTTCAGTGTATGGTAGTTGACTTTAGTGTAAGCAAAGTAATTTTTTCTTAGTTCTGAAAATGTCTACTTTTGTGCCGAATAAAGTGTATTTGCGGGCAATTTTATTGCACTACTTTATTCAAACGAAATCTGCAGCTGAAGCACATAGAATTCTTGTTGAGACTTATGGTGACAATGCTTCGTCGGATACGACAAGCAGAGACTGGTTTCGACGCTTCAAAAATAATGAATATGAACTTGAGGATAAAGAACGTTCTGGCGCACCGAAAAAATTTGAAGACGAAAAGTTGGAGGAATTACTCGAATATACTATACTATATATATTATACTTAGAATGAAATGTTTTTCTTCCTTATAATTTAAATAAATCTTTTATTTCGTTAAAAAAAACAGCGAGAACTTATTCAAGGTCCTAATAAAAAAATAAATTTTATCTTCTTATTTTTATAATACTACTTATAATATTATATTGAACCATTCTTTGTGATGCCCGTTTCTTCCTCAATTTGATTTTGTCTTAATCGTCGACGACCTAAGTTTGCTTTTCTGCGAGTCATTATTTTTGTGTACTGAAGTAGGAAGAAAGTTACGTCAATAACATGTAAAATTGCTGAACATTAAATAAGGAAAAACACGAAGTAAAAAACAAAGGAAAAAAAACTTACTAATTTAAAAATACTAACCGAATATTTCAATTCAAACGCAGGTCAATCTACTCAGTTGGATTCCAATGCAATGAGAAACTTACAGAACAAATCGCTCCGAATAGGTCAATCTTTCTATTTATATATATATATATTTCACGATGTAATTTGAAGCAGAATACCACTGAGAAGATTCTCATCGTGACGCATTGGTGATAATGTAAAAACAAACAAACAAATGTAAAGAGAAAATTCGGAAACATTGATAAGAGAACAAATTCGTTTAAGCATCGCACACCAGGCAATCTATTCGTGTCACCAAGCTCTCCTCCATTTAGGGAATAAGAAAGGTGGAAAGGTGTGTGCGTAATAGAACGGTCCGTGCGTCCCGTTCTCCTCGAATTTGAAACAACAGGGAAAATGAGAAAATTCGTATACGTTGTGTCGGATACCGGTCCAGATACTCCGATTGTTGATATGATTACCAGACAGATGCCCCGAGCGGCACTTTCGTTTCCTCGTTTCTTGTTGGCCGGATATCTTTGATCTTCTAAAGCGTTGCATCGAGCGACGCATCTCAAATGGAAGAGAACAATGCATTTAAATGGGACGATTCGGAGTGGAAGTCGTAGCTGGGTCGCGTGTACTCTCGTTCGAGCATTAGGGTCCGAAACAATCCCGGATAGTTTTCTCGCCTGCAGTGCTCGGGAGAAAAGTTTCGTTTTTTTTTTCCTTCCTTTTTTTTTTATACTGGAAAGCCACTCAGAAATATTAATTCTCCAAACTCACGGTGAATTGCTGCACACATGAATTGCATTGCGTCGCGACACTCGATGAAAAAATAAGCTAGCTCAAAATTCTAAACATTCTTTCTCGCTTTTCTTTCTTATTTTCATTTGACAGGCTTGAATTATTGCATTATCATTTGATTATGGATATTGGTTGTGATTATATTTATTATTTGCAATAATATAACCACAGTTGATATTCTGACAGTATTTACCATTTTGTGTTTAGAGTGTAAGAAGACATTTTTTTATATATTGTTTATTTATAAGGATCGCATCGATATCTAGGTTTATTGTTGTAGAAAATACAATCAAACACCAGAAATGATTCACGAAGTGAATACGTTGCTAGAAATTCTATCAATTTTGCCGAGGTTCTTTATCTTTATTAGTAGTACAGTTGCTGAGAAAAGATAATACACTTCTTCATTGCTTGAAGAACAGTTTTAATTGTTTTAATAGACTATTTTTTTGGAGATTTTTGTGGAAAATAAATATTGTCCAAGACGATTGTAAGAAATTGAAAATGAATGAAAAGGTATTTTCTCATTTAGTCGTCTTCAAAAATGTGAAAAATGGTATAACAATATCCTTGAATTCTTCTAACCTTAATTTGGAATACACTTTTTTGATTTATTAAAAAAATTGTTTATTTATAAAGCTCGCGTTAACATCGAGGTGATTAGCGACATTGTTAACGTATTTTTTCAACATTTGTCAATAATATATTTGCCACAAGATGAATAATTTTACTACAACTTCTCTCGCTGGTTGATTGTTGTCTGGTTTTAAAGAAAAAATAAGCGTATCAGATCGATAACGAGGTCAACGCAGAAACGGGGACATTTACCTAACGTCACAGATGAGAATTACGATCACTCTCGAGTTGTTCTATATAACTACTAACTACGAAGGTGTTAATTAACTGTCCATTGAAATGTTACACTTCGTGCAGTCCGCAAGCTGAAACCACTATCCTCGAATATGACGGTACAGTGGCATGCAAAAGTAAATCGAGTACAAGCTCTCAAGTTTTATTTAGAGATTTAAGAAACAAATGTATCTAATACATGAAAGTATACTCGTGTAACTTTGTTATTTATGCAGAAACTGAAACAACAAATAAAATCGTATTCATCATTTAGGAGGTTCACGATCGTACTGTTTTAACAATAGCAATATTTTTCACAGCGCACAGGTTCGATCAAATTCTGCATTAAATGTAGCTAAAGTGAGGCATAAAACGTTTCGATTCGGGTTTGAACCAGATAACGTTTCCGATTCGGATTTGAATCTGTAAAAATGCCGAGCTATTTTATTGGAGGAAAAACAAAGGTGGTGTGTGTTTCGTCCTAGAACTACTAGGATTACTATTGTTAAAACAATACGATCGTGAACCTCCTAAATTATTATTATATATGGCGAAAAAATTAAATTTACAGAGTTGAGGAAGCCTAGTTACGACAGTGTCCGCAAGATGGACCGGGTTGTTGAACAGACTTTCTCACAAGTTACTAAAACGTCACCCATTAGTATATTAACCCTTTGCTGTCGGAGCTATTTTAACTTGATAATTAAAAATTTCTTTCGGCCTAGAATAATTCCATTGTATATGATTTTTTTTCATTTGCTGGATATGTAATTGATGGACTACTTTATACACTACTTAAATGCTTAATAATTAATTGTATACCGACATATTTAATAATGTAAACAATATTGTGAATGATGGTATAGCAATTTCTGGTGGTGCCTCAGAGTCACCACTCGAGTGCTAAGGGTTAACAACTTTCCTTAAAGACATTTGTGTCTAATTGTAAGGCAGGGCCCGCTAGATAGCCTTTCTGATGAGTCCTCTAGCGGGTCTAGGACGAAACACACACCACCTTTGTTTTTCCTCCAATAAAATAGCTCGGCATTTTTACAGATTCAAATCCGAATCGGAAACGTTATCTGGTTCAAACCCGAATCGAAACGTTTTATGCCTCACTTTAGCTATATTTAGTGTAGAATTTGATCGAACCTGTGCGCTGTGAAAAATATTACTATTGTTAAAATCGTATTCGATTAAAAAGTGTATGAAATAATATAGTTTAATTTCTTTATATATATTACTGTACAGAAAATGAAGTAAAGTTTACTAAATCATTATTTTACTACTAATTCTATCTTGTAAATTAGAACGAATTTCAAATAAATATGTTTTCCCAGAAAAATTTTAAGAAAGCGGAACTTGAACACTGTAATTTATTATTATTTCAGAATGTGTTTATAAGCTATAAATGCATGAAGATAAGTATTGTTTTATATACAACTTTCTTAAGCGCTAGTGTGAGTACTTTATTGCTATAATATAGTGATCGTTATCCTGTGGGTGTTCATAGAAAATAAAAACTTTCTACATAAATTACACGAAACACAGAAGCTAAATAGAAATTTCTTTCGTGTCTTTAACTTACAATAATATTTCTATATTTTTATATTGTAGTGAAAAAATTGCTACAGAAAATTATGCAATACATGAACCACCATAGACATCTTTAAGTTAAGTTTCGTTTAAAATTAGTTTACAGTTTGTATAGTTAATTTAGAAAGCACAAGATTATATCAAATTACATATTATATTAAGATATATTAAATTATATAAAATCACCAAGGCGATATAATATATAATGATAATAAAAAATACTAGACAAAATGATAAACGAATAAAATACACTTGTGTTCTAATTACTAGACAGCCGATTTGATGCATTCATGTTGATAACTGATCACACAATAATAAGATCATAATAAGAGATCAAAATAATTTCAGAGCACCAATGTACAAGTTCCGGCATATTAAAATGATTAAAACATCAGCGACATTTCTATTTTACTCTCATTTATAAAAAAAAGTCTAGGTTACGCAACCACAGTCAAGCAAAGGTCAGATTTAATCGAATTTGTATCGAACAAATTCAATTCGTTTATTGACGGCTAGAACACCTAACCCAGACGACGACGAACAGGAAACCCATGGCGGATAGATCGTGAATAAATCGTTATTCATGAAACAGTTTCCTTTGAGCCCGTGACTAATAATCACTTTGCGCAACTTGGGATTCCCGTGGCGACAAGTGACGAGCACAGATTCAACAAATTGACGCTTCCGCCAAAAAAACCCCCACGATCCAGCAGATGTGGCTTTCGGTCGTTGCCACACGTTGTGTTCCCGGTGTTTAAACATCGTCCACGAAACTTCCTCTCCGAGATCCCAGCTCCGTTTTAAGATCGTTTGCCAGTTAACAGCATCGCACACGAACGACCACGTCAGGCCTACACTGACGTGGCTTGTTACACAGGACATTCGACTGCAAATACAGTTTTCGCTCGATACACAGGGTGTCCCAAAATTCCTTCAACAGCCGGAAATGGGAGGTTCCTAAGATCATTTGAAGCAACATTTTCCTTTGCAAAAATCTTATCCGTGGCTTTGTCTAGGATTTATTAACGAAAAACACGGACCAATCAGAGCGCGACTTACAAGGAGAACCCCCGCTCTGTTCCTCACGGATTTTGTTCAGACTTTACAGAGTTATGGATCTCGTTCCCCTGATTACGAAAATACCCCATTATAGGGGCAGACACTCAATAGTTTTCGAGGTATTTGCAATTAAAGTTTCATAACCGTAAAATATCAGTTTGGTTCAGATTATTTTAATATTATTATTGTTTTATAATTATTATCTTTTATGTAGTAATAGATCTAGTATTTCTTCTATAAAGTAATAAGTATCTGTATCTATAAAGTATATAAGTATAAGTATCATTTTCAATTAGTCCTTTAACGAATAAAAATATTTTATTTAAAATTTATTTAACATTGAAAATGCATTTTCCATGAAAAAAAACAATAAAAAATAATTTACCACGAAGGGATTCGAACTCGACCTGCGGCGTAACAGTTCAGCTCGCTGCTGTGACGCCACACCATTGCTTGGTAAAAATCTGAACCAAACTGATATTTTACGGTTATGAAACTTTAATTGCAAATATGTCAAAAACTATTGAGTGTCTGCCCCTATAATGGGGTATTTTCGTAATCAGGGGAACGAGATCTATAACTCTGTAAAGTCTGAACGAAATCCGTGAGGGACAGAGCGGGGGTTCTCCTTGTTAGACGCGAGTTGGCACAGTCAGCCAATAGACAGTTGGCGCGCCGCACAGTGGGCCCAAACGCCAATCTAGCTGTTGAAAAGTCGTATTTCCAATCACATACTATTACGTACATTTTAATTTGTTTCCATTCTTAAATCCCGGTAGATCTTTAAATTATATTCTGATTTGCTCTGAAGATTTTTTATACAGGGTAATATCAGGCGAAGTAAAAAGTTCTGAGCGTTTTTCGCTTTATTTATAATGCGATATTTATCGATGTCGATAAATCGAAAAATATCCTCAAAAATTGGTGCAAAAGTGGTGTCTCTCCGTCTTTAATCATTGTTTAAACATGTTTAAACAATCATCATGCATTAATACTGGATATCACTGTATTCGGGAAAGTCTGCAGAATCTTTTGCTGTGAAGAACAATTCAATATCTTTTATAATAACATCACGATATTCGTTTAAAGTCGAAAAATATGTTTTTTTGTCAAAGCCATGTTTTTCAAAAACTGTGCGTATAGGAGAAAAATTAAGGACAGATTCGGAATCAGCGCAAAAAACTCTACAAGAAGGACCCAACAGTACAGTGGTCGAAATTTCTATAAAATCACTGTGTTTTGTGCCCGTGCGAAATCAATACGGGCCGGTTTATGTACTTCTTTAAGGCCTGGTTTACGTTGTATTTTTGTCCAGAAGAATTTAAAAGTTGTTGCACACGTCTTGTTGTTACTGGGACCTCCAATTCAGCTCGAAATTGTGCTGCATTTTTCCTTTCCTTAGCTGCAGACTTCATTAATATCGAATGTTGTCTCTTTGACTATTTTTTATTACTACCTTTAAGATGATTTTTTCCGTAATTTTCACGTAAATTGACATAATCATTAATCACGGTATATGACCGATTAGTTTTCTTAGCAATTGCGCGATTAGAGCAACCCATATCTTTATAAGCATCGATTGATGCGTTTTCTTCACTTGTTAGTACTTTTCCTCTCGGCATTCTCATACACGTGAATCAAATGATAACAAACAGGATTTCTGTGAGTTCTAAAACTACTACTTTTAGAATATTCGCAGTTTTCCGTAGTTCTCTGCTCAGAATACAAAGAAACACTAAGTGACTTTATAGAAACTTCGCACTTGTGTTCTGCACCACACAGAAAAAAATTTTAAAAAACGTAAATAGTAAACATAGCGGTCTAGAGTACGCAGTCCTCCTATCCGAGTGTCTACAAGGCACAAGACCAGATACGATAAATCAACAAAAATGGAGATATTTTTAAAATATCTATGAAAAAGAAGATGACTTTATAGAAATTTCGACCACTGTATATTGAAATCATAAAAAAAAAGTTGAAATTTGTTGGACAGTGATATTAGTGGGAGTCACTGTATGTGTTTCATACAAATGTTGATACGCTAGCTGTAGCACAACATGATCGACGCGCGACCAACAGCAAGTTGTTTGTCGGATGTTGTGCTAGATAAGTGAGCGACAACTTTTATGCGTGTCCTGGGCAAGGCGATTTTTCGACTGTAAAAACGCTTAGCCGTCGCCGGGAGCGCCGCTCGCAATTCGCCACCGAAATGTCGCGGAAACGTCGCAATTTGCAGTTGTGGAAACGTCGACTTCCAACAATCAGCATCGCGTCCCACGGGCACGATGGATATTCCTTGCGAGCCACCCGGACGCGATTTATTATACATTCTGCGAACAACGGTGATTACGAAATCGCGCGATAGAAACAGAGTTTCCCGGCGAACTGTGCTCTAGCTTACAATTAGAGCGAACCTCCCGTCAGGCCGCTTCTAATCCTCGGTGGACCAAAACCAGCGCAGCAGGTAATTATTTTCTGGTCACTTTTCTCAAAATCTTCTACCAAACACACGATAAAAGTATTTCTAAAACGATATTTTTCATTTGTTTGGGGACTACGTAGTTTTGCTGTCGAACTTTCAAGATTTACTGTATGAACATCATTGTTTTGCAATGAAACATTCAAAATTTACTCCATAAACATCATTGTTAACAGCGTAGCCGAATTCAGACCAGCACCTTGGACCTAATTTAGAAATCATAATTAATTAGCCTCAGTAGTTAACACTGTATTTCTCTTGTTAAGAGGACATCAGCAGTGTTGGGCAATAAATAAATTTATTTAGATAAATAATTGTTTACCACACCCGGATTTTCCTAAAAAAACTTCAGTTACAATTTACTAAAATATTTTTAGGTGTATAGTTTAATATCGCAGAACTCAAATGTTCAAAAGAAATGAAAGAATTGTCTTGCAATGCTGATACGAAGATTAGTAAATTGCTAGTATTCGGTTGTACACACTAGTGGAATTAATTTTGGACACTTTGAATAAAAATATTCTTTATTCCATATTTGTGCAGAAAATGTATATTTATTGTCATCTATAATGTTTACACTTAATATTTTCACATGATTTGGTTTGTGAATGTTTTAATATTTTAATTTTTCAAAGATCTAAACTGTGTTGTTATTTTCGTTTTTGCGCCTGGCAACACGAAACGTCGGTTCATTGTAACAACCAATCAGGAAGACTTTGACGGTCTTTACAAACAGTTTCATTATTGTTTTAGTTAGGCATTGTGTTTTCAGAAGTGAGGACCTTAGTAAAGTTATAAAAGTATGAATGACGACTAAAATGGCTTCGAATACCTCGAAACGTGTTGTGGCATAGTATATTAAAAGCTGTAAATGGTCTTTTTACTGATTTATTTGTATAAACGACGCCCTAAAATTAGAAAACGATTAGAATATAAAATAGAAATTACTATTTATTAAATAAATGCGAAACTTAGGTAAAAATTTAAAAGTGTCCAGAATTAATTCCGCTAGTGCAATGATCAAAATGACGACCTCGACAACACATTTCACAGTCACCAAAATCGATGACGAGGAGCAACTTGCGCACGATCAGCCAGTCCCGTTACAGAAATAATAGTCAGGAAGTTAAATAAGCATTCGCAAATAATAATGTTAAGATAATAATGTTACAAAATGGTATTCCGAGGTTTTCCTGAAAAGGAACCACAGTGCGGTGTCGCCAGTCGTCCTCGGCAATTGCGTCTTTCCCGATACATCGTAACAATTCCAGCGTTTCCCGTCGCAGTTGCAGTTGCAGCAGGACGACGATGCTAGGCGGTCCACGAGGGTGCACTCGAGGAACTAATTTTAGTTTTAAGTAATGCCGGCGCAACACGCGCTTGCCTCGGGATCGTTACGATTCCAGGAGAGTCGGCCCGAAGTCGACAAAGGAACTCGAGCGAGTCGAAATGTTGTCTGTGATCCATAAACACTCGCCGGAGAGAGAGAAAGAGAGAGAGAGAGAGAGAGAGAGAGAGAGGGTGGGAAAAAAGCTTTAAAAGAGACTTGGAGTGGGAGCTAAGGGTTGCGGGCACACGGGACGAGGATGGAAACGGTGCATCGGTTTTAGGATCGTCAAGGGAGAGAGCGAAGGCTCGCGGGCCCGACACGCTCGTTTTCCTCCGTGGACCCAACCCCGATCTCGGAAAGAGTCACCGGGGACTGCTCCGGCTACTTCCTCGATGCGTATTTCCACGTCCCGGCGCCGAAGTTGCGTCCGCCTCGCGGACCAATACGCTACGAGTGTCGCCGCGATGAATAGCGCACAATAATAGTGGAATACAGTTGGGGAGACCGGGGCTGTGAGTTCTGATTTTGAAGGAACATATAAAGTGACTTATAAACATATAAAGTGACTTATAAACATGTAAAGTGATTTATAAATAAAGCGAAAAACGCTCAGAACTTTTTACTTCACCTAATAGTATAGATATTCACTTCCTTAATTTAAACTTCATTAAAATTTATTATACTATTTTAAAAGTGTAACCTTCTAATTAAAATATTGTAATAGGTTTCTTATATTTGTTCACTTATTTGTCGTTGGGCGAAGCGGAACTTTTTGCACCGTTGTGGGGCAAGTTGTTATTAAATGAAATACAGTGTTCCCGCGATTGATGTGACTTTCGGATATGCGGATGATGTGACTTTTTTATCCCCACTGCTAGGGGGTTCCCCGTTGGGTGATCGATCGCACTACAAAGAAATTAAGGATGTTCTGGAGGTACAATGGGAGACAAGAGTACAAGAAATTTGAAGTCCATCAATACATGGCAATGAAAGCTATTCATGAGTATATTTTGCATTAAACTTTTGCGAATACTGTACCCTCTGTAGCTATATTCAGTGGTCTACACTTGTCGCGTTTCCATGCTAGTGAGAGACAACACGATAAATTTGACGTTTTGCAACAGTTTATTAATTTTTTTGCTCTGTAACTGTTTAGTGAATCCTTATAAATTTTGAACATAATTAATTACATAATTTTTTACTACATATAAAAAAAACCTGGAGTTTCTAGTTGCGTTTTTTCAAGGTTTAAATAGGATTTGAAGTGGAATTTTATGAATTCTCCATAAGAAGGCGTGTTAAAATGTGCAAACTTTAAGTTCCTATAATTCTTAAACGGTGCAGTGAATCGAACCCAAACTTTGGTAATTGCATTAATTTAGTAAGGATTATATCTTGTCAAATTTTCAAAAATTTTGTTGCGTTTTTATATACCTCCAGAACATCCTTAAGGTATCAGGGTGTTTTAATTGTATAACATTAAATTTTATGATACTCGATGTATCATTCTCAGGTATGGAATAGTATTAGTACAATACAACAATTTTCCGCTTAGCACCGTTGTTTACCCAGGATCGTTGTTTACACTTGGAAAAGTTATCCAAGAAATCTATGTTCGCTACACGTGAAAATACGTAGTACCATTTCGTTTCCTGAAACTCGATACCCCCGAGGTTCTCACAACAACCGCGGGAACACTGTAAGCAGAAATGTAAAAATGAACGAGTAATAGTTACGCACATAATTGAGCACACACACTTTAAATCGGAACAACATTTTTACGAATAGACCAAGCGGCTTAAATTTCTCTATAAGGCTAGAAGAGAATTAGCTTAGCAAATGATGTTCTAATAAATATGTTGAGAAAATGTTCGAAATTGTAAAAAAACAATAATAAAAATTCATTTTTACAACATTTTTTAGTTGGACCAATAAGGAAAATTTAAATAAACGATCAAAAGTGGTAAAAATGGTAGTTGTAGACCAAAAATCATTTTAAAAAATGCAATTTTTACCACTTTTGATCGTTTATAATTCGCAACGGATAATGTTGCCTGCAGCATTGTTAAACATATATAAAATTATTATATAACAACAATAGTAAGGGTTCAGTGTAACTAGACCTCCATTGAAAAATGATTTTGTGTCCGGACTGGAGGAGCCATTTTGTTGTTACAGGTTCAAATACGTAGCCGCAAACATGTTTGTTTGTACTTTTGATAATTATGAAGCCGTTGTTAATAAAATGCAGGGGAAAATCAAATAGATTGATGAGGTGGAAGGGAAAAGAAATTGAGGGTAGTTAATGTTACATAAATGTTTTTGTTTGTCGAGCACACACAGTCGCTGGCGCAACGATGCACCGCCATCGGTAATTAGGAAGATGACGAAATGTGGCCAGCCAATACATATTCGCGGTTTTGTTGTGTCTCATAATTTATGAATAATGTCCGTGCAAATTTACATTTTTATTGATCATTTCGGATTATAAGGGCTGATTGCATACACAGATTTTTCTTTAATATTGATTTTATTGAGAAAGTTTGTTTGTGATTGAACCTTCTAAATGGGTTTTATTCATTATATATGTTGTTTGTTAAAAATTCAACTTCACTTTTCACAAAATTCACTTTTGTTGTAAGTTTTACTATGAATAAAATGAAATAGGAACTACATTATTTAATAAATTGTACATTTTTATGAAAAATAAAAATTGATTACATGAAAGAGGAGGTGGATAAAAATTTATTTTGTCCTCTGGAATAATTTTAATAAATTGTAGCTAATATTCTGGTGTACTTAAAGTATTTTAATCTTTTAAGTATATGTAAAATATAAAAATTTAGATACTCGTTTTTATTGTTAAAACATAAAATTAAAAATCCCCATTTTGTTAATGCATTTATTATTATCGAGTCCAACAACTATACAATTGACTATGCAATTAATGTGTAAACAATATAAAGTATTTAAATATTCAATATTTGCAGATATCCAGATGGATTGGATTAAAATTTTCACCTAAAATTTCTCATAAAAGATTAATTATATTGTTCGTTAGATCAAAAGACGAATATAATCTCTTTCGCTCTTAAAGTATCAAAGAAGGGTAGTAACTCTCCCCCTACTCGACATAAAAACAACTTTCTTTGTGGGGATGAGAATTAATCATGTCTAGTTCATTAGTCAGGCGAAACTTTCGCGGATTTTGACTTACGGAACAAGGTGTAACATTTCTTTTAATTAATGTAATTAACATCGGCGCGAGTAAGAATGAGGTGGAATAATATTTCTCGTGACCCACCAGAGTAGAAGGCGTGAAAAGTGTGCCACCTACTTCATCATTTGTGAGCACTTTTTAATTAACCAAGCTGGAATGCAGCAAATGTTAAAATCATTGAAGTTGTCGTTGCAGAGTAATTAGCACTTGATTAGATATACAATTTTGCGCGTACTTAATTATACGGATAACTTAAAACTCAGCAAAAAAAATTATTTATTGTGACATTACTTTTCACGTACGTTGTATGTTTTATATTGCAGGGAACTATGATGTTACGACACAAAATGAAGGCAGCGTTTCTCCACGTATGGTGAGTTACTATATTTACTTAAATGATTAAATCATGGAATATTTAAAACGAACGTGTCTTGTTTATTATTTAGGAAATATGGGAATACATAAACAATTTTATATATTTACAAATATAATCATTATATTTTTTTGTAATTACGTATATTGTTCAAGTTAGTATAAAATAACAACATCCTTCCATTCCCAAAAAAGATTTTCCAAAAAATTATAATTTACAAAGTTACATGCAAAAATAAAAAAGGCATTTTCTTAACTTTTTTACTAGGGGGCCATTAATGAAAATTCAAAATATATGTTTTATAGATCTATGTTAGTTATACACATGCTGAAAATTTCGTCAGAATCGATTAACATACACACGAGCTACAAGCGAAAATAGAAATGTTAAAAATCGTAGTTTTACACGATTTTTGATCAGTTTCTGCTTAAAATCCACAAAATCGTACATCTTTCGATGCGTGTTGTTTTTTCCTGCGTCAACCGATTTCGATGAAATTTTCAGCATGTGTATAAATAACATAAAACTACAAAACATATATTTCGAATTTTCATTAAGGGCCCTAATAAAACAGTTTAAAAAATGCCTTTTTTATTTTTGCATGTAACTTTGTAAATTATAATTTTTTGGAAAATCTTTTTTGCATATAATTTCATAAACCAGTGCTTCTAAATGATTAGAAAAATTCAGGTCGTTTGTTACAATTATAAAAAAGTTATTCTGTTTTAAAAGGCGTTCGAATACTTTCGTGAGCCACTGTAAGTAATTCTTGTAATCGATTCAGAGAATTTTTCGTAGAATGATTCGTAGTCTAGTTATTGCAAAATTCATTTAAGTGATAAGACATCTAATGGCACCGCAAGTATTAAAGTATATGCTACCACTGCAGAAAATGGGCGTCTAAAAAATGTTACGTGTTTTGCCGTGGTGTACAACAGTTTTGTTACCTTGGAAAAATGGAATACTGTTAAATGAGTCAGAAAATACAAGAAACGAACCACCAGGGGAACCAACGACCCCAGAACCGTGACCATTACTCTCTATAATCGTGTTGCCAGTCCCAAGCAAGGCAACTGCAAAGATAGAACACTGTAGTTCATAAATTTTTGCTGTAACTGAACAGTCAGATTTTTCATACAACTGTGTTTCCAAACACCCAGTATCATTTGTAGATTCTGAAAAATGTGTCAATTAATGTATGATAATTAGATCTAGTATGATAATTATCGTATGTCTTCATACCTGTAACAATTGCTCATTATAATATCATTGATTCCTTAATAAATAGCCTGCAGATCTTCAATCTCAAATTTATTTCTTTTTTAAATCGTTTTAATAAACTAGAAATAATATATTGACATTTTTCAATTCACTTAATTTCGTCTCTTGAACTTTAATATCTCAGTTTTGTCATAAATGCGTAAATTCCACAGTCTATTAATAAATCATCGAGCACCAAGAACAATTTCAAAATTATTATTTTTTTTTATAATTTTAATAAACTAGAAGTAATATATTGATACTTTTCAATTCACTTAATCTCGTCTCTTGAACTTTAATATCTCAGTTTTGTCATAAATGCGTAAAATCCACAGTCTATTAATAAATCATTGAGCACCAAGAACAATTTCAAAATTATTTTTTTTTTTAATAATTTTAATAAACTAGAAATAATATATTGATATTTTTCAATTCACTTAATCTCGTTTCTTGAACTTTAATATCTCATTTTTGTCATAAATGCGTAAAATCCACAGTCTATTAATAAATTATCGAGCACCGACAACAATTTCAAATTTATTTCTTTTTTAAATCGTTTTAATAAATTAGAAATAATATATTGATATTTTTCAATTCGCTTAATCTTGTCTCTTGAACTTTAATATCTCATTTTTGTCATAAATAAAATCCACAGTCTATTAATAAATCATCGAGCACCGACAACAATCTCAAATTTATTGATATGATTTAATAATTTATTTTGGAATATTAATATTTAGTAATAACACGATTGAACTTCTTGTAGATATTGCATGATCATTGAAAATATCAAAAGAGTAAAAATTTTCTAATTATTTTTAAATTAAAAGTACAGAATATCATTCTGAACTTATTAAGAAAATAATGTGGCTCCTCAAGGCGATATTTAATTGCTTAAATTAAAGCGATCTTTAATTACCTTTAATTACCTAGCGACTAATAATTAGTAACGCATGTTAGAAACACGATATATGTTCTGTCCCATGGTTCTGGGGTAAGTGCCGTGCGGTTCCTCACAGTCCTCCTACCAAAAGGCATTGCCTTCCCCACTCCGTGGCCAGATCCTTCAGAACCACATGTTGTTATCATTTAGCAATACGACATCGGGTCGCTTGCCTTTTCTAAAGATCTCGCTTTCAATAGACAGTGAATAGTTCAATACCGATATCTGAGAGACCCTATGCGGTCCTTAGTTTATTGCGTTTATGGCATTGGGGCTGTTTATTAGTTTCACGGCCACACACACCATAAATACCTGCCATAGATATGTCAAGGAACCAAACACGTGTTCGGTCGTCCTTCCCGAAACTCTCTTCTAACTGCGTTGGCGCTAACACGCAAGACTAATATTATAACACATTATAACACTAATATTATAACTAGACAGCGAATCTTTATGCAAAATAACAAATTTCCGTCTGAATTGCAACGAGCTGGAGTGAAATAGAAATTGATTTTCTTTCTTAATATGTTCAATAGGCTGAACATAATATAACAGTATTTTTCAAATCTTCTAATACTTTTACTTTCTTCAATTACACCTACTCAGAGAGGGAGAGAGAGATTTTTGGCCATAAATGCATAAGATCCGCTGCTTAATTATAACAAAACTGAGTACGTACAATTTGAAACAGCAGACATATTAAAATGATTCAGGGGTTCCAGTGTATATTATTTTCAGCTTAAACTGATTATCTTATTAATAAGATAATCGAGAAAGAAATATTTATTGTGTTCATAAAAATCCTCTAATTATTATACACGCTGAAACCAGTGAGCTCCGTGTATTTACTACATTATATCGAGGGTTTATTCAGCAAGTTTGCCGAGTGAATTTTATTTTTCAATTGTAGCACAATCTTCCGAACTTTTAAAGTCGTTCCAATAATTACAAGCGGTGCTGTATATATTTTGATGCGCGCTGCATCGCCACGAAACTTTAGAAGAAGAAGCAAGAGAGAGAGAGAGAGAGAGAGAGAGAGAGAGAGAGACGTGGAGGAAAATAAGTTAGATAACCGGGTCTCGGGATTGCACATTAAAGCGCAACGTTAAAAATCGATTAAAAAGTTTCGCGGGGTCCAGGAAGCGGCAAGTGATAATGGCGGGTTGGAGGACATCGACTTGAGTGTCGATCCTCGGGGCTAACAGCGGCGAAATTCCTTGAGTTTAATCGACACCGGGGTTTCATGCCGGTGTGTTCTTCTGTTACGGGCGGTACAAGAGGACGTAAGAAGGAAAATAACACGTGCCAGTTGTACAGGGGGTTGCCAAAGAGAAAAAAAGAAAGAGAGAGAGAGAGAGAGAGTGATAGGGAGAAAGGGGGACGAGTTGGTCAAGAAGCGCCTGAGGGCACTTTCGGACTCGGGAAGGGTCTACCGCGAATAAACGCGACAGCGAACGTGGCTCTTCCACTCGGCACGTTTACGACGCCCGATAAAAAGAGGCAACGTGAACGGCCGATCTGATATTCGGAACATCCTTAAATGAGATCGTGACTCCTCCAACCCCGCTCGCTCCTTCGCTCGAGTTATGGTAAGGGGGTTGCGTAATACAATTTGATGTTTTCATTGGTAACTGTGGTTAGGGTGGCTTCTCACAACATTAAGGCTTGTGTACCGCTAAACGTTCGAAAAATAAGAGGTATTCAACCATTTCTGTGATATACGTTGCAGTATATCGCAAATAACACTGTCCAACAAATTTCAACTTTTTTGTGATTATAATTAAATTATAAATTATAAAAATATGCAATTAATTGAATTCGAAGCAAATCAACTACTCTAACAGGTATTACGATATTCTATTGTCATCAAGATAAAAATACGAAATGCTAGCAGCATCTAGAAAATATGGTATAATTAAGAAACTTGAAACTAGTGCACGAGTGTCCTTATTAACCAAGAAATACGGTCTAAGTGAGTCAAGGACTACGGAAATTAAAAAAGCAAAACGTGTTATTAATAATTGTGCTGGTTAGACCTACTAAATATTCCTATACACTTCTTGAAAAAGGTAGCAAATGTGTTATTAATGTTTAGTATTTTAAATACCTTAAGTATGCCTTTGATGTTCCACATCAGGATCACAAAAAGGATTATATTAAAAACTTGCAGATAATGGCTGATTAGCTAGATTTATATCACGGCACGTTACGAACGAAAAATGCAAAATTTTTTTTATTCGCGGGACCACCCCGGAGACATATTTCTACAAGATGCAAAAGGTTTCGTTCCGATTGGTCCATCCATCTCGGCGTAATCGGTGAACATACATAGAAGAAAAGGCACATACAAGAATTGAGTAACCTCCTCCTTTTTCGAAGTCGGTTGAAAAATACGGACTCCTTGATAAAAAGAAAATAATGCACAATCAAAATATCAATGTTTGAAATGGCAGATACAATTTCCGACTGGAATTCTTTCAATTTACGGTGAAATTCCTTTGTGCAAGGTGAAAATGTTATTATACCTCGTCAAGGTTCTTATGTCCTCGTGTTTAAGATGAATATTTATAACTGAAAACACAATTATATTATGTATGCTCCACGATCCCCTTGTTCAAAGATTAGTGCTTTATGCGCGGCTTATCGAACTTTCCAGTTATGAGCAACGGTATGGTTGATTATCTATTATAATGGGTTGTTATAAAGACCGTACGCTGATAGGTGGTTGGGGCTAATATCATGCTACTTTATAATACACGTATTTATTCATGGATGGCTCGGTGATTTTCGAGGTTCATGAACTTGCAAATTTATATTTATATGTCTAGGATTTTTATACGAGATACAAGAACCCTGAACAAGTGCATTACTAGTTCAACGAAGTCTATGCAAATTTTACGTCCACTTTTCTATTATCCAAACTACATACTGTGCCATTTATTCATTCCCAAGAATGCATAAATGAATAATAAATAAATGATAAATGAAGAATATAAACAATAATTATAAATGAAGAATTTTATCCTACAAGAATCAATGAAGGTGAAGTGCCCTAAGTCTGGACAGTCCAAAAGTGATACCTAAATCTGGACAATTGAATTTTCATAGTGAAATCAGTAATTAAGAGATTAAATAATTATGTTATATATTCTGAGGCCTTAGCTACAAGTAGGTGTGAATATTATTTCATTATGACATCAATTGAAATGTAAAAATAAATTCAAAGTTCATGTGAAAACGGTATACAAATAGTTCGAAGTCCAATTTTGCAGCTTTCAGACAAACTGGCGATATTAAAAATGATAAATATATGCATAAAATCGTTATGCCACTGATAAATAGTCGTCGACTATGCAGTTGACTTCCTCCGAGGATTAACCCTTTGCACTCAGAGCTATTTTAACTCGAAAATTAAACATTTCTTTCGACCTAGACTATTTCCATTCTCCATGATTTTTCAAATTTTATAGATATGAAATTAGTATAATATCTCATACAATAACTAAATGTTCGGTAATTGATTACAGATATCAACATATTTAATAATTTAAACCAAATTTTGAATAACGGTATAGCAATTTTTAATGGTGACTTTGAGTCACCACTCGAGTGCTAACGGTTAAATACCTCCACCCTTGAGTAAGCTTAAATAATAAACAAAAAAAGTTCACCCATCGATTCCAATAAACAATTGGTCTCCACAATTCGTTGCTGCTCCGCGTCTGTCTCATCGTCGTCCACCGTTCCTTCAGAATTCTATTCCGACTGACTCCGGAGTCGTCAAGATCGCAACTGTCTGGTGGAAGAAGCGTGCCGTGACGTGGAAATGCAAATTCTGTCCATGCGGCTCGTTGAATTATTATTTTAAGTCCCGTAACGGCCATTCGCTACGGGAAAATCTCATGAAAATTAATTTATTTTAATGCACTCGGTCCAAGCCGGGGCTGTATCCTTCGAGGAAACGAGCAGACGAGGGGGTGACGAGAGACGGCGCGGCCTGGCGAAAGATGAGGGGAGGAAAACGAGCGGCGTTGAACGAGAATGTGGGAGGAATCCGAGAGAAAGACGTAGACGCCAAATTAACGTTCGACTTGTGCTTCTTTCGACGGCCTTGCCTCCCCCGAGCGACTCGGAATCCTGAATTCAGACCCGGATTTGGCTAAAGGGGTATTCGAGTCGTGCTTCATCGGACTCGGGCTTCGCGGATCTTCCGCGCCGGACTCTGCAGCACGATTGCCACCGTATTTCCAAAGTCTTCTCGCCAAACCGCACAGTGGAGTATTCCCCTCGAAACGTTGGTCAAAATACGATTTTTCAAATCTTGCGTAAGATGAAAAATTTTGGTTGTCCGAGCTGTTGGAATATGTACACTACCGACCGAAAGTTTGGAATGGCGCACAGTGGTCCGGATCGAGAAATTCAGTGAGATTTTGTTATAACTATAATAAATACTAAACTATAATAAATCCATTAAATCGCATTATTGCTTGCTCTAACAGCTTTTATAACAATATCGATTTTTTTAATGGCACGTTACAGGCATTCAAAACAAAATTGCGCAATACTATTTGTTAATCTTACCTGTACTTGTTTAGTTTCGCGCGGTCCATTTTTATGTAAATTTTAATTAAGACTTAGGTTAAGACTTTTTTGTTATTTTTCTTTTTTGTCATGTCTTCTTTCTGTTTTTATCATTTATACTGTAAAAACTGTATACATTTGTATAAAAGGACCTCGGTCCGTATATAATAATAATAATAATAATAATAATAATAACTTTTGAACCATTAGAGACATTGCAATGAAATTTCCACTAAAAATATTTAAAAAATAGTCATTTTTAACTATAGATAATTAAATATTTCTTTCATTTGTTAAACAATACTTATTAATTAATTTTCATTGATACTTTTTTCTTAAAACAAAACTGTTTACATATATTATAAGTTTACAAACTATTTTTTCTAATAATTTATAATTAACATTTTTTAATGGTCCGTATCGAGAAATTCAGTGACACTTTGTCAGCTTTTGAATCGTAAAAGTTATTGCGATGAAATTTTCACTGAAAAATATGAGAGAATAATCATTTTTTAATGATAAATAATTTAATATGTTTAATTATTTTTAATAACATAATTTTAATGTTATATTTTTTTGTTCTATTTTAATGTTATTTTTAATTTTTTTAATTTTTTTTTATTGCAAACTAAAAATGAGGAAACAATCGACTCCTCGTCTGCAGCATACAATAAACAATTGCTTGTAGGCTACAATGGAAACAGTCCGCTCGCGCGCGTGCGAAGAGATTCTTCGCGTCTCGCACGATCTTGGCGCTCGCGCTCGACGCAGCGATGGATACACTTTAATCATTAATAACTTGCGTGGATGGACGATGTTGGTAGTAAATCGTGCATAACTATATAGGGAAAAGTGTGCCGAATATAGTACAATTTGTAATCATGCGGTGCTATTTGGAACTCAAAAGATATTCCGTATCAAAGATGAGGAATTTTGATAATTTCCGTGCCTTCACTGTGCATTACTTTTTTAATACATTATTTAAATTAATTGTTAATTGACAGTGTAAATTCTTATCGTAAAGGAATTCTCTTCATTTTAAAAGAAGAACAGAGAAACAATATTAAACAGGTGAGTCAGGGCATCCGGATAAAGATAAGCATTTTTCTTCTGCGAAACAACCTATTTTATAAATGTCCAACTTTAAGTGTTCGTCACAATTACAATTTTGATTATATTTTATTCATTTCTTTATTTTCAAGGTAGATGGATATTTAAGAAGCAATACAAACTTTGTACATGTCGATATGAGAAAGTTCATTTTTGACAAAATGTCACTCTGAATTTCTCGATCCGAACCACTGTGCGGCGTACCGAGCCGCGTCGTATGCGAGTCACGAGGTCACGCGGCGCAGGAGGATCCAAAGCAGACGCATAATCGAATTCCTTGTGTGTAATACTACGTTAATTCCAACCCGGGGAAAGCTGCTCTCCCTTTCGGGAGGGAATCCCTGGAGCGTCTTTCTCGTGACGAGCAAGAAATCTATCCGGAATCTATGTAACAGTGTCGCGCACGCACAGACACACGCCGACAACACCGTGTGATCTCGCGCGGCTCGTACGAAGAACTTTACGGGACGATAATGGACAGATTTATTAGACGACTTATCGATCCCCGAGTAAATCCAATTTTCGGGGTCGACACTCGCGTGCGGCCGCCATGCCATGCCGCCCGGGAACACAGGATTTCCCTTGCGGGGCGTCGTAAGGCGCGCGGCAGAACGAAAGGAAATCGTCGCGAGGAATCTAGTCGCGTTTTGCCCCCGCGACTACAAATTGAAATTTGCCTCGTGCTCCGCGACCGTTCACGGGAGGGTTTAACGATCGAAGCGTAAAGCGCGATTCGGAGACGCCCCTGGGTTCAAAAGCGAGGCCCGGACAGTTAAACGAAACACACAAGAAATATATCATCAATCTTCTACTGCGCGTAACTCTAGTATTTGGACACCCCGATATTTTTAGATTGGGGAATTATATTAGGACCTTGAATAACTTCTTGCTGTTTCTTTTACAAAATAAAAGATTTATTTAAATTATAAGGAACAAAAACATTTCATTCAAAGTATAATATATATAGTATAGTATATTCGAGTAATTCCTCCAACTTTTCGTCTTCAAATTTTTTCGGTGCGCCAGAACGTTCTTTATCCACAAGTTCAAATTCATTATTTCTGAAGCGTCGAAACCAGTCTCTGCATGTCGTATTCGACAAAGCATTGTCACCATAAGTCTCAACAAGAATTCTATGTGCTTCAGCTGCAGATTTCTTTTGAATAAAGTAGTGCAATAAAATTCCCCGCAAATACACTTTATTCGGCACAAAAGTAGACATTTTCAGAACTAAGAAAAAAATTACTTTGTTTACACTAAAGTGAACTACCATACACTGAACTTTAAGGTTAGATACACTACTGCCTTGCATGTGTGTCACCATTCGAAATTCCACGAACGGGGTACTGCTACTACCATCTTTGAAGAAACAGCGAGAACTTATTCAAGGTCCTAATAATTGAAGAGGTGGATGGATAAAGGTGTCAAGCGGATAAAGAAGCTAAATGACTTTAACACCTTCATTCAGCACAAATATTACCGATATTGATCGTTAGCTCGTTCATCCATTCTCCAACTCCGCAAGTAAACCATAGAAACGTTTCCTAATAGGGGGTTAAGTTAAGAATAAGAGTTTACAACTTTATTCATGAGGATATATAAGTTTAACCTAAAATGTTACTTGACACCTTTATCCATCCAGCCCCTCAATTGTATTCGTGAAAAGAAAACAACGTAGAGGAAAGGCTCGGGGTACTTCGTCGAACTAAGTGCAGTGACCTAATGTATTATCATGTACGGTCAGTTTGACAGCGGACGGAACACGTGGCTTATTATCCTGGACGCTCCACGTCGGATGACCCCACATTTACCCTGACTGAAATTGTTTGTCTCACTGTATCAATCGCGCATCCCCAAACATTAGTCACCAGATTCAGTGGCCGAAACTCCAAAACATTTCTGCATAAATCATCAACCCCATTATTGCGAACCCGAGACTCCATAAATCTATAGCAAACTGTTGAAACTATAGCAAACTGTTGAAACCATAGCAAACAAATGCAGGACAAACATCAGCAACATACAAAGATCGTACTGTTTTAATCATTTGTTCCCAACCAGATGAAAACAAATTTGAACCAATCAACGTTTAAGTAATTAGCGACTGTGAGGTATTGTAACAAATTCTAACATTTCAATTCAGTATCGTTTACAAAAACAAGCAGGGACCAAACATAACAGTTATTCTAAAATTTTCTACGATAAAAATCATTGATAAAATATCGATTATTATCGAAATTTAAGATAATGTACACAAAATATAAAGAACAAAATGATGAAAGATATCGATTTTTATCGACTTTTAATTTAAATTTAATTTAGTTTATAATAAATAAATTTAATTTAATTTAAATATCGACTTCTTGGTTAGGTTAGGTTAGGTTAAATTTTTTTAATTTTTTCACTGACGTCTCATTTTAGACCAAGCAAGTATCTTCAGTTTCCTAGTAGCTGCATTATATGCAAAAATAATTTAGACAAAAATTGTCGATGAATGACGAAAGTAGAGAGCGATCGAAATAAATTTCTCCTATCGATAACTGTTACGTGCGACCGCGAAATAAATTTATCTCATCGAATAACTGTTATGAGCGACCGAAATAAACTTCACCCATCGATAACTGTTATGAGCGATCGATATAAATTGCTCTCATTGATAACTGTCATAAGTGATCGAAATGAGTTTGTCTCAACGATAACATTTACCAACAAGAGAAATACTTCTCGGTTACTTATAATCCTTATACAGAACCAATACGATTTTAGCCAATGAAATAGTTGATATTCTATGACTTTTTTCTTTTTGTTTATAACAGTTACGGTCCGTGATAAAAATCGTCCGTTGTCCAAGGGTTAATATTCTTCCGGTAGGTAAAGTGTAAAGAAACAATGTCGGACAGAGTAAAGCGAACCGATGAAACGAAAAAGTTGTTCTATAAAAATGGTATCGAGAGGCCGTCCGTCACACAGCGTGGTCGAAAGGTGGGGCACGGATATTCGCAGACCGCGTCGAGACCGGAGAAAAAGGGGAGAGAAGGTGAAGAACAAGAGCGACAAGGCTACCACGACGGATCTTCATTTCCGCGAACTCAGCCCTTGGCTTTCGGACTTCTCGAGCTTTTTCGTGGTTTAAGGACAGCATTGACTCAAGAACGTCTCCCTTGCTCGCCTCTCAAATCCCATCACAAAGAATACCTCCCTCTACTTGCGTTTCGTTCCTCTGTCTCTCTCCGCGTTGTACCTCGGCGTCCTCGTTCCTCGGTCGCCCGATTCCAACCCTCTCTCCCATCCCTTGTTCACGTTCACCCGGGGTTTTCCTTCTCGCTATCGTTTCTCAGGCACGTCGTCGTCGTCGGGCTAGCTCCCTGTCTCTTTCTCAGCAGACCCTATTCCCTGTTCGCTGTTTCTTTTCATCGTACCGCCGCGCCGGTTCCATTCGGCCGCGCCGAGACACGGTGAAAAAGATAGCTACCTTAAGTCGCGAGAGCTCACATCTGACGGTCGATGAATAAGGGAGTCGCTATTTAAATTGTAATTTCGACCGTGCTAAAGATACCCCGGGATTTCCACGGAAATTTTTACCAACTACCGAACCGTGTGTTCTCCCGGACGATTTAAATAAGGCGAAAACGAAACCTCTTCCGCCGCCCCACTTTCGCATACCGATTTGTGCCACGACAAATTTCATCGGGATTCTGAATCGGTTTCTGCTGAAATAGCACGATCATATTTATTTACAGCTGATGATTATAAATTTAAGCATTCTCGGACCTGATTTATTTGCTGGAACAGTCCTTGCACAATTCGTTTCGAAGGATGAGATTACTACCCCTAGTATGTGAATTCGGTCGTTGAGAAATTATTTTTGTGAATATTAAAAATTAAAAATAATTAACGTACGAGTTAAATGGAATTTAATAGGACCGCAGATACCATTTACTTTTTATCTTGTCATTTTTGTAAATTTATGGAAGAATATTCTAATTTCATACAAATTCAAAATAGACTTGTTGGCAATATTTGACGTCTTTAAACGAATTGTTAATAAAACGATAAATTGTCTTATAATTGTCTAATTAATTGTCATTTTATCACATATAAAGTAATGCATCTTTTCCACTTATTTCTATCTAAAAATAAATGTTACACAACTCAATGAACTATTATATCACTTTACAATAAATATCTCAAATTATGAATTTGAAATTTCATATTAATTTAATGCCATCTTAAAATAATATCAAATTCTATATAAAATTTTTATAAATAATATTACCCCCACACAAATAATATTAATCATATAAAATTTCATAATAGTTTTAAAACAATATTAAATTCTATATAAAATTTTTATAAATAATACTATCCCCTCAAATAATATTAATTATATAAAATTTCAATTTTTAATTGAATGTTTCTCCGAATATGTGTTAAGTTTTGTTATTTTATACTGAATAAAATCATAGTCATTTTTCTACGAGTGCTTTCTTTATGTAATACTATATCCCCTCTGTTAATAGAAATGTAATAGTTACCATTTTCTGTACATTCTCATTCTCTTTGTAGATTAAATAAACACACCAAATGTTACAACACTAAACAAATGTCATTCAATCAACTAAGCAACTACTGGAACTATCAGAATCTAATTAAACGCGCAAATAGCGGGGTAGTGAAAAGGTATTCAAACAAAATGGTGATAATCATCCCCTAACGAGATCAAGTCATTATCTCACCCCTTTAGACAAAGTTCCTAACTAGTTTTATAACCCAGAAATCTAGAGCGAACTATTATATAACAACTTTCAGATTAGAGTATTGCTCACCATCGCATTAAAAACGAAATTTGTAAATTTTGTGCGCACTTGTTACGAATAATTCCAAATATGCTACACAAATTTTTCATTAAAATCATTTTCGTGTCCCATCAAACTTCTCTAATTATTCGATTACGAGTTGCGAGTCAGATTTTTTACTTTTGCATAGCACTTTTAATCGACTGTACTATACTTTATTTCATTACTTTAATAGGTACTAACCAGTGGATGTCTTCTTTCTTATTTTATTCCTAATTTTGTTATAACCAGACTGCGGATGTTTATGCAAAATGAAAATTGTCTACATTAATTGTTAGGTACAAGAGCTACATTCATTTGTTTCTTTTTTTAATCATTTTAATAAGTTCGAAATAGCAGAAGAGTATTTTTAAATTCCTTAAATATTGTCGCTATTTGGTATTTCATTTATATACTTTTTATCACAAATGCATAAAATCAGTTCAGTTATAACATTAACGCATGTAGATAAAGTATGGTGGTGAATATGATAAAAATTTTTTACCTTCGTTCAGAATATGCAATTATTATGAACTTTTGCTTGAAAGTACATTCAAATAAATTAGGATTAGAAGAAAGTAAAATAACAGAAGTTAAGACTGTGCAATACAATTTGAATAGAAAATTTTGCTTGAACAAATTGTTTTCTCATCGTTCGATGGTTTCTTTCCGATCGTTCTTCCAGATTGCAAAATTATGTTACATCCTAAACATTTAATAACTTCGAATTGTTTACTGAAAAGCGAATGGCGTCCAGTTCGAATCAGAAAAAAGATCGGGAAATTGTTCCTCGCGTGTTAACGCTACTGAAATTCAACAGAGGCGCAATGAATACTTTGTGCTTGTGTTTTGCAGTGGAGGGCCCTCGGCTCTCGCTCATCAGTCTGTGCAAACGCGATAGATTATAACAATTTACATACCGAACGAAATTGAAAAGACACATTTTCGCAATGCCTGTCTCCTCTCGACTTCAAAGAAACCGTATACACGGAAAAATATATCGTACATCCCCTTCAATCTCGAGTTCTTTCACGAAGAATAACTCTTTGTATCTATGTCATCTTCTGTCTCACCGCTCTTTGCCCCTTCTTTCTTTTCGGATCCTTATTATTCTACCCCCCCCCCTCTCTCTCTCTCTTCTTCTCGTCTAGCATTGAAAGGAACACATTCAGCGATGGGAATAATAGTTTTCTAGCATCTCTGAAGGTCTGCAATTAGTTCTCTGTTTCGGAACGACAACGTGACTACCTCGAGGATCGTGTTTATCGCATTTTATTGCATGCAACCACTCCTTTGTAAAATGCAATCTACTGCGAAGCCATCGCAAAGTAAACGCACATTCTTACAGGATGGTTTCCCCCGTTTACGAATTACGGAGGAATTTATTTCCCCTATAAAAGATTTTATTCGGTTAAAAATAGAATGAACGTTGAATTAAACTTTATGAAAGTTTCTGTCTCATTGTATATCACTCGGCTCGAAACTCCGCACCGTCCTACATAAAATCAGCGAGACGGCAGCGTTCGCAGTAAGAACAGCGCATTCTCAAGGAGGTTGCAATTAACAGCGGGACTAATGTTAATTTGGAAGCTTGATTGAAAATGCTAATAATGCCGGGGGGGAGGGGGCTGTGTCTTATCAAAAATAAGAATGAAATATTTTTCATTAAGAATGTGATTAAAATTCTGTAGGGAGTTGTTGTGCACTGGAGGATTTATGTATTAACAAGTAAAGGTTGTTCTCCTTTCAGTATAAAAGAGGGAGCCAAGAATATTATCTGGAAACCGTGAATACCATTTGGGTTGGCCAGGCCTGTACTAAAACAAAACGAGTTAGTTCGTTTGAAAGGAAATATTGCTAATAAATATTATATTACACTGTTTATACCTAGGCGTCGCATTTGTTGATCATTTATGAAATGGTTTTCCTCGTCGCGTTTTCACTTTTTTTTTCTTGTATATCCTTCAGAAGGAAACTCTGACTGATCCGCTGCCTCGCTTCGACTTTTCTTGCTCAGCGACTCGTTTTACATTCACAGGCAACGTTTATTCAAACGGTTTTTATCGTCTGTAAGTTTAAGCCCGCGGATTATCTCCTCCCAGGACAGAAATCTTAGGGCATAAACTTGAATCTGAGATTTAAACGTGTATTTTTGGTCTGCGTTATGAGTACTACAGTGGTCGAAATTTCTATAAAGTCATCTTCTTTTTCATAGATATTTTTAAAATATCTCCATTTTTGTTGATTTATCGTATCTGGTCTTGTGCCTAGATCGCTATGTTTACTATGTACGTTTTTTAAAATTTTTTTTCTGTGTGGTGCAGAACACAAGTGCGAAGTTTTGTATAAAGTCACTTAGTGTTTCTCTGTATTCTGAGCAGAGAACTACGGAAAACTGCGAATATTCTAAAAGTATTAGTTTTAGAACTCAAAGAAATCCTGTTTGTGATAATTTGATTCACGTGTATGAGAATGCCGAGAGGAAAAGTACTAACAAGTGAAGAAAAAGCATCAATCGATGCTTGTAAAGATATGGGTTGCTCTAATCGCGCAATTGCTAAGAAAACTAATCGGTCATATACTGTGATTAATGATTATATCAATTTACGTGAAAATTACGGAAAAAATCATCTTGAAGGTAGTAATAAAAAATAGTCAAAGAGACAACATTCAATATTAATGAGGTGTACAGCTAAGAAAAGGAAAAATGCAGCACAATTTCGAGCTGAATTGGAGGTCCCAGTACCAACAAGACGTGTGCAACAACTTTTAAATTATTCTGGACAAAAATACAACGTAAACCAGGCCTTAAAGAAGTACATAAACTGGCCCGTATTGATTTCGCACGGGCACAAAACACACTGACTTCATAGAAATTTCGGCCACTGTAGTCAATGAAAACGGAAATTAGGCTGGAATTATCTTGAAGAATGTTTTGATGGTCACAGGGGGAGTATTAAAACTGTGTTTAACTTTATTGCAATTGTTATTTCACCGTCGTTGCGGAACATTTAGTATAGCACATTTCAGTGTGAGACTTGAACGAGGCTCTTCCATCTTTGTCATGGTTATTAGTCAATGAAAGCGAAAATTAGGCACGAGTTAACCCAATGAACGACGGGAAGGAAGTATTAAAACTTTGTTCAATTTTATATGTTTAGATTATTATTTCATGAGAATTTACTATGTATAAACGATTAGACTGCGGAATTTATGCATTTATGACAATATTGGATTGACGAAATTTTAGATAATAGGTACATTAAGAGACTAATGAATAATGTTTATTTACGGCAAAATTGAAGAATTGAATATTAGAAGAATTTCATTGCATCCGGTTAATGAAAATTTATTAAGTAAAGAGAAACTGTCTATTTGATTGTGCAGACAATTCTTAACGCTAAAGCTTAGTTCTTACTTGAAAACATCGTCGATTATCCGAGTGCTATGTCCCCGGACCGGTCCACGTAACCGAGAGATTCCGCAATATCCGTTCTCGGTGACCTAATCGCGAGCGGCGTTATCGTAATAAATTGAATCGGATTGAACTATTCCGGGCGAAATCGTCGGTTGATAGTCTTCGATTCGCGGTACTCGTGCCGGCCCCAGCCGATGAGTAAGGGAGCCGTCATTTACATTGTAAATGGCCACAATATCCGCGTGAAAGCAAACCTTCAATTAGGCTCAGTTAGAATGGTACACGCGGAACACGCGGGACAGACACACCGTTCTACTGGCCTCGGCTAATCACTCGAGAAGCAATTACGCGGACCGTTCTTTACCTTCTCCCCCCGCGGTTCAAGAAGTTATTAATATCAATGGGTTATTATTCGAGATTGCGAGCCGCGAGGAGACACGCAGCTTTCAAACATTAACGATCGACTACGTCAGTGATGGGCACGGTAGAGGCCCCTCAAACGCCTGCTTCTCCCACCATTTTCTGTTTCAAAGTAGGCGCCATGATGGGGACGGTTTTATCTTAATTAAGAGACAGAAATGTCCATCCCTGCTGTAGTATATCACTCAATGCAATATAGATAATATAATTATTAGGCAGCGGATTTTATGCATTTATGACAATAAGTGTAAAAGATTTTAAGAATGCCAACATAATTTCCACTCATTCAATTAATTAAAGGAAGAAAAACATTTTTATATGGCTCCTGTTCCTTATAATTTATGTCAGTGATGGGAACTGTGGGGGCCCCTCGAACGCCAGCTTCTCCCACCACCTTCTCTTGCAAGTAACAAAATTTTATATGCGAAAAAATTGTTTAGTTTCTGTAATGTTCAAATTGTTCAAGGATATGTAACCCAATAAATGAAATTCTGGTTCTCTCAAGAATAAATTAAAGTTAAAATAAGATAGTATCGAACAGTGTCGAATTTACAAAACAATATGTGATGTGTGTGTGTGTGTATAATTTATATAATATTAAAAAATCACTGTTTTAATAGATTTAATGGGAACAGATTAAACAGAAACGAAGTCACACACAGCAAATCTTTTCCTCATGGACACAGGTGTATTTTTAAATATAAATAAAAAGTGAAATGGAAAACAAAATGAGCTGCGCGTTCAACGTGTTAAATTCTACGTTTCAGTGTTTCGTAGAGTCTGGTGCATTGCGAATGCATAAAGGCAGTCGCCAAGTAAGAAATACTGCATTCGACTGAAGGCTTCTTGAAACGCGACATTAATGACTCAGTCGTGTCCGACGCGCTTTAATCACCGAAAAGGTTGGCAAAGTCTCTATGTATATAAAATATTCGTGCAGCATCAATTTGGGAAGAAACTAGGAGAACGAGGGAAGCTTCGTACCAGCAGGCGGCCGGAATCGACACGAAATCTATCATGGCACGTGGCCATTATTGTCACACACGTGTTCGCTGAACGAAAACGGAACAGATTCAATCGTCGAAATAAATTTCCGCCGGTCTCGGGGATCGATAAGCCTCGATCTTATCGGTCCCGGGTCGAATAAAGCCGGGTTTACAAAGAAACCGCGAGGAATGGGGGAAAGTCGAGTTAATTATCCGATGCTTACCGACTCTCGATGATGCGAAAGTACGCTCTGCCGTGAATTGCTCTTGCAAATGTTCCAGCCAAGCTATTAAACTACAACAAAGCTTAATTACCTGGTTGCAATAATTTCTTTGATGGCCCGTGAAGAGCTCGCTGCGAAATTGGTTTGAGACGGATACAAAGATGTCGTCGAGACACTTTATCTTCTATTGAGACACCGACGGCTACGGAGATCACCGAATTTGTGTAGCCAGTGAGAAGTCACGCCTTATTTAAATCCTTTCCTTTTTTGAATATATCTGAATATATTTTTGTATTATTTTCTATCAATTATACGTATTGAGAAAGAGAATAAATCTCTACATTTCATTCTAGTTGCAATTCAGGCAGAAAATTTTTATTTTGCGTACAGATCCGCGGTCTATTAATTATCTTTACAAATAATGAGTACAGTAAAGTCGCGTTTACTGTCCGCGATCGGGTACGCGATCACTGTCCAGTGCCTACCCACTCCAGTGTCATGCTGTCCCTTTCTACCAGTTCTCTGAATCTCGATCGACAATTGTTTAAACTGCAATTAATGTTATCGGCGCACTGGTTCGATCAATTGGAAAATAAGCAAATTTGCAAAAATATCACGTGAAATTTAATTCAGAGTTTCGGTCTCAATTTAGACCATTTTCAACAATAGAAAATTGTCCCTTTCTACGTTCGGCTTTCTTTTTAATTCTCGGCGCTGTTAATTCTCGGTATGCGATCACTGTCCGTGCAGAACACAGGCTGTTGGACAGCAAACGCGACTTTACTGTATTGTCAAGAACGCTCGGACATTGGTCTGCTTATTTTTGCTCTTAGATCCGCCAGAAAAAGTTTCATTAAAATCGACAACCCTACCACTGTGACCTCTCGTTGACAATTAAGCTGGGCCTCGTGGTTCGCAAGGGTGGATATCAGACGCGGAGAGATCGATATTTTGCATTCCGCATGTTCACGATTCGACGAGAAGCAACAGAGCCACGATGCACCGATCGGACGGAACAATGGTTCGAACGAAATAATATAATGGTACATGAATAACAAATGTTCGACGGGCTCCGCTCGGAGGCATGACTGGAGCAATGGAGGATCGTGGCACGTTCGCCGCTGTTAATACAATTTCAGCGCCATATTGCACCTTCCCGTCGTACGGATACAGCCCTTTCGGTCAAATGAGATGACGGAATTTTTGCATTAGCCTAATATTGCACGCTTTCAGCATATAATGCGATTCGATGCAGGACCCTCTGGCTAAAAATTGCGCGGGCTCCTCTCGTGACCTAGATTTTCTTTTTCCCCACGGGGTAGACCCGAGACCGCGGAAAAATTTGTACCGAAGGAGATCTTGCCCATAAATATCCGAGGCACTAGACGTCCCGGAATAAAAAAACGATACGAAATATCGCGGTAGGTACTTTCTGAACGTTCTTACCTCGTGGCAATTCGAGTCAATTTATACATCCGAATGAAAACATTCGCGGAATCCGGGAATTCCCCGCGAAGATTATTCTCAATAGTATATGTATACCATTCGAGAACGTTACGAAGTGTTCTTCAGCTCCATTTTTAGGATCTGTCTTAATCCATTAAGAACCGACGTTGTGCAAATACGACATTTGCAATTTTTCCCCGTGAATTCACGTTATTGAATTTTACTACTTTGTGTGTTCGTAAAAGGGAATTTCAAAGATTTATTTGCATGTATTTTTCTTGTTTAACATATCACCATGTTGTTTAACATATTACATTGTCCATTTTTCAATGTGTAATTCAACAACAATGTCAATTGCCAATCAGATCTTTTTGTATCGTCACCATACATCCTTAAGAAACACAATTATACTAGAAAAATCACTAGAGATCACTCGGAAGTAGAACAAAATCATGAACAAAGTCTTAAAATAAACAAGAAACCAGGAAATAAATATGTTTGCATCATCTCAAGGATCTTAAGACGTTTGAAAATTGCAATATACAATTTATATTTGAAAGAATTACGTTGTTTTATGATATTACGTAGTTTTATGTACCAATGAGGAAACGCTTGTTGGCTCATTGTTACTTCTGTATAATTAAACAGCGGATCTTTATGCATTTATGACGATGATGTTGTATTTAAATTAAAAAGAAAAATTATTAAGGGATGAAATGAATTTTTATTTTACCCCTGCTTTTTCCACAATTAATGTAGACCACTTTTATTTTGCATAAAGATCCGCAGTCTGCTGATAATTTTTAACTATATATTGGGTTGGCGAGAA
Source organism: Lasioglossum oenotherae (assembly GCA_028455765.1). Taxonomy (NCBI): domain Eukaryota; kingdom Metazoa; phylum Arthropoda; class Insecta; order Hymenoptera; family Halictidae; genus Lasioglossum; species Lasioglossum oenotherae. Next base: position 7,658,724 of record CM052279.1, on the reverse strand, counting down.
AGCAATTTCGGTATTTTATGGTGTGATAGAGTCCATTTTTTTTAGTCAAGCAATGAACTTAAAGGAATAAGATATTTTCCCTTTCGTTCGACAACCTTTTATCGAAAAGGGTAAATGAGAAAATATTTGGGTAAACTTTATTTTACCGGACTCAAAATTAGTACCTTTCTCCTACGAATTATGATGTATTTGGTATGTGATCCAGTAGATTTGTACCCGGCGCGGATGCAGATCGAAGTTTCGATCCTCTATGATCAATAGTTGAGGAGTTGTGGTCGCTTAAATTTGAGCATTTTTGACGGGTACGGGCGCCGCCATATTGGTTTGTAATGACGACCGCGATCCGCTTACCTTGCTGCCTCCCTCGATCTAATCCTAACCGACACAGTAAATGGCGTGCGACCGTCACTACAAACGAATATGGCGGCGCCCTTATCTGTCAAAAAACTGGAAATATGCTCAACTTTAAGCGACCATAACTCCTCAACTATTGATCCTAGAGGTTCGAAACTTCGATCTGCATCCGCGCCGGGTACAAATCCACTGGATTACATACCAAATACATTATAATACGTAGGAAAAAGGCACAAATTTTGAGTCTGGTGAAGTAAAGAGCAGCCAAATATGTTACTGATTAAAGTTCCTGGCTTGAAAAAAGAAATTCGGTTTTATTTCACCTTAAAATACTGAAATTACTTTCTTGCCAACCCAACAGAGCCAGAGACCCATTTTTGAATTTTAATTTTCGAAATAGAGTTTTGTCCGGCATTTCGAGTCGAGTACCCACAGTGCATCGGTTCGAAAGAAAGCATAGCGGCCCGCGTGCCGATAGACACCGCAAGGTGAAACGCAGAAGAAGCTCATCGTTTCAGTCGTTCAGCGTAACGTACTCCAGACGACGGAATTCTGACATGACGCATAATGCAGGATGCATTCCATTGAAACCCGTGCAACTTCGTATGCGAGCCCGCGCGTCAGCGTGCCGCAAACTGTCGTGCTCGGTGAAATGTAGTATTAATGGTGTTACCCCTCGACATACCAGATCATAATTTAGGTCATTCTCCATAAATCTGTAGCTGTTATTAGCGGGCTCATCTTCTTTTTTCTCTTTCTGTCTCGTTTTCCATACGATACGCTCGCGCGCGCGACCTCTACGCGAACACGACTGGCCGCAAGACCGCAGGCTAATTGTAAATTAATAATTAAGGGATTTCTTGCAGGAAAAAGGTAATTCCTGCTGATGAAAGTTTCAACTCAATTCCGGTGCACGGAAAATGTAAAGGGAACTCTCTGAAGCCCCGTTGAAAATTAATCTTTATTCGGACGTTTTTTTTGTCGTAGGAACGTTTTTTGGCAAAATGCGAGAATACGAAAATACAAATGAGAATACGAGTTACAGGTCACTTCGGGGAATCTTAGACTGTTTGAGACTTGCTCCAGTAAGACAGTGACATGACGTGGGAATCATGATTTTAGGGAAAATAATATTGAGCCAGAGTCGCCAGGTAAGCTAGAATTGAGGGGGGGGGGAGCAGCACCCTCTCTCTGCCAGTACAGGATCAGTCACGTGATACATGCGACAGCGACGGAACGCGTCACGTGACCGTGACGCAAGCGTGGGGGAATAGTGGAGGGGAAGTCTGTAGCTTGAACACTGAAAATGCTGAACGCAACCTTGGGAGAGGAATCCTAGACTGTGTATGTATGTGTGAGAAAAATAAATATTTTCTGAATTAGCTTCAAGCAACAGGAGTTTAATAAGAAACCGTTTTGTTGTACCAGCTAAAGAAAAACAGATTGAACTAAATAAAATATAAGACGGTGTATTTAATTTTATGATATCCAGAAAATATATTGATATACTTCATTTCTCAATCATATCGCAACACATATATCTGCAATGCGAACTTCTGCAGTGCAAGCATTCACACAATTTCCTTAAAACACTTGAAAATCGCTAATGAATGAACTCTGTTCCAAAGACTGTTTAAGAACGCACCAAGAGTGCTATAAAATCCTTTGACTTTCGATGATGTAGAGTACTTCACGGGTGTACGAATGAAAGTAACAATACTGAAGCCTTATTCTTCAGGCTTCAGGCTTCAGGCCTCAGGCTTCTTCAAGCTTCAGACTCCAGACCCCAGACTCCACACTTCAGACTTGAGACTTGAGCCTTGAGACGCCAGACTTCAGATTCCAAACTTCAGACACCAGACTACAGACTCTAGGCTTCAGGCTTCAGCCTTCAGACTCCAGACTCCAGACTCCAGACCCCACACTTCAGACTTAAGACTTGAGCCTTGAGACGCCAGACTTCAGATTCCAAACTCCAACCTTAAGACTTCGGACACCAGAGTACAGACTGCAGGTTTCAGGCTTCAAGCTCCTTTAGGCTTCAGGCTTCAGCCTTCAGACTCCAGATTCCAGACTCCACACTTGAGACTTCAGACACCAGACTTGAGACTTGAGACGCCAGACTTCAGATTCCAAACTCCAGACTTGAGACTTCAGACACCAGACTTGAGACTTCAGACACCAGACTGCAGGCTTCAGGCTTCAAGCTTCCTGCTTCAGTCTGCATGCATTAGGCTTCAGACTCCACACTTCAGACTTGAGACGCCAGACTTCAGATTCCAAACTCCAGACTTGAGACTTCAGACACCAGACTGCAGGCTTCAGGCTTCAGGCTGCAAGCTTTAGGCTGCAGGCTTCCGACTTCAGACTTCAGACTTCAATTTCAGACTCCAGACTTCAGACTTCAATTTCAGACTCCAGACTTCAGACTTCAATTTCAGACTCCAGACTTCAGACTCCAGACTGCAGACTTCAGAAATAATTTTTCGACTTACACAAAATTATGAAATTCACTTTTTTGCGACTTTTTGACCAAGTATCCCACTATACGTCAAAGACTTTCGAGATCTCTCATTCACCGGTTCAGATAATCAAGGATCGGGTAATTGTCGCTCTACTGTACCTCCATTTTGGGAATTTTCATAGCTGTTAGTCCAACAATGAACGTGTTAAAGCAGTTTAATTAATTCTGGACGGTACTGTATGTTATCTTGTTCCATGACCACAAATATAGTCAAGCCTGGCGTCGAAATTCTTCATCCCTGATTAACGGGTTAATAACATTGATAACGAACAATGTTAGCATACTACGAGTTAGCCAGGAGTGTTCGTGTCGCTGTGAAGCTGGTATTACATGATCGATTTGCAGGAAGGGTTCGCCAACAGCCAGCAACATCAGAACCGGAGAACTTGATAAAACGTTTCGTCGGTGATTTCTTGCTACCGGTAAGCTTTTATCAGTCCTCGAACTGTGGCTGGTAGCGAGATAACAACGTCGAATTTGTCATTCGTACTAGTGAACACGTGTGTGTACGTATTACGCTGTTTCGAAGTATTTGAACACCTGCTGGTTTCACGAAAATTATGTTATGCAACCTTTTGCTAGTATTCTTCCAATAATTCCTATTATGCATACAATAATGTGTAGCAAAGATAATAATAAACAGGACGAAATTCTTGTAGGAATGTCAGCATAATTTTCATCATTGTCAAAATAATTCTATAAATAATTTGAATTTCTTTTGAAATTACATTATTTTAGAAAAGGAAAAGTATACAAGCAGGCCACAATGATAAATTTACCGATTAAGATTTGTGTGCTTAATACTATGGGACTCGTCAAAATGGCAGGTTCTGATATTTTAATTTATAATTATTGAGATTGCCAAGATGGGTCGATGAGGAATTATTTTAAAAATGTATCTCCTTGGGTTATATTATTTAAAAAATTCTAGTGGTTTGACACAAAAGTTCGTAGCTTTTTTAAACTAAAATTCAAAGATAAAATTCAGATATTTATTAATTTATGTTAATTTTGCTGTTGAATAAATCTATAAAGAAATATCTCATTTTTATCATTGAATACAAAGAGATACATTTTTCAAATAATTCCACATGAATTCATCTTTGCAATCTCAATAATTGTAAATAAACAATATCAGAACCTGCCATTTTGAAGGGCCCCAACCTTGCATTAAGTACAGAAATGTTAAATCGGTGAATTTAACAATTGTGACCTGCTTGCATTTCTTTTCTAAAATAATGTAATTTTCAAATTGAGAAAACATGAAGAAAGTTGCATCAGGTATTTATGAAATGACGTCACCGCTAGTGTTGCGTGAACCTAGTGTTAAGAGTAGTTGTGCCCCTATTTCTCGGTAACTTTTTAATTAGTTTTCCGCTGCGGGTCTCGTAACATATTTCTAATTTCCAATATCATTTCACGCAGCTGGGAACATCGGAACACGTACTGCATGCAATCACAAAGGACATACTAAGTCGCCTGGTGTCATACTATCGCAAACGAGGCTAGTACTTTAAAAACTTGTTGCACTAACTCCCCACGGTGCAGTTGTTCGCACAGCATCGAACGAATGCAGATTAGAAACTTGCGTGAAAATTTCGTCAATTCCCAAAGTTTAATATTCCCATTGTAGCGCGGCGTGAAGGGGGCGGCCGGTGCGTTCCACGTGCATGTGCATGGAAACCGGAAGTCCTCGCGAGCCCCATGCAACTCGATCGATCGCGGAAGTTATGTAATGAGTCTCTTCGCGGGCTGGCTCCCTCACGGCGACCGCCAAAATCTGGGTTATCGAGTTCCTTTCGACGTGGCACGCACTTTCGACCTACAGAATCTAGCTTCCGGTTTCTGGCAAGACTGCAGGAAAGCTAGCCTGATCTCCATGATTTTTAAATATGTCGTAAATGTTAACATTCCGAATAACTTTTTCCTTTGCATGTTAGTCGTGATCTGGGTTAGTTTTCGAGATAATCGCGAAAAATTGTCGCGGTACCAGTACAATGGACATTGTACTGGCAACTCTATGGTTGGTTTTCAATTAATCAAACTTTTAGCATTGCGTTCGTCTCGTTTTTCTAAGTAAAATGACACCAAACACGATAGAGTTACGATTAACTTAAGAATTCGTACACCTCTACCGTAAATGTGAAATCGCTTTTTATACAAGTAATTATGATTGAAATTATATCGTGTTTGGTATCATTTTAATCAGAGAAACTAGAGGAATACGGTGGTAGTAGTTTGATTGACGAATAACCAAAAAATAATAAGAAATTTTGATCTTTGATTGTACTGAGCTGACACGAATCCTTTGATGGTTTGAATCACGTTCGACGAACTACACAGAATGTTGTACCCCCCTTCCAAAGAATAAAGTGGTGCAATAAGAGTTATGTTAATAATTAGCATTCTTATATAGACAGTATAGAAAGATGTAACAAAAATTGGAAAGGAGAGTGATGATAGAATTGCATTGGCTAGGTTTATGTGAACCAAGTCTAATTTCTTATCCGTTAGGATGAAATAAAGTATATACTATTATATTATGATTAGGCTGCGAATCTTTATGCAAAATAAAAATTTTCTGCATCAATTGTGGGAAGCAGTAGTCAAATAAATATTCATTTCATACCTTATATATATAATTATCTTTTTACGTTGAATACAACATAACAATATTCTAAGACACTTTAAAGTTTTCACTGTTTTATATTTCACGCAGCTAATTTCTTCATAAATGCATAAAAATCAGCAGTCTCGTTATTGTTATTATTAGTACCCTCTTCTATAACTAGACAACGGGTCTTTATGCAAAATAAAAATTTTCTACGCGAGTTGTAACAATCTGGAACGAAATATAAATTTGTTTTGTTCTTAATATGTTTAACCTCTTGCCGTATTTTGACGAGCCAGACTCAAGATGAAGGTTTTTAACAAAGAAAAATTTGATTCGTTTGCAATCGAATACTTAAGCATTAAAATAAATGTAGCCATACAAAAAATATAAAATTTCTCTTCTCTTCTATGATTTTTCGGGATGAGGACGTTCTAATCATTGTAACTGTAAAAGAAAAGGTACGGCAAGCGGTTAATCGGTTGAAAATAATGCAATAATTTTATTTTTAAATTCTTCTAATGTTTTTACTGTTTTAAATTGCACCTACTTATTTTTCCCATAAATGCATAAAATCCGCTGTCTGTCTATAACTGTCGCTCGGTAGAAGATGCGACAGTTACGGAGAGAATGACGTATATCTGCAGTTCCAGCCGGTTTTTCGGGGATTTCTTCATGGTCCGCGGTGATTCCTCTTCGGCGACGATCGCCATTTTCCGCGACACGATTTTTCGTGGCTCGTCTCGTCACGAGATTGCAAAAACGATCCGCGCGTTTTGTTTCGAACGTGTGCAATCTTCAGATACATTATAAGTTGCGCTACTTGTTAGTTCGCCAGGGCAAAGCGCGGCTCGCCTCGGAAGAAGAATGCGGAAAAGTTTGATCTTCGCGCGGGGATCACGACTTTACCTTGGAATTGATGTGCTTGCTTTTTGAAACGTCTTATGCAATGTGTTCCACTGACTCCTCGCCGCTTCCAACTTCCTTTTTAAAAGTTCGCCGGGTCAAAGGTCCTTCCGCGCGTTATCTAAATCATGAATTTTATAATCCCGTTGTTCAGGTGATCAACACGACCGTCTGCTCGCACCTCACAATGTACAACTCTGTCCCGCGTTACTCGCGTGGAATCCGGTAAATATGACTTGATGAGTTTTACGTGTTGCAATTATATTAAATTCGGCGAATTTAATCGAATTTATTTTAATTCATTTATTTGGCTCTAATTAAATTGTACGCGCTTGTTGAATATATGTATCCTGATTAAATGCTTTAATTTAAGCAACTTTTCATTTGGGCAGATTACCTTTTCGCTCGGTGTCGGGTTCTATTTGTTAAGTAATTACCTTCTGGATGTTTTCACAAGATTTAATTAAATTCTTCTTCTAGTTTCGGTTAATTAAATATTATATGATGTTGATTTCTGCTTTTTCGAAGGTGTTCGAGCAGTTATTTAAAAGTTCTGTTGTCTAATAATTAGTCTGCGGATGTTTGTGCAACTTTCGATTTTTGCAGACGAAATTTAAGAAAGTGGAATAAAATGGAATCTTCGTTTCAGTGGTAGAGTAGCATTTACAGAACTGAAAAAAATTGTACTAAAAAAAATTCTGTCGAATTTTATATTCTACAATTTTCTTTAAATTTTCAGAAGCCATAAATGCATAAAGATCTGCAGTCTACTAATAATAATTTATAATCTAATAAGTAAACGTTACTTTTTAACTGTATATTCTGTTATTTACTTTATAATTTAGTTGCTCGTACGTTCTTTCCCTTAGTTAATTATAAAAAGTGCAATTTCGTTTATCAAATAAAGCATTGAAATCAAACGAAAAGAACTTCTTAAGTAACTGTCTCCTAATCTATTAATCAACCCTTTAATGTGTATGAAATATTGTTTGTAGAAAAATTGTATAATTTGAAAATTTACGGTTTTCTTTAATCACAGTCAAATGCAGAAAATGGTTAGACATTTTCAACGTTTCTGTACAAATAAATAAGTCTGTACAAAAAATTAATATTAACACAGTCCCTTTAATAAATATTATGATCGATAATGATTATATTATTTCTATATAGATATTTATAGAAAAGAATTAAAAAATGTCGATGTACGATTTTCAATCTATTAACATTATTCCAAAAAGAAAGAAATAGACATAGACAATTTTTATTTGGTATAAAAATTCGCAGTCTATTAATAAAGTATATATTCGAAAAGAATTGTTCAACTTTGCAGATGTGTTCATGAAATTGATTAGGTCTCGTATGTGTATTAGAGATAGGGAAGGACAGCAACAGTTTCGGTTTGACCGGAAGTTCGTGATTCCGGCAAACGAGATTGGTGTGCGCGTATTAATTTCGCCGCCACGAACTCGTTAAACTAGGGACGCAATGCATACTTGTATTGCTTACTTCGAATGTTACGCGGCGACATCGAAATCTGGGTTATCGAATTCTGGCTCGTGAATTTCCTAAAGCCAGTCGTGTCAGCAGATTTTGATAGTTTCGTCTGCATCTTTGCTATCGGAAGAGCGACAATGTCACAAGTTTCGGTGCTCCAATTATTTTATCGATAAGCCAAAAGCCAAGCGACGCGTCCAACCAGAATGGAGGTCTTCGAAAAATAAATAAATCATAGCGGACTTCATGCATTCATAACGAAAATGAGTAAATGTAATTTAAAACAATAGAAACATTAGAAGAATTACTATCTCACTTCAGTTTGTTGCAATTCAGGTAGACAATTCTCATTTTGCATAAATTTAAATAAATATTCTACTTTCTACTTTATATTATAAAATTATATTATTAAACGGTGCATCGACCGTGATGAAAACGTTTTAAAAACGAATAAATTATATCAAGTGCTTAACACGTTCCCTAACTGCATATTATAATCTGAATATAAAATATTGTAATTAAACTCTGGATTTTATGCGTTAATGACAAAAGTGAGTAGACTTTGAGAATTTAAATACTGTGTCGTATTATCTTTATCTCACTGAAATTATTCAAAAGAAAAATAATTATTTTGCGCATAAATTCGTATGATTACGATATTAAAACTGACTTAAATTTTACTTATGCTTTATTTTAGTGGAAACTTCGAGTTATCGAGATAATTGAAGATCCGCTGTATTTCATTTTATTAATATTCATCACCTCGTGCATTTTTGAAAAATATTTTTCACCATCACAATGCACACAAAATTCTACGATAATTAATGTAATAAAGAATTCAATATATTTTAATGAGGTAACTCTCTTGTATTTTAGCCATAATAAAATTAGAAAAGAAGTAAATTCTAATTTTAATTTTGTATAGAGAGAGATTCATCTAACATTATAATTATAATATTTTATAATGTATAATTGTAATATAATGTATAATTATAATATATGGAATTGACTCAAATTAAGAGGAAAAGTTAAAAGTTTGTTGACAAGTTTTAATCTTATCGAAAAGACTGCTGCAACGTACTAGTTCGACTGTAATTAAAAATTTTAATTATCCAGCGTTGCATATTTTTCTATCGGCTGAAAACGAGCGATTTTGTTGCAGGATATTAAAATATCTCACGGCAACCTTATTGAATTTTTAATTCCAGGTGAACCAGTATACGAGCAGGACCTCCGGGAAGTCAATCAGAACTTCGCACACAATTCCTGAATACGTTTAAATTAAAAAATATCAAGCTGCTCTTTCGCGCGAACAATTTCAAATACAAAAGTATTTTTTGAACGAAGTTTGACCATTCTTCAGAAAATATTGCCGCCAAGAAAATCATTGTTTCCAGCCTTTCGACCCGCGCTGAACACCGTACGTTGCGTTTCGGCCTCGCACATTCCGCGCGGCCGCTCGCAAAACAATTAAAAGTTCGCCATTGAGAAAGCAATTTCGCATAGCGCGCGGCGAAAGGTTAATTTCTCGATAAGTTGCTTTCTCGTTTAACTTCACCTGCGAAGTGGAACCTCGGACGCGCATCCATCGCGGTTTATTCGCCGGCAGCGTGTACAAATTTCGGATTTCCCGGGAAGCGAGAAAATATTTCGTGCTGTTGCGAACGGAACGCTTCCTCGAAGAGTGGGGTAAAAGGGCCGAGAGAAAATCAGACTGTTTAAATTCCGTGGTCCCGATTCGCAAGGCGAGGCACTGCGAGGCAAGGCGAGGCAAGGCGAGGCGCGCGGCGTGCCAATTAAATTTTATTGTGATAATCGAGTCTGCGGCGCTCGGATCTCGGAGATGACGCATCTGGAGAGCCGCGGGCTGCGGAATCCACTTCCTCTTTCATCCAGAAATGGCCGGCTCGATTAGCGCTCGAGGGGACGAAGTTTGAAAATCCGTCCAGCACGATAACTTTTCTCTTCCGACGGTGAAACTTTCCTACGATCGAGGGAACGTGAGAGTCGCTCGTGTCACGCGTCCAGTACGGACGAGACGAATGAAGATAAAAAGTAGAAATTACTGAAAAAAAGGAAACGGCGGGGAGAGGAAAAATGGAAGCAGCGAACGCTGACAGACCAGCCGAAACAAGCACAACGCTCCAAAATCACAAAAACCCGGACTAATTTCGCGAATCACTAGTGATGGGCACGATCCGTCTTAATTGGACAAACGAATTGAACCTTTTGCTTGTTATTGGACTTTGTGCATTTATCACGAATATGAATTCATTCATTGTAAATGTTAACATTTCGAATAACTTTTCCTTTGCATGTTAGTCGTGATCTGCGAAACAAGCATAGCTCTCCAAAATCGCAAAAACCCGGACTAATTTCGCGAATCACTAGTGATGGGCACGATCCGCCTTAATTGGACAAACGAATTGAACTTTTTTGCTTGTTATTGGACTTTGTGCATTTATCACGAATATGAATTCATTCATTGTAAATGTTAACATTTCGAATAACTTTTCCTTTGCATGTTAGTCGTGATCTGCGAAACAAGCATAGCTCTCCAAAATCGCAGAAACCCGGATTAAATTCATGAACGTGAAGGGATGGGCACGATCCTTCTTAATTGGAGAAACGAATATATCTTTCTGCTTGTTATTGGATTTTGTGCATTTACGATGGAAATGAATGCATCAGAAACATAACTATGAAGACATCAGAAGAATTTGAGGTTTTGGTTGAGATGTGTTCGGCTCATTAAAATTATTAAAAGAAAATACACATTTCTATCTAGTTTGTCCGAAATGGAAATGAATGAACGGAACACCACACTGACTGAGCTCCTTCGGTGCGGAATGGGTCAGTGGAGTGGGGATGAGTCGGAGTCATTTTTTTTAAAATTTGTTTTTTTAATATTGCATTAATTATTTTTTGGTTTAAAATTTGATTACAAGATTTGATGCATACAACAACAACAACAACGACAACTCGGCAAGCTAATGCAAGCGTGGTAAAAAACGTTCAAATAATTGCAGCATCAATAGTAATTTTTAAATATTACTCCGTGAACCTGAGATTATTTCGTATCTGGTACTCGATAATTTTCAATGTATTTTTCAAACAGGTACATCTTTAGACTAATACTGTTGATAGTCGACTGACTGCTTACACAGTATGTAGAACACATCCTTGCGAAATATAAACAAATGCCACAGTACACTTTTGAAAACGAAAATAAAAGTAGAAGCAGTATACCAGCCAAAGCGGCTAGTGAACCTATCATTATTTCGGCCATACATACAGATGTATTATGTATTGTATAAAAGAAACCTCGAAAAATTGTCAAATATTTCTTATCGACATTTCGATGACCTCGGGTTAGTAGTTTTATACGCAGGATCAGAAAAGGGATCGATTGGTTTAACGAAAAAATTGTGTCGCGTTAAAGAATAAAGTGCAATTGCACCTGGCAGGTGCATCGGTACATTGACATGAAAAATAAGGTCATAGGAAGCCCTAATTTCCTAACATTAATATGTTGGCATATGAATTTTTCCACTACCATTTTTTTATCATATGCATCATTGTCTTTGATGTAAAGAAAATATTTTCTATTGTACAGGGTGTCCCAAAATTCGTGAACTTCCCGAAAGGGGGTGGTTCCTGAGACCATTTCAAGCGACATTTTCCTTTGCAAAAATGTTATCCGCGGCTTTGTTTAGGAGTTATTAACGAAAAACACGGACCAATCAGAACGCGACCTAGACGCGAGTTGCGTTCTGATTGGTCCGTGTTTTTCGTTAATAACTCGTAAACAGAGCCGCGGATAACATTTTTGCAAAGGAAAATGTCGCTTCAAATGGTCTCAGGAACCTCCTATTTCCGGGAAGTTCAGGAATTTTGGGATACCCTGTATATTGGAAATGTAAATAATAATGATAATACACACTTGTATAATCATTTTTATCAGGGTTGGTATTTTTAGAGAGGTTGAAGATTTGAATTTAGGGTTTCTGGTTCACCGCGCGACGAAGAAGGGGCGAGGAGAGGAAAAATGGAACGAAGGAACAGATTGTCGAGGCGAAACATCGTCGTCGTCGGGGTCCGAAATGAGTCGCATTGAATCGAGGACAATTGATAGTTTTACCGGGTGTACGCGAGATGTATAATATTCGCAGTATGTCATTACCGCCTATGAATAATGTAACGCGTGGAAATGCGTTTCGAAATCGGCGGGGTTTCCGCGGCGAATCAAGTACGCGGATACATATGTATATGTACAATAATACAATATATATATGTGTATATGTATATATATATATAATATTACATTATAGTATATACAGATATTGTGCCTCATGTTTGCAATCCGGATATCGCGGCGCGATTAAATTGATCGCTTTAATAACGATCGCGATGCGAAATCGCCGCCGGAATTACTTCGCCAGTATGTTGGCTTTATTTCTCTCCCTTTCTCGGGCCGCTCTATGTGCGGCTGTCTCATTATTTTAGAATAGGGTATTGATCCTCGACTACTGGCTTCGACTTCGTGCCGCGGAAAACACCCGGTCGATGGCGAATTTGATTTATCGTTTTCTTGACGGCTGGATACGTTGTCTCTGATTGATACGCGTCGATGAACAGCGCAGTTTTTGTTTGTAAATTGTTTGAATTGTTCTCTTGCTGGTTGGTTACGTTATTGTTTGCTTGATCAACAATTCCAATGATGGCAGTTGTCTATTGGATTGGAACGAGAATTCGTAACGTTTGTAAATTACAATTGAAAGCTAAAAATCAGATATTTTTCACAGATTTTTATTCAATAACATGTTTTCCATTCTGTTCTATTACTTTCTGCCATTTTCGAGGCTGCTTCCCGTGTTATTGAATAATACTTTAATTTTATCTCCGATTCTTAATTTGAAAACGCTACGAACTTTCTTTCGAACCCAATACTTGGAAATTCCTGTAATTCTTCTCTTAACGATTGGATACATTATTTCCCTATTGGTAAAACATTTCAATTAGGATTCTTTATTTGTATATTATTTTTATTATGGTCGAATACATTGCATTTTATATAAAACACTTCGTTAAAAATGGCTGGTCATTTGAATGTTGATTCGAATGTTCTCTTGATTGTTGAATATATTTTTTCTATTGGGAAAACATTTCAACGAGAAATATTGTTTATTAGTTTTATTGCAGTTGATATATAGTATAAAACAAGACTTTAAGAATTGCTGGTCATTTGAATATTTATTTGAATGTTCTCTTAATGATTGGATAGATTAATTTTTAATTTATTAAGCATTTCAATGAGAAGCATTGTTTATTCATATACTATTTTAATTATTTTTATTATGGTTGAATATATTACTTTTTGCCTGGTAAAACACTTCGTTAAAAATCATTAACGGTCATTTGAATATTGACTTGAATGTTCTCTTAATGGTTGGATAGATTATTTGTTATTTCATAAAACATTTCAGTAAATAGTGTTATTTATTTGTATACTGCCATCTTCATAGTTGGATACAATATTCTTTACTCGAGGAAAAGTTTCAATGCAAACGGTTATAAGTACAGTAATTATTTCAGTAGTCAGCCATTCAAAGCCATTAAAGTTAGCAATCTTAAGCGTTGTTATTTTTAATATGCTATTTTCAATATGTTTTATAAATACAATTCTTAATGTTCTACTTTCCAAGTTTACTTTTGAATATTTCGTATGGTAAAAATGAAATAAAACGCTATTTATTTTTAATCTATATTGTTTCTTATATTCACTTTTGAATAGGCCATAAATGCCGCGAAGATGCACAATCCAATTATGATATCGAGTTGAATGGAAGGTCTGGATATTTCAATCAAAGGTTAAGGAAGACAAATGAACATTTCGTGCAGCCAAAAGTGTAACGTAATAATGTCTTGCGCAACTCTAAAGAACTGAACCAGTTGTACCGAATTTAATTAATTGTGTCGCGAGGTTTGCTTCTCGTAAAAACACTGTCACGCTTAATCTGCGGAAAATGAATAGATTTTAGCGGTTTAATTACTTGTATTTTTGCCGCGAGCTCATTTGCCGCACGCCAGTAAAATCTAAAATTGTTATTCGTCGCCTTCCCTGGCTGCGACAAAAAAAAGAGAAATATATAAAAGTTTCGCAAAAAGCTTCCGGTAAATGAGGTCACCGTTAAGTCTCCGCCTTCCTTTTTCACTATTTTTCACGGTACACCCACGAAATAATAAAAATTTTCTTAAAAATCTTACGCTAAACGGATTAAAAATGTTGAACTCGGATTTGCATTTATATTTCGGCTCTTATTTCTTGGATTTAACGTGCGCACATTTTCTGCCAGGTACAAATGCCTTTTGTTTATTCTTTCGACATTTTTTCACTTTTCAAACCGTTTTATATTTCAGTTGACCCTTTGTTTGTTTTCTATATGAATTTAGTTCTTCCTTTATTTATTTAAGTCGTATTGTTTAGATGAAAACAAACGTAAGTTCCAAAAACATAAATTACAACCTAGTTTCAGAATTATATTTAACATAATTAGTAAAGAAAATTGTTTAAAATAAGTAGGAGTCAAGAAACTGTCCTTTGGAATAAATTTGAAAAATATTGAAAAATAATTCGGAGTGCAAAGGGTTAATGGTTGTGTAAAAATAGTATTTGCTATAAATTGTAGAACGTGTGTCGTCGAATGATAATTTATCCAGAATTTTCGTGCTTGATTTTGATATACGTTTAGTATTATAATTGGATCAACATTAATTGGTTATTCAAGGCTACCTCCGTTCTATTTCTAGAATGACTCATTTCATTGAGAGTGGGAGAAGCGACCCTGGATAGCTCAATCGACTTTGTAGTTAACGTTCGGCACGTAAAAATATTCTGATCCGTTATAATCGTTTCATTAACTGAAATCGCGACGGAATCATATACAGTACTCTCATTAAAATGATTATACAAACCGGTACATAATCGGTACATTGTTTGAAAAAAAGAAACATTTCGAAACTGCGCTTAAAAATGCAGATTAATTCATTATTCATATGGCAATAGATAAACGTGAACATGTCATGGATAATTTGCTTATTGTTATTAAAGAGCGTACCTATTTATGCAGCTTATACTAAATCTGTTCAAGAAGAATTTCTCATTGTATATTATAAATTTTAAATTGTCACATTTATACAATGGTAACTACTTATATGATTATTATTATTTTATCATATATTATTTTCGCCATGAACAATATTCTAATCGGAAAAATTATTTTTCTTTTAGCACTGGTATTTATTATAAATTAATTTCTCCTTGTCTAAGATACAATTTTTATTAAATTGCTAATTTTTATGAAAAGATTCGTAGACCATTTATGTCAAATACTGAAAATATAAATTTTATCGCATTCCATAAGTTTAAGGGATTCAAATTGCATTAAATAAAAAAAAAAGTTTAAAGTAATTCAATTCCAACATATTTTCGAATTCATTAAACCTTTGAATCAAAAGTTTCTCTGTAATTTGAATTGTGTTGTAATTGTCTACTTCTGAATATTTTGTTATAAAAATTTAAACGTAGGATATAAACACCAGGAACCTAATGTTAACAATCTTAATTATACAATTTAATATCAATGTAACCGAAAAATCAATGCAATTATTGTTGCACGTAATTTTTGTCAGAGACTCTTTGTGGTTTTAGCAATTATAAATCAAAGGTATCGGTGAAACAATTCACAAACAACGCCCGTTTTCAATCAAACATTTTTCATCAAGAAAAACTAATATATCTGTCCATCCAGAAAACAATTAAAATGGCAAACTCTTTTCGCTGAAGCGTTTTATCGAGATAGAAAATGTTGTGTCTGAGCATAAAAGAAAAAATGGAAACAATTAACAAATACACAGTCCATTTTATCGAAACGTTCCATCAAGTAACAAATATTCTATCCAATCGTTAAGAAAACAGACAAAACAATTTATAAATAAATAGTTTAATAGATTGTAGTGGTATAAAGTGATTTTTAAATTTGAGAATAAAGTGGTGCCAGGCATATATTATATTTTAAAATGTTTAATCTTTTGTTACTCCGTTTTACTTCGTCCTTGTTTCAGAATACATAGTGCAAAGTGTCTGACATTTCCGAATATGCTATAGTTTCCATAAAAATGTTAATGTAGACAACGATCGATAATTCCCGAACAAAATAATAATTGTCAAATGCACTTGAGAGGTTAAGGAAAAGGAACCCGGCTCGTTAAAAAGTCCGCGCAACTCCGAGCGGGCAAGCCGAAAATATAAAGAAGCAGCTGAGATAGCATCAAAGAGAAACATTTTTCCCGGGCTAGATCAGCGGCGGAAACTATGAAACGCAAGCTCCTGAAATCTTCGGCGTAACCCAATTACCGTGCCGCCGCTAAACTATAAAGAATATATTACTCGGGGCCAATAAACTCGAGAACGACTGTTCCTCCCACGCGGCCCGAGGAGCTCAATAAAAAAACAATAAAAATTCCACGAAAATCTCCGGAGGTAACGGGGTCGCCGGTTTAGAATCTACGGAGGGTATTCAGCGAGAGAATGCGAAAAATTTCCGGGGCAAATGGTGCGAGGGGGTTGATTCAACCATCCAGAAAACCTTTATCTGGAGTCCCGTTGTTCGGGGGCCACCCGTTAGAATATCGCGAAGAAAAATGACATAAGACATCCCCGTTTCGACTCGGGCGCCATATGACCGTCTCTGTCTGTTCCCCTCCTCTCGGGGTTCCCCCTACCGTCGTCGATATCCTACTACCGTCATTCCTTGCCCTCTCCTCTAGGCCTGCCACCCGTCCCGCACCCATTCGTCCGACCAAGCTACACCCCCGCACTCTCACGTACCATCACGCACACGATCGCGCGTTCTACCACCACCATGAAGCACCAGCAGCACACTACCACCACTGCAACACAGCAGCGGCGGCGGCGGCGGCGGCAACGGCAGCGGGTTACCTGTGCCACCGGTAGGTACTCCCACTTCTGCGTCCCGGTGACCAACACTAATTGTAAGACCGACTCTCGGTGCATCGTCTTGTGGGAGCAAGACGGAGAGCTGGAAGAAAGGCAGAAGCCGCTGGAAGGACAGAGAGACCACTCCGGATGGGAGCGAGAGAGGTGTGCTGGCTGTCCAGGTGGAGGAACAGCGATCGCGAGACCCTGATGGTCACGGGGGCAAGGAAAGGGGGCTAGGGGATAGGAGGGAGATCAGGAGAGAGTGGGGGAGGAGAGGGACAGTTACACGAAGCTAGAGAGTAGAACACAAGGGAGAAGGTAGCGAGAGAGCATAGTTTAGCATGGTACGACACGGCATATCCATAGACATATACACTGTGTCTATGGGCATATCGACGAGATCCGAGGGCGGCCGAGCACGACCGAGCGCCGCCGACTCGGACCCTGCGCGCTCAACCCAAACCCGAGGAAGCATAGTTGCATTTAAACTGCCATCCCACTGAGGTCTCTCTTCCGAGTAGTCTGTCGGCTGGGCCAGCTGCACTCGAGGAGTGAGCCCGAGTCTCGCCGAGTCCGCCGCGATACCTCTGCTCGCGCGTACACCCGCACTCTCTTTCCGGACAACTCGGTGTGTGACACTCGGCCTCGTCCACTTCGGTTCGACTCGGTTCGGTTCGACTCGGTTCGGAACGGTTCCGTTTCTGTTCCGTTCTCGGCCGCGCAGTTCGTCCTCGTACCGCGTCAGGGAAACGTGCGTTGAGAGACACCGTGCGCTCCGCTCTCTCTCTCTCTCTCTCTCTCTCTCTCTCTCTCTCTCTCTCTCTCTTTCTCTCTCTCTCTCTCTCTCTCTCTACTTCATCGGGGGTTGCTATCGCGCGCTCGACACCAGTTGAGGCCAGAATTCTCGTCACCGAATCATCCACACCGGCCAGGCGAAGTGAGAAGCGCACCGATCCCGGACAGTTTCGACCAGGTGTCGCGCGGTCTGTGACTGGTTCCGGTGAAAGAAAGATCACCTTTCGGTGCTAGGTGGTTCGATCAGTGGACGCGTTCGATTCGAACTGTCAGAGTCGCGCTCTCGGGATCAGCTGCTGCCAGACACCTCTCGCAGCTTGCGAATTGCTCGTTGGCATTCCACAGGCCTCGTTCCCTTCGAACGGTTCGTTAGCTTTTGTGCCCTTGTTCTCCATCTCGCGCCAGGCACGATGCTGCTTCCTGGACGACCTAACGCGTTGAAAATTTCAACAAATTCCCCCCCGCATTTTCTTGGCCCGCACCGACGCCAGTTACTTGTTGACTTTCTCTCGCGGCGAGCCTACCCCGAGCATTATGTAAATCGAATTTGAATTTCTACGATGCCCCGCATCCTTCCACCGTGGCGAACTTGCGTATTACACTTTTCTAACGAGCCCTTGGATCCACTCGCCGGAATTGCCCGGCGCAGATACCTTGATCGATACGTCCGCGGGGCTTCGATCTGCAAATCGCTGTCCCGGTACTGTTCCTCCTCTTCCTCTCTCTCTCTCTCTCTCTCTCATCCTCGTTCTTTCCCCTGTCTATCCAGGGCGAATTTATTACGGATCCAGGGAAGCTGGCTTCTCTCTTCGACTTATCGATCCCGTCAGATAACGTTTCTTTCCTCGCGGACAGCACGCTGTTGCTGCTGGCTGTTCGAGCTAATTGCTCCGGTTAATTACCCTCGTTACGTCGAGCAGATTCTCGCCCGATCGAGCCGCCGATCGGAAGAACTTTTTGCAAATTCTATTGTTTCCTCGCGGCGACTTCTTCTTCTTCTTGCCGTTCAGTCTATCTCGCTTTGATAGCCTCGCTCGCCGGGGCAAACTTGTTATCCTCCTGTTATCGCGAATTTCAGCGAACGACTCTCGCGCGTACCTCTGCGCGTTTTTCGCGTTCCTGCCGATGTCCGCGCGCTGTTACTACGTGCTCGCCGCGACGGGGTCACTTTTAAAGCCGATATTGCGGAACGGTGTGATCGCCATAATGAAATTCTGCGAACTCCTCGAATAATTCCCGGCGCCTGTGGCTTCTCCGACAGCCGAACGAGACTCGGCAAAAATTCGCCGGTACACACAACGAAACTGCCAATTAATTGACGCGATCGGGCAAAGTGTATTTCCTTCGCCGGTGTCGAAGCGCTGCCAACAACGCGTTCGATATTTAACTTCTCGTTTCGGTCGTGTTGTACTCCTTCGCGAATTTTCGGGGATGGATAGTTCTCGCCTGCGAATGTCCGTTCTCAAACCCTCCGATCCGTCCTCCGTATTCCGCAGAGATCCGGCCCGCTCCTAATTCGTAAATCGGCCAATTTTCCCCGGGGACCGTCGCGCCATGTGAATCCAAGTGTCCATTTTCGGGCCGGCGAATCGAGCGACGCTGAAACCTTCACTGCCCGGGACCATCTGTTCCATTTTCTTCGGATTATCTGGTGCTTCTATTCATCCGAGGATCACCGAGTGGGTGTTCCACATTTATGAGCCTCCACTTCGTTAAATGACGAAATTTTCTATTCTCCGAGGTCCGAGTCCTTTGGGCCCTCCGATCTGAAATATTAAAATTCGGAGAAGCACCATTCGACTGTTCTGGCTGGTTTCGTGTGGTTTTCTGGTATTTAGCGCTGTCCTCTCTCAGCGGCGTTTTACAACGTTGACCTAATTCTTTGCTGGGAAATGGTAAATATTTGTCGTTTCTCAGACGAACTACTTTCGACGTGCATATTTCATAATTTCACCTATCTCTTTGATTAGTGCCATTTCTGCGTTTTTTGTTGAAAATGTTGTTTATTAAGAATTGAAGAGAAATCGTTTTCTTAATTTATCGCGCGTGATGGCTGGATCTGTGTGCACTTGTGACATTCGATGAATTGTAAAAATGCCAAAAACGTGTAATTAAATCTGCCATCAAAAGGAATTTTTGCAGAATGAATTCGTCCGTGATCGGAATTTTCGAAAACGGTTCACGCAGGTGTGAATATTTGCATAAAGATCGAGTTTATTCATATCGATTTAACTGGTCATCGTGTGTATTAGTGGAGGGACAGGATCGCGGTACATTTTGCCGAATACATCGCGAATACGTTCGCAGTAGGTGATAATACTATTCATCCGTTCACGGTGTGCTTGTCTACGACGGTTAAAAGTTGGGAATTTTATTAACGAGCCCATAGCGAGTGAAGTCATGCATGCAGCAGCGAGTCGATTAGCCCATAGCTGGGCCGGGGTCGGGCGAGACCACTACCAAAAGTGGACTAGCCAGATAAATTGCTCCGTCGCCTTTTAATTAGTTCGTTCGACCGAGGTATTCGGAAACTTGCTCGCTCTCCGTTCCTCCTGGCATTTTCTCCGGGAGCGTTACTTGGCTAAGTGGATTTTGAGAAAAAATATCTGATTAACGAGTCTGCAATTTGCTATTTATCTCGGCGAAGGTTTCGCGTAAAAGAAAGCTCCGTTCTTGGCGACGTGGAAGGATAACGTGGTTGATTCGTAAGGGTAAAAATCCATTGCCGGGAGCTCAAAAAGTCTGATTAACACTAACCGTACCACGACGAGTCTAATTACCGGTTTCGCAGTTTTATTTTATAATTATTGAAGTTACAAGGACGATTCCATTAGAAATTATTCAATTTTCTTCGTTTAAGACAATGTATATAAGTCGCAAACCTACCGAGCACTGAAAGTTTCATCTGATAAAAATGACAAGGCTCTATTTACTTAGATCTCGTGTAATTTTTATTGAAATACGTGCTTGTAAATAATGTTATCGAATCAATTTCCATGTAAGCATCGTCATCGTTTCAATAATTATAAAATTAGAAATTAACTATATAAAGTAATTAAATAAATAAAATTAGAACGAAGCTCCGTCCTTGGCGACGTTGGAAGGATAACGGGGTTGATTGGTAGGGGTAAAATTTCATTGCCGAGGCTCAAAAAATCTGATTAACGAGTCCGAAATTTTCTATTTATCTCGGCGGAGGTTTAAAGTAAAGGAAGCTCCGTGAATGGCGACGTTGGAAGGGTAACGGTGTTGATTCGTAAGGGTACAAAGCCATTGACGGTGCTCGAAAAATCTGGTTGAGTCCGCAATTTTCTATTTATCTCGGTGAAGGTTTCGAGTGAAGGAAGCTTCGTCCTTGGCGACGTTGGAAGGATAACGGGGTTGGTTCGTAAGGGTAAAAATGCATCGGCGGAGCTCGAGCGATTACAGCCGGATGCAACGGGCCGACGAGACGCGGCGCGATGCAGCCCGACAAATTGCAATCCCGATTCGCAGCTTCTGTAATTACCGTTGATACTTGGTTCCGTGTCGCGGGGTCGTTACGCGCGACCAAAAGGTAATTTCTTACTCCGATGTAATAACACGCTCCTACGGCGCTTGTGTACACACATCGGCCGCCACTTTTGTGCAACTATTACCGCAATTACTCGTCCTCCCTGTCGATCGTTCCCCAGTCAACTGTTGCACGCGAGTTATCCGCCACTCACGACTCGATTCGTTACCCGTTCGTATCGGTTAATTAACTGCTTAACCGCGAACGAGCACCGAGCCGCCGTTCCATACGGAAAAATCATCGGCCGCCGACGACTGGCCTAATTGCTCGCGACCCCGCGCTACCTTGATTCTTCGTGTCCAACAGATTCCGAATTCGTTTCGTCCATTTTTATTTCTCGTTTAACGCGCTGCTCGCTGCTCTCAACTGTCCACCAGCTTACGAAAATCCACACTTTTTGACACGTTGACGGCCGTATTGATCGTGCGTGGCTGACACAATTCTTCGTCCATCTTTAATGTTACTTTGACGTCGGCCGTTTTGCTACTAGAACCTAACCAGATTTTATTGTTCCGGATCGTGACGTAAACGTTCAGCAGTTCTCTAAATTTTGATCACGTAATTTTCGGGAAATTAGCTGTAGTTTGTTCGAAATTTTATTTCGGATTCTTTCATCCTTCGAATCGGAGATTCATTAATTAGTTATAGTGTGTGGTAAATATACGAAATATGGGGGAAATTATTTTCGACATAGTTTGGCAGTAAGTTATTACTACGTCTGCGGGGATCTTCATGAAAAATACAAATGTTATGCATCGATCAACTATGTTATATTAAAAGCAACATTACAACATTCTTGAATTTTTTAAATCTTTTATTGTTTTATAGTCCATCCAAGCTATTTCTTCAGAAATACATAATGATCCGCAGTCTAGTTGTTAAATATTTTCGAGTATTTTGGACGTTGTGTTATTAGCCGTTTTCATTCTGAATTTTATTCTAAATTCTTTCACCCTTCAAAATAAAGATTCATTAATTATTTATAGGATGTGATAAATATACGAAACATGATGGAAATGATTTTTGACATGAAACATACTTTTGTGTTTATTTTGAATTTTATTCTAAATTCATGTCTTTCATCCTTCGAATTAAAGAATCATTAATTCTTTATAGGATCTGGTAAAAATATAGAAGCTATAAAGAAAATTATTATTGACATAGATCATACTTTGACAGTAAGTTATTACATGTTTTCAAGAATTTTTAACGTTGTATATTAGCTGTATTAATTCTGAATTTTATTCTAAATTCAAGTCTTTCATCCTTCAAATTAAAGAATCATTAAGTCTTTATAGGATCTGGTAAATGTACAAAATTTGATGGAATTATTTTTTAACATAGAACATACTTGAACAGTAAGTAATAATTAACAAATTCACGAAGAAAATTAATTTTTGTCCCGAAATATATTTGTCTACGTCGAATTTCATTAGAATTTCTATCTGAAAGGATTAAAGGAGTAATCACTGTGAGGCACTTCAACTTTGTAGGTCACATTAACTTAATTACTTCGATTCTGTGGAATCTTAAGGGTAGTTCGCGGATCAACGTATTAATTAAGAAAATTTGTAATGCGATATGCTGCTGCCTAGCAACCTCGGTCCTCTCTCGCTGTTGGATATTTTCCGAAACTCTTAAAACAATGTTTTGCTGACAATATATTGAACTGGACCGATACGAAGGGATCAGCAATGAAATTTTCAATGGAACTAGGCGAAATGGGTTATGAAACTACTTCATTATGCAGGAATCGATGTGGATGATCATGCTACATGGGTGACACAATTCTTCGGCCATCTGTAACGATCAATTCCTCTCGTGACATATTTGCGTAAACTGAATGTCGCTAGGATTTGTGGGCTTCGCAATTTTGGTCTCGTTGACTAAACTACGATGACGATCAACGTTTCAATCGAGTAGATTTCAAAGCAGAACGTATTTAGACCTTCCTCGGCGTCTTATATCTTTGCAACGTCTTAAAACAACGTTCCTTTAACACTAAACCTACCACTGCAGGTCAAATGATCGGTTTTATATTTCTCATTTCATAATTATTCAAATTATGAAGTTGCTTACGTGGAAATTGAATCGATAAAATTCTGTATCCAAGCACATATTGTTGTAAAAATTACAGGAAATCTAAGTAATAGAGCCACGTCATTTTTGCAAAGTGAAACATGTTAATCGCTTTTAGTGCTCGGTTGGTTTACCGTTAATTACATCTTTACTATAACGTGTAGGTGACAGGAGATTAAATTAGATTTCTCAATTAAGTTTCTAATAGGATTAGGCAAAATAAGATCTGGAATTCACGTCTTCGTTATGCAACAGTTGAATGTTTTCTGCGAGAACAGCAGATAATGTCAAACGTGTAATTTCTGTGGAACCAGTCGGTTCAGTGCTTTTTACAGTTGTCTGCAATTACTCAATCATTAGCAACTTTTAAATCGATTGTCAGCAATGTGAACATCCTTGAAATAACCAGATTTCTCACGTTGAAGAGTGGTTGGCACTTTTAATTTGCCACTCGAGAAGATAACCCATTTGGGTCAGAGAATCTATGCTACATTCGTAGTGTTCTAAAAATTATTCTTCACAAAACTTCGACTTGGGACTTCTCAAATCAATTTCTAGCGTTTGCTTAGACTCTGAACTCTGTTCAGGCTGTATAGAAAATTTTAAAAAGAATGTGTTTCGTAGGAAATATATCAATTATACATGAAAATGTTTAGGATGTAATCAGTAAAGATTGTTCTCTTATTAGCTGTCCGAACGAAAATGTTTTTAAATAAAAGACATTAAAAAACCAATTTCTTGCAATCCGGTTTGCAATTTTTAAATGTTATGATACGTTTCGCGTAAAAAATCGAAGGTGTATTTTCAAAAAATTGAAGGTGATTGAAAAATAAAAAAAAAAGAGTTAACGAAAAATTTGATATAATCGCGTGAAAGCTCTCTTGAAACCATGCCATAGCTGATAAAAACATTTTCGATCGGACTGCTAATAACAAAGTTATCTCTACTGATCACGATTCCTGATTCACCCTCTATACAGAGTATTACTACACGCAGAAACAAGTCGGAAAAACGGAACGACATTTTTCCGTTCGACGCTTCGTTTTCGAGTAAATCGAGTTTGAAGATTCAGTGAATACGCGCGCCATTAGATAGGCATCGGCTGATGCGTCTGTGCATGACCGACCGAATCTACTTATTGCGAATACTAGAGCACGCGAACTCGACCGATTTTCGAGCTCCCTTTTCTCGAAAACTAGGCGTCGAACAAAAAAACGTTATATCTTTTTCCCGACTTGCTTTTGCATGTAGAATCACCGTCACGATTTTAGAAACGCCCAGGGCCTTTACTCTGAAGAAAGGTGTGAAGTTTCGTGCTTGCTTTTAAACTAGCGACTTCAAAGCAAGGAGCACTGCAACTGAAACTTCTGCACAGTAATATCAACTGTTTCAAAATACATTTTTCTAAGCAAATCCAAATACAAAGGAGTCAACAAATTTCTCCTGCTAGTCGAACACAAAATTTGGAGCAGACTGCAATGTTTTAAAAATTTTTTTTCCCCTTCTTTTTCTCGTAGAACTTAAAAACTGGAGATTCGATTTCCAAAGGGGTCAACAAATTTCTCTTGAACAAAATATCTTCGTTTCATTTTTCTCTTTCATTCTCTCGTCGAACTTAAAACTTCGAGATTCAATTTTCAACGAGATCGTCAAATTTTTTCAAAATTGGTTTTCTCGTTTATTTGAAACTTGAAAATTCGAGATTCAATTTCTGAAGGAGTCAACAAATTTCTCTTGCCAGTCGAACACGAAATTTGGAGCAGACTGCAATGTTTTAAAAATATTTTTTCTCTTTCTTTTTCTCGTAGAACTTAAAAACTCGAGATTGAATTTCCAACGGAGTCAACAAATTTCTCTTAAAAAAGATATCTGTATTTCTTTTTTCTCTTTTATTCTCTAGTCGATCTTAAAACTTCGAGATTCAATTTTCAAAGACATTGACTTTTCTCAAAATGGTTTTCTCTTTCATTTTGTCATGGCACTTGAAAATTCGAGATTCGATTCCTGAAGGGGTCAACAAATTTCCTTCGACGTAAAATAAGGAGCAGCCTTTCAAGCTCCCCAACTCGACTTCGTCGCTATCCTCGTCAAATCCGTTCGGTCCAAGTGACGAGCAATAGAACATAACTTTCGCCTAATTTTCACAATGGAGAACTTCGTGGTAAACTGGAAGGTTTCCATTTACAAGAGAAATTCTAGTTTTAATAAGACGGAAAACGTGGTGATTCTTTGGAAAGCCTTGGCGAGTCTTCCTATTACCTGGAATCGGTCTCGATCGATAACACCGGGCGCGGGTTGAAAATTAAAGAGCGCACTATTGTGAGAGAACATCGGAAGTAAATTCTCGCGAGTGATGGTGGGAGGGTGGGGAGGGGGGTGAGAAGAAGGAGTAGGAGGAGGAGAATTGATGAGGATCGATGTCGGCCGAAGGAGAGACGAGCAGAAAGGGGAGAGCCACCGGCATCTTTTTGTTCGGCGAAAATCGGTGAGTACGAATGAAATCACTTTTATCGGAGTGAATTTAAAGGTCTACGCGGCGGCGAACGAACGGCTCGACGTGGATCGAGGGTTCAGGAGACGCAACAGGGTGACATGTGCGATATTCGTACGTGTGCGGTGTGGTTCGAGGCTTCGCTTTGAAACTGATAGACTATAAATCGCGTGCGCGAGCCCGGCCAAGATTACAGAACCTTGTACAGACACACCGGGGGAAGCGAATGCAATACTTTGCTGAATAATGTGCGAGCAAATTGTTGCCGTACGTCCGTTTGATTACCGAGCGATTACAGTTCCCGGCCATTCCGCGGTTCAATAAAATGATAAAGTGCGCGCCCGAAGAAAGTGCAATTTTTCTTCATTTCCTCGATTACTTGGACTCGCGCGGCACACAGGGTTGCTCATGTTTATGCAACACCTTGTACGGAGTAATTTCGGGGGAATCAAACAGAGATTTGTTCGCACTAAATGCACTTAATGCGTCCACCGCCGACACGACGCGCGTAAATCAACGGAATCCGCGCAGGCGATCCTGTGTTTCGGGATATCATTCTGTAAGTGTCGCGAAGAATGCAGTCCAATTGCTGGAATTAATAGTTTCCATTTATGCTGTTCTATTGTGGGGTTCAGTCAGGGTTTCTCGGAATTATTTTATAAGTACACGAGCTTTCAGAAGAGTTAAGTGCTATTGAGCCGTTCACAGGGCAAATCGATTAACTCCGTTTTTCGAAATATTTTCAATTCAAGTGTCAAAGCACTTGGTTCAGTTATAACTTTTTTTATTTATAATCAATTTCCCAAATAATAATGATTAACACCATTAAACGACACAATTTTCTTTGGTCGTCGAATAATAAATAATTTATTTCAAAAGACTTTTTTTTTATTTACTTTTTTATAATTAACTATATAAATCACACTCTATAGAATTATAACAATTAATTTAAAGTTTATCCCCTAAATTATGTATATACATATAAAAATGATCTTTTAAAGTAATAATAATAACTTATTTGGTGCATTAAAAATAAACTAAATAATACTGATTAACTCCTTACTCTAATTTTAAATCGTTGCAGTAATGAAATCTGCGTTCAAAAAATTTTGTCGTTTAATGGTGTTAATTTGTATTATTTGGGAAATGTATTTATTATACATAAAAACAGTTATGACTAAACCAAGTGCTTTGACTACTCAAATTTATAATATTTCAAAAAGTGGAGTTAATCGATTTGAAATAGAATGATTGAGATCAGAGGTTTATTAGCGGTTGATTATTGCAAAAATTTCGTACGCCATAATTGCATCAAGATCCGCAGTCTATTGATTACAAACGAATCAAATTTTATTTCATTTAAAAAGAAAGGCGTGACATTTATATTTATTAGGCTTCGTTTAAAATCTTCACGAAGAGCGTGACTCGCTAAAATACGGCAAGGGGTTAATAGAGAATAGAATTTTCATTTCCGAGCTGCACAAGAAACGCACAACCTGCACTTGTATGTGACATTTTACCTTGTTGATCAAACGTAAATATTTTATTCTTTTCCACGTTTGTACGATTTTCTTTCACGGCGAGTGCTCGCGTTGGAACGTGCAATGCTTGCACGGAGAGTCTCCAGTTCGCTCATTAAACTTTATCAACCTTTTTACTATAATGAGTTTTTCGCAAGCGTGTGTAATACGTATCCATAAAATTCGTAGTCCAGTATTATGAAACCATAGCAAAACCACGTTTCGCGTACGCTTTTTTTTCATTCCCGTGTCTGTAGAGCAGTCGGGGCAAATATACGTACGTATGAATTTGAGTACATGCGCCCGGTGCAATTAGCAGATTGCAGTTATGAAATTCCCAATTTTCTAGGATGAAAATTCTAGAAAAACCGATATCTACATTATTTGTACATGTTTCAACATTTTATCGCTAAATGTCCCAAATGTCCGACCGATAAGTATCCCAGAACTATCCTCAAGTCTTTGCATTTATGAAATTCCTAATTCTCTGGGATGAAAATTCTAAAAAAACCGATATCTACATTATTTGTACGTGTTACAGTATTTTATCGATAAATGTCCCAAATGTCCGACCGATAAGTGTCCCAGAACTATCCCCAATTCTTTGCATTTATGAAATTCCTAATTCTCCGGGATGAAAATTCTAAAAAACCGATATCTACATTATTTGTACGTGTTACAGTATTTTATCGATAAATGTCCCAAATGTCCGACCGATAAGTGTCCCAGAACTATCCCCACTTCTTTGCATTTATGAAATTCCTAATTCTTTGAAATTGTCGTTGTATAAGAATATTTCATTGTGTCGTTGTATAAAAATATTTCATTGTGTCGTTGTATAAGAATATTCCACCATTTAATGTTCAGTAATTATGATAGATTTATGAGGTTGAACTACAGGAAGGAATTTCGAAGAATATACAGTTTGTACCGTGGCTGTTGGTCGCGTGACTCGCGTGTGGCTCGTGAAGGTTTGAATTTAGGAGTCCATTGACCTACATTACATGTCCGTGCACATTTTAACATATCCACCATACCATGACCCATATGTTGGACAAAATGGTTTTGACGCATGAGCGTATGAGCAACATATGGCACACACGGATGCATTTAACTTATTCTACGACGTTTCTCGGAACGTGCGAACAGTTTTCCAGTTCTATTTACGGGGACTATTAAATCTGAAGTCTTCTTTAACATAGCCGACACGAAACTCGCGTTAGGGTCTAGAACATTTCCATTTAACCTCATCTTTAATACTTAAATACACTACTGAACAAAAAAGAGAAGCACGCGGCCATGTTTAATAAAAAAGCGTAAAAAATCAAATAAGAACACAGTAAGTTTTGTAAAAGGATTCCGTTGTTTAATTGAATAGTTCTGAGAATATGTGTTATTGCGGATTATCTAATACTTTAAATGCAATAAGCCAATTATTGTACAATACAATTTCTGCATAAAGATATTGTTTGTCATTATATCTTGTAATTATACTGGGTGCGCTTCTTTCTTTTGCACAGTAGTGTATATTAATATTTAAATCATTTGAGTATCGACAGTAACAAAATCCGTTTTATTTAATAAGAACAGCACTTTTCCATTTAACCTAATATTTAAGATTGAAATTATTTGAGCATGGGTAACCATATTCTTTTTGTTTAATACGAAAATATTTAATACGAACAATTTTTCAAAGCTTTAAACAACTTTCACGTAAGATTTTTCGTGAGCCCTGTTTTAAAAAACGGTTTTTCAAAACCGAGGTCAATGCGTCACTTCCGATTAGCTATTGCAGGCCAGAAAAAGAGATTTTAATTTGTCGGACAGTGTAATGGACGACGCGGGAACGACGCGAATAACTGGCGAGGCGTGGAAAGCTAAATGCATACATACATATATCCGGAGCTTGCGAAAAAGAATATTGTTGTATTAAAAGCCTCTCGCTCCATTATTACTTGAAATAGGTCAAATGCCGAGTGGATGTCGACTCAGCAAGAGTTAAAGAAATCATACAGGTCAGTTGCCAACTCCCGGCGAGCTTATTATTGTCGTGTCATCCTGAGACTAAAAAGACCTAGGTGTAATCCATCTTGGGAAGCTAAAAAGGATGACACGTTTAACTCCATTCAGCAAAAGCAGACCTGTCACGTGTCACAAACTGAACATGAACGCGTCAAACTACACATTCGCTGATCCGACCCAATCGCGTGCAGAGTTCGCGATTCACGCTTAAATATTAGCCCGAGAAAAACAGGTCGATGCGTTATCGGGGTGAAGTGTGACAGCGAAACGAGCCGGAATCTTTCACGTCCTTTACCGAACAATAATTATCCTGCTGTACCGATCGTGATTTTTCTTTCTATTTATGTCAGCAAACTCTCAATTAGGTATTCTGGTTTTGAGTGACATTTTTTGACCAATTTTTAGGCGCAGACAGGTTTCAGATAATTGTCAAAAATTGTTCTAAATACGTCGGAACTCTTTCTTAAATTAATATTCAATTTACATACAATTTTTAGAATATGTATTTATATTATATCACTTTCTACTGAACAATAATTATCCTGCAGTAGTGATCGCGATTTCTTTTGATTTATGTCAGAAAACTCTCAATTAGGTATTCTGGTTTTGTGTGACATTTTTTGATCAATTTTTAGGCGCAGACAGGTTTCAGATAATTGTCAAAAATTGTTCTAAATACGCCGGAACTCTTTCTTAAATTAATAATACATATGCAGTGGATAAAAATAAGATTTAGGTACTTTATCTAGTGGCAACATTTAACGAACAGTAGATAAGGTCCTATGTTATCCTTCGTTCCACCAATAGGTCATTACGTACCTAATTTGGATAGCGTTTGCATACTACATACAAAAAGCTGTATTTTCACGCATTCAACTTCATGAGAATGCGTTATTTTTTTCATGAAACTGAAAAATGTTTATTTTATATGTTTTTTATCAAGGTTCCCTCCACAACTTTTTCGTGGCGTATTTGTATTAATTTAATTGTGAATAATAATATGATTAAGAATTACCAAAGAAAAATATTTAACGGAAAGCAGAAGAATAATGTTAAAAATGTTTTTCGCAGGATGAAACACTGTCACAATTAGAAAAGGTAATTATAATATGCATTACGAAATAACAACAATACCAAAGCAGTGTGCAGCATAACGTTATCATTCACCTAGGCACACGAGTGCAGGAAACTGATTAATCACAAACTGCGAAAACTGGATTAACAAATGATACGTTAATTATCTGTTTCCTGTCCACTCTCAGTCTTTTTCGTTCTGAACTATTGTTTTTCAAATTATGATTACACACATCCCATCAATCTTTACCATAAGTTGAGAAACCTGCGAATTTTATGCATTTATGACAACAATTAATGGATAAAATACAAAAATCTGTCGAATTAATGCTATTGAAAGACGAAATTTATTTTTATTGGTTTGGCAAGAAAGTAATTTCTGTATTTTAATACAATACAATTTTAAACAATTTTTTTATTCAAGCAGTGATCTTTGATGAATAAGATATTTCACCTTTTGTTCGATGATCTCTCGCCAAGAAGAACAACAAATAAGAAAATATTTTATTGATGAAAGTTCATCGCTTGAATAAAGGAATTCGGTTTTATTTCACCTTAAAATACCGTAATTACTTTCTTGCCAAGCCAATATTTAATTTCTGTTCCTCACAATTTACTTAAACAATTTTTGTACATATCATTGTTGCATAAATGCAATTATTTTGCATAAAAATTCGCAGTCTCCATTTTTACTACATTTCCTGTAGACGAATATTTTGTTATAAATCTCAGTAGCTGCTGTCTCATTTCCGCGTATACTCGATGCGAAAAACAAAGTGACTAATAGTTAATTAAACGTGACACGTGTTACAGATTGAAACATCTGTCACGCTTAGGAGATACGAGTGAATCATCTATGTATGATCAATTCTGACCAGTGATATTATTATCTGACATTGCTCCGAGATCGACAGGATTTCTTGTGAAGTTGATTTCATTTTTTCATTAATTTTTTGCAATACCTAACTGAATGAGTCAAATTCAGAGGTGACGTAACCAGTTTTGCCGCATCTTCCGCTATATGTAGACTGTATACATCGTAATTCTACAGTAGAGTTGATAATATGGCGTCTTTGTTCTCTTTCCTTGGCAGTGAAGTGCACAATTCTTGGCACTTGACAATGAGGTCATCGTCGGTTAAGGTATTTGTGATAGGTCGTAATTGTCTGGCTCGTGCTTGTCGAGTCGCGAAAAATGGCATATTTCATATTTTCTCTAATTAATGTTGCTTCTCCAGTTTGTCGCACTGCAATTAGTCCGCGTAGAATTGCTACTGCGTCGTTACATCATAAACTTCAATGAAAGATAAAAATCGAGGGTACAACCATTATCTATAGCGCTTTATTTCCTGTCATGATAGTCGTCACCTCGTACGCACTGTAATCGTTAAGAGTGCAGTTTTCTGTGTTAATGCTGTTTCATTTTTAACATTCGAGAATATATTTAGTTGCAGCTTTTAAAATGCTTCAAAAGAGAATAAGATTGATATTTGAATAACATTTTATTGTTTCTGTAGTATTTTTAATCAATTGTGACTATTAATATGTAAAATAAAGTTCAAGAATATATTATTTACACTGCACTTGCAGTTTTTATGCAGTTTTATTCATATTTGAATAATATTTTATTCTTCTTCTATTACTCGTTTGTAAAATTCTATTCTATTTCGAAACCAATATACTTGTAATTGTAAATGTGCATAAACATACAATACAAAATGTACTTGTTCTTCGACAACCTCTTCTTACCATCAGAGAATGAAATTTGAATTAAATTTTATCCTTTCAGTGTTATTTATAATCAATATTCACTATTTTTACGCAACAAAAAATTGCATGTACAGTACATTTGTCTAAATATACGTAGTCTACTTATTTTTCCAATCTATTATTACCACGAGGAATTTTTCCTTAGCCTGGCTTTTAAAAGATAATTTATAAAAAAAGAACTTGCATAAAAATAAAAAATGAGAGGCTACTTATTACTAGACTACAGATCATGAAATTAGATTCAGAAAATATTTTATTTACTCTATTAAGGGGATTTTTTAAGATTAGACTACGTCGATATTTTAAGAATTGGGATCACGTACTATACGCATGTAATCTGCAGTCTGGTAATCTTATCATTACAGCTTGCTTATATCACAGTTATCAGGAACTGATTACTGTGTCACGTAATAGTCATCACAAGTAGCCTGTGGTTTTCCCACGGATCACTATGCGTCAGTCACCCTTTCCTTAGAACTAAACCAAAAACAGTTAGTGCACAGTTCTGTTCATCAGAATTGCATTGTAATGCACAATAGTCACTACAACCTGTTTGAGATACGCCGAGAGATTTATTGAAGTGATTAGAGAAAGAAATAAATTGCTATTTAGCTCCTGTTCCTTGCAACTTTTATTTTTATATTCTATAAAGTCAGACAAGCCCTTATTAGACCTGGGGTCAACGAACAAGGATCAATAATCTGTAAGAATTAAAAATAGTTCTTGAAAGTGCAAACTCCCATAAAGATCCACAACACATGCCATTCGAACGCATTATACAACCATCAATTGATGGAGACATACCTTCGTAAACACAAAAATTAGAAGAGTGTGTAACTGACTCATTGGCTGACCCTGATGGTTATAAATGTTGTCAAAAAATGAGCCATTTAGTGCATCGACAAGTCGTTATTGGAGAACAAGTTTTCTTTTCGCATATTGCATCAAGGTCCACAATCCCCATCACCAAAGTCTGTGACGATCATCATGAAAAAAGACTCCCTCAAAGATAAGTCATCTAGCAGGAAGGGTCCTTGTTAGATCCAGGATCGATGAAGAGAAATCAACAATAAACCGTTAGAATTACAATAATTCATCTAAAAAAGCTTGCATGAAGGTCCACAATCCTCATCACCAAAGTCTATGATAATCTTCATAAAAAAAAGACTCTTTCAAGTCATTTAGCGCTCGACAAGTCCCGTTAGAGCCAGGATCGACGAAGAGAGATCAGCAATAAACAAAAATTGAAAGTAGTTCCTGCAAATAAACAGTTGCATGAAGTACCACGATCCTGAGTCTAATTCAACCGCGAGAAAATCAGCACAACCGTCTCTAGATTCCCTCGCAGATGAGTCGCTTAATGTTCGGAAAGGCCTTATTATAGCCACAGTCAATGGACAGACACCAATAAACCGTAAGAATTAAAAATAGTTGATATAAAAAAGCTTGCATCAAGGTCCGCAATCCTCATCACCAAAATCTGTGACCATCATCATCAGTAGAAGACAGACAGACAAGAAGTTTTCTCACTTTTTACAGTGAGGGTCAACGAAGAGAGATCAGCAATAAACAAAAATTGAAAGTAGTTCCAGCAAAGAAAAAGTTGCAGAGAGAACCACGATTCTGAGACTCATTCAACCACGAGAAAATCAGCACAACTGTCTCGAGATTCCCTCGAAGATGAGTGGCTTAATGTTCGGAAAGGCCTTATTAGAGCCACAGACAATGGACAGGCACCAATAAACCGTAAGAATGAAAAATAGTTGATACAGAAAATGAAGGTCCGCAATCCTCATCACCAAAATCTGTGACCATCATCATCAGTAGAAGACAGACAGACAAGAAGACTTTTTACAGCGAGGGTCAACGAAGAGAGATCAGCAATAACAAAAGTTGAAAGCACTTCCTGCAAACAAAAACTAGCATGAAAAGTCACGGGTCCGATTGAACCGCGTGAAAATCAGCACAACTGTCTCGAGATTCCTTGAGAGATGAGTGGTTTAGCGCTCGGCAAGCCCTTATTAGAGCGTAGGGTCAACGAGCGTGGATCGATACGGCGTATGATCTCCTTAATCCAGCCGTTCGAACGAGCGTGGATCGCGGGGGCCGGCCGTTACAACGAAATTACATCACATTTGCGAGGCGGCTGCTCTCGGGCTTGTTCCATTGCGCCCCGACACTTTAGAACTTGAAATTATTTTGAACGAGCACCTTACGCGGCTCGCAATCTGCTGCGTGCGCGCGGGCGAGCAGCTAAGAATCCGCCCCTGCACCCCCTCCGCATCGCGAAGTTATAACGGCGGTCGTTGCAAAGGCTTCGGGAAACGCGAAACGAAAAGCACCTCCCGGGAAATTGAATCGACGCGCACCGCGCACTGGTAAATAGATCTCATCTTTCCCCCTCCTCTCTTCTCTTTCTCTCTCTCTCTCTCTCTTCGCTCTGTTTTTCTTCGGCTACTCTTCCTTCCCTTGTTCTTCCTCTGTCTCTTTTTTCGGCGGTTAGGGGACGAGGATGCAACGCAGAGGAGGTGAACAAGGGCGAGCAAAAAGCGGACGAGAGGAAGGAAATCCAATTTGTTCGGATTGCTAAATGTCTCGCCGGTTGCACGCGATGCAAACACCCCAGGTCAGCATAATCTCGGGAAAGTAGCAGAGATTAGAGGTGAAAGGCGCGATTACCCGATACCAACCCCACGGCACCGCCATCCCCCGAACGTTCTACAACACGATTTTTATCGGCCGACGAATTCGATTGAGTTATCGGCCAAGGGATCGGACCACCGCTGTAACGGCGATACTTCTTGATAGGGATCGATGGGGATTGAATTCACGGCAGACAAATTCAACGGGGACAACAGCTTTTTCCGAAACGCCAAAGGTTACCTCCGTCGACGATCAAATTCGCAGCTTTTGGGCGCTCTTCTGTTTATATGGCTCGTGGTGGCTGTACAGCTTGTATATTCGAGGTTTGTCAACACTAAACCTACCACTGCCGGTCAAATGACCGGTCTTACTGGAGACATTTTCTATATTTCACAAAATCATATTTTTGTTACAATACTTCATCCAAGTGTAAAAATTCAATTTCATTTTTGCTGGAGAATTTGTTATTGATCCTAAATATGCAAGGAGATTATTAATTTATATTAATTATTACCAGGAAGATTTACACAATAATTGTTTCGTCCTATATTTAAAAGAATGTTGTCAAATGTGAGTCTCTCATTCCTAACTTCTAAACTTCCACATAACTTCCAAACTTCTAAAAAAAGTCACTTCTAAATTCTCCGCCATACATCCAGATACAGCCTTCACTTATCGTAGAGTCATGAACGTTGTAGCACAGAAGTTTATAAGCTTCTAATACGTGCTAAAGAGCTTGTCTTTACTGCAATTTTCATGCAGTTTGAGAAGTTCGAGTGAGCAAGGTAAAGCTAATGCACCGATGAAATAATTCTATGCAACCTGTAACAGACTTCTTTCTATGCTATAAGCGTGAACGAATCAATGAACTTGGATAAATAACTTAATTACACGGGCGGAGTACTATTCAGTACTTTGAGTACTGATTCAGCTCATTGATTGCCGGACTTGTATTCAGTTTCAACAATTCCCTTACATATCAATTACAATATTGTAATTTTTAGATGGTTATAAGATAATAATACTGTTCAATTACTATTGTGACATCAATATTTACTTATAATATCACCGCTGGTACATCAATATTAATCATCAATATTACATCAATATTACGATTGTAGTCACTTTGCTTAACAGCAGAGGGATTTTATGCATACATGAATTTAAGAATATGGTTATAGTATTTTCGACTTGTTCAAATTATTAATGAAAAAATACATTTTTATTTTGTTTCTACTTCTGGCAAATGACGTAGACAATTTTTATTTTATTCTAGTGATAACTTATTGTATATATTTAGTTACCATGTGTCTTTTAATAATACTCATTTTCACAAATGTAAATTTGATCATATGTTTTGTAAGATTATAATAATAATAATTGAAACAGATATGCAAAATAAAAATTTACTGCCTGAATTGCAACAAACTGGAAAGACATAGAAATTTATTTTCTTTCCTAATATGTTTAATAGGTTGAAAATAATACAAGAGTATTTTTAAACTTTTCTAATTAATAATATAGATTGAAAATAATACAACAGTATTTTTATATTTTTCTAATTAATAATATAGGTTGAAAATAATACAATAGTATTTTAAAATTTTTCTTATTAATAATGTAGGTTGAAAATAATACAACAGTATTTTTATACTTTTCTAATGGTCTTGCTGTGCTAAATTACACCTTCTCATTTTAGCATAAAAACCGCTGTCCAGCAATAAATATTCCAACATTTTTCAAAGGTGGACATGATAGGTTCGATATTATACTACTCATTATTATCGTGATGTTAATATTTACCTATAGTATTAATGCTGCTCGTGACGTTGCCACACGTTTGTAGTAATTTTGTTAAAAAAGTCGACGGAATATTTGTCCCCGTTTCGCTAAAACTCCGGTCTAACGAATTCATTTAATCATTTGCTTAATCGCCGAATGATCGATGGTGAGATTCAACTGACCCAATTACGTAGCCGATCAGTTATCGAATTATCTGTCGGTTAGTTTCAATTTTCACAATATCCCTTGCGACAGAGGCGCATTACAAAATGATTCGATCGTATTCACGATAGTTATTTCCGTCGGATATGTTCGCCGTGAGTGTTCGTCGCTCGCCGTGAGTGTTCGTCGCTCGCCGTGCTGATTCGTTCTTTTCACTTTTATAAATGAAATCTACCCATGTAGCGTCTTTATGCTTTACCTTAGAAGAGGTTCCACCCACTCGAGGCAAATATTGCGTAGTTGGCGCACGGTAAACTAGATTTCTCATTTGATGTCGAAAAATAAGATGCAGCTACGTTGACGTATCTCTGCTTCGCTTCAGAACGAACGAATGAAAGTAAATGATTCCTCCGGAACGTTTCCCGGGGAAATGTAAAATAAATTCACGGTCTTCGGTTAGTTTCGAGTTTGCGTTTAAAAACTCCTGCTGCCGAGAGTTCCGCGTTACATCTACCAGAAGGGCATGATCGTGTCTCATGCGTGGTCCATATTTTTATTGAAAGGACTGCGTACTGCTGGCAATCTGCCTTCGAGAAATTAAATTATTGGATATTAAAGTGTTAACCCGCTGTTTAATATCGAGAGTTGGGCTCGTTGTAAATATTCTACATTCTTCTATATTCTATTGAATATTCTACATCTATAAATATTATATTGTTAATATTAATACTATATTATTCTCTATTCTATATATTTTATATATTCTGTATTGTCTATATATTCTATACATTCTATATTTTTTATATATTCTATATTTTCCGTATATTCTATAGATTCTATAGATATTTTATATATTCTATAGAATCTATGTATACCCTATTTTTTCTATATTCTATAGATTCTATATTTTCTATATATCCAATAGATTCTGTATTATATAGATTCCAGTTTCCATATTCTATTGAGTCCATATTCTATAGATTCCAGATTCCATATTCTATTGAGTCCATATTCTATAGATTCCAGATTCCATATTCTATAGATTCCAGATTCCATATTCTATAGATTCCAGATTCCATATTCTATTAAGTCCATATTCTATAGATTCCAGATTCTATATTCTATAGATTCCAGATTCTATATTCTATAGATTCCAGACTCTATATTCTATAGATTCCATATTCTATATTCTATAGATTCCACATTCTATTGATTCCATATTGTATAGATTCCATATTCTATATTTTATATATTCTATAGATTTTATGTATATTCTACTTTTTCTATATTCTATACATAGATACTATATTTTCTATATATTCTATACAGTAGATTCTATATTCTATAGATTCCATATTCTATATTTTCTATATTCTATAGATTCTATATTCCACATATTCTATACTCTATATATTCTATATACATAAATATTTATGTTATTCATTTCTTTTAAATCGAAATTCAATTTTCTTGTTACCAATATATATGTATCAATTTTCTCTTTCATATACTATACCCCTGGCAACGATATTCCTTCAGCAACCACCCCTCTCAAGGAGACCCGAAATTCATGGGACAGCCTATAGATGATCTTCAGACCCTTCTTTTTTCAATCCTATCGCACGCGACCGTATTAAGCAACCAGATCCCCAGTTTCCGTATCGCTCCGCGGAACTGTAATGAAAGTAATATGAATTAGAGCGCGAAGAAAACAGCGCCGGGACGAGGGACAAGGCGGTTCAATTCAGACGGCAGTCCTTTCTCCCGTTTCTAAAGATCTTTTGTCGGATAGGAGACGGAGGAGCCGGTGACCAAGCATTTGCAACCCTATGGATGCGTCTCGTCGCTGCACACTATATCTTACCCCTCTCGAGAACATCTCCTCGAACCAATTGGCAGTCCTCGCCAGAAAAATGTCGAGACTCGCGCCAGCTTTTACACGAATCCCCCTTCTTCATGGTAGCTGTCGCGCGTGCCCGCGTGGGCGCCATGGCGTATGACCATTAAGGTCATGGGGTCAA
Source organism: Lasioglossum oenotherae (assembly GCA_028455765.1). Taxonomy (NCBI): domain Eukaryota; kingdom Metazoa; phylum Arthropoda; class Insecta; order Hymenoptera; family Halictidae; genus Lasioglossum; species Lasioglossum oenotherae. The sequence goes on along the minus strand of CM052279.1, from coordinate 7,619,923 downwards.
AGTATCTCGAACCTGACATTCCTTCCCACGAACGATCCACCGCACCGTCGAATTTATGAGCGTCTGCCGCCGTTTTGGCCCCCTTCCTGCCCACCACGATGGCTCGCGTTATCTCTTGGCTGATGAGACTCACGATTTGGAATGATTTCACAGCGACGGGAATACTTCGCTGAACACTTTGCTACCCGGGACGATGGCGATATGGGTTTTTAACGTCTGCGCCTGCTGACGAGGATCCCATTAATTTTTCGTTCACCCGTTTAGACCTATGATGTAGGTTTACGATTCTGTTCGTCAACAAAAGTGTACTGACGTACTAGATCAACTTTTAATCTTCGTTCTGCGTATAGTGGTGCAACCGCGCCCTAAACGTGGAAAGTTGCCGAATGAAAAATTTCTTTACCATTGTGAAAAATGGCCGTGAAAGGCTAAAGGAATTTTTTGAGAATTGTATCATCGATATATTTATTTGTCACTCTTATTTGTACTCGTAAGAAATAGCAAGATTATTGTAGATTCTGGTGTTCTGGGATGATCAGATTTGTTTACATTTACGACATAAAAATATGGGTTGGAAGTATGATTATTGATATAAGGGTTGAAAAGTCGAAAATGATATAATATTCTTTTCAAATATTCTTTTGTATTAGACCTATTTTGATTTATTATGTTTATAGTGAAAATTCTGTAAAATTCTGATTGGATTAGTTTCAAGTCTTAATAAGTTCAGTAGTAGTAAAAAAAACATATTATTCCTTTTCTTTTAATTATTTCAGCAAACAGAATCAGTACCTATCCACCTGTACCACTCTGGAACACTCTGTATATTAAAACAGATAGAGAAAATTATTGAACCTAATTATTAGGAAAATTTATTTTAAATGAAAATCAGTGAAGCATTAATTAAGTGAATGGGCTGATTCATTGTTGGAGTTGATTCATACGAGAATACTCGACTGCAAACGATAATTCCAAAATGGCTATTAACCCTGGGTTCAAAGCTCAATTGCATTCGTACTTTTAAATACTAGAAATGTTCGCAAATAATGGTCCATATATGTGAGCATTTACTTAAAAAATAATGTATAATTAGACTGCGAATCTTTATGCAAAATAAAAAATGTTTGCACTGATTTCAAGACGTAGGAGCCAAATAAAAAATTTTTATTCATCTTAATATTGTTATTGAGCTGAAAATAATACGCTGATGTCCTTAAATCTTTTCTAATATGTCCACTGCTTTGGACGGATTTTGGTGCATGAAATCCGCAGTTTATATATAATCGATAGTGTTGCTCGATATAAATTAAATGTATACCATCAATTTATAAATTATTTAAAAATAAATTCTCAATTGATAAGACATAGTAAATCAATCATAGCGTACATAATAAACTCAAGAAATGGGAGGTGTATCGACTCAATACGATTGTGACAATGTAGACAAACAAAATCGGTGAAAAACGTAGTATTTGCAAAACCCACACTGCGGATTGCATGAATTTATTTACGGTTAAATAATTAATTACCGTAGAAAGGTCAGACTGATATTTAGGAGTGGCAATCTATAATATTCAGCTTGTTAACATTATTAAAATAAGAATTAAATACTTAGTTCGTGTCTCTTGAAATAGGTGCAGGCAATTTTTATTTTGCATGAAGATCCGCCGTCTAGTAATAATATTGAATGAGTATAGAAATGATTGATAGATCAGCAAAAGCTCCGACGTTGACCAAGTCTCGCCCATCGGAATAGTATCAGCGACTCCAGCAGCATCTGAAACCAAGATGGCGACTAATTACATTTTCCGGTAGCCAGCGACCTGGTACGTTGATGACGCTATAGTTTTTATTTATCGAGAGGATCGATAAACGGGTCCTCGAAGGTCGAAAGGATCCAAGAGACGGAGGCGGCGGCGGCGGCGGCGGCGGCTAGGTCTCCGGAACGTGGAGGAACTACGTTAGGCGTAACACGCCGGAGAAGATTGGCAATTTTCGCAAAATTAAGCGAATTGAATCGAATTATGTCGAGCCGGTGACGTCAGCCTTGTAACCCGCTGAATTGGCGAGAAATGTGACTCTCTTGCGTCGTCGCTTACACATCGATGACTTTACTCGTCTTGCCTGAGAGTGCTCCGTAAGAACACTTGCTGATGAACCTCGGATGCATGGCCGATGATTAATTTTTTGCGGAAATTCGCGTCTCGTTTGCGGACGTCAGGGATTTCGATTCGATGTCGAGCGGTTTATTTTGATGGATCTGGGTCGAGTTTAATGGGTCGGTCTCTCCGCAGGGAGCTTCGAAATTGTGAGCTTTAATCATCGCATGAATAAACCTTAATGAATGTCAATGGAAGAAATTGTAGCGACGCCATTAATGCGATGACAGGAGCTTTCATTCCTGTCTTGTTTCTTAATGCCGTTCATCTTTTCATCGGGTTTGATCAATTGATGCAGTAGCCGCATGCATCTTATCGATTTTATACGTAACCAAACGTTTTTTGTCCTATTATAATCATTTAAATTGTATCAGATGATTGTATACGTTCGTGCCGGACTTGAAAATAATATTCAGTGGTTGAACTTGAAACAATACAGCTTTATTTTTCTTTTTCTACAATTAGAAAAGAATGGTGACTATAATTTTTTTCTTTTTTAGAGAAAAGTGCAGTACAGTTCACGACATCTACGAAAATCGGTCACGAATTTATGCAATCATCTAATATATATTCATGCAATATCAAATTATATATACGTACATACATAATTTGTATACATCAGATTATAATCAACTTAAAGTCGAAGTAACGTAATTACAGTTTTACATTACATTGTAACATTTTTTCGGGAAACGGGCGTCGCTTATTGAAGCACATGATTGGTCTGAAGCATATGTGGGTGGGGCTTATATGACTGATTTTCACATTTGTCATATTCTATATTATTTTTCATACGTTTAGAGGGGGTTAAGTGGTATGTCTCTGTCTAATGTAGTTGTTGATTGTAATGGGGTAGCACTTGACATTAAGCAACCTAATAGCAACCTAAATAAATTAATAATGACCTAATATAAGTATGCTGACTAGATGACCACCCTTAAAGATTTAAATCCATTCTTTAACGTTACATTAAGTGGTCATTAGACTGCGGATGTTTATGCAATTTCCAATTTTTGTTGACGAATTTTAAGAAACTCGAATCAAATAAAATCTTCCTTCCCGTGGTAGTAGCCATTTTAGATCTGAAGTAAATTAAAATCGTAGTAAATTCTGTCGCACTTTACATCGCAGCATTCTTTTAATATTATCAACAGCCATAATTGCATAAAGATCTACAGTCTAGGGATCGTTTTGGATCGATTGGGATCATTTCTTCGAACATTTTTCAATGGCAATTGTTGTCGTGAAACATCAGACCACTTTTAAGAACATAATTAAGAACAATATTGTTCTTGAGAATCTTCTTTTATTAAATGATCTTAGATGTTCGATCATGTTCTTAAAAGTAGCCTGTTGTCTCGCGACAACAATTGCCGTTGAAAAATGTTTAAAGAGATTCTCCAGATGTGAATAACAAAGGTCACGAAACTACTGTATAAATAGCCATCGGTGGCTGACGCGTTACAAATTAAATTGGACAGAATTAAGAACCGAAGGGGAGAAGAACGATCGGTGCAGGAGCCCGTGACCTTGCCCAGCGGTTCACATCACCCTCGGTTCCCCGAACGCAACCCGAAAACTGACCACAGCGACGTCGCGGGAGAACAATTTTTCGTACGGAAGAATCCGCTGGCACGAAGAAGTTACTGGCAATATTCGCCGCCACTAATAATTCCGAATGCCGGCTCGAATTGATTGAAAGAGGCCGGGGCTGTATAAATTCCTCGTCCGAGGAACGCCAGGCGAAAATCAATAACCCAATCGGACAAACTGAATCCCGAGCTGAAAATAAATTCATCAAACCGGCGGCGGTGGCTGGAGTTCGTGGTGGAACAAAAAAAAGCTAGAGAGAGAGAGAGAGAGAGGGGAAGAGCGGGTTAAAAAAGAAGGAAGATGGCGGCTGCCGCCCGCATCGGTGCGAAGGAACAATGGAATTCGACGCGGAGAGCCGTTTGTTGATCGAAAAGGTCAGAACGAGCTGTCTCGGGGAAAGCGTTAATTGACTTTAAACCACGATGGTTTACAGTGTCGGCGCTGCAGAACGGCGGATAGGAGAGAGCCTGGGCGTCAGGGGGGACGGGGTGTGCGAAGTCAATTAGCATAGGCACGAAGTTTGCGGCTCCAACGCGAAGCTGCCAGGTGACGAGGGTGGCTCGAGGAAGAGCAAGGGTGCTCCCGGAAAAGGGGTTCGCCAACGGCGTAGGTGGGGGGGGGGGGGGGGCGACAGAGGAGGTATGGGTGGCAGCAAAGTAGATCAACTGTCGACCGAAGAGAATGTTGCAGCCCGGAGGGCGTTCCGCGTCGCCGTCGATGACTTTATAAAGTCATCGCGTCCTGAGATAATCGGCCGACCCCGTGGAATGTCGACTGTCTAATTGGTGACACGCATCCATCGAATTATACCGATACGTGGTTCGTCATTGGTAGGATTTGGTGTTCAGTTTTGAAGACGACGACGTTTACTTCGTAATAATAGCAAGACGATCTGCCACCCCGCATTATTAACGAACGACAGGGTTTTTCGTATTCTACCCTTTTCCTACGAAATATGTGCACGTCGAAAACGTCATTACTTGGTACAACTTCCTGATTGCGCGTGGACTTAACTTACTGACTGAACCTACTCTAAAATTCCATTAAAATTCATTAAAAAATTATTCCTATACGCTGCTGGTAATTATCGTAATAAATATGCATATCTTGTAACGATTTTTTAATTCATTGTTCAAATTTTATTGTCTTAAAATAATATTTCAAAATAGACAATATAAATCGAAGATGTCGTTGACTCTTTACATGAATATTTCAAGAAACACAATCTCAAGAAATGGATGCAGGTACTTCGGTACCTTCGAAAACATGTTTTAAAAAATTCCTAAATAAATTTATGAAACGTCGTATTTCGCGGCGACTATAAATCTGGCAGTTTAGCGCAAATGTTCTTGGTATCAAAGCCGACGAGTGACGTCGCTTTACGCATAGAAACCATAAAGTATGTTATATTTCATTGGCGCAGTGGCGCGATGGCCGGATTTTTCGGGCGAATTTCATTATTTGCTGTCCGAAAATTTCGCGATTCGAACGAATTCAGGCAAATTTGTATCGCGGAATGGACGTGATAAAATTTTAGTTTGGAGTCGGCGCGGTGCGGCACGCCAGCCGGAACGTTTCCTCGGGAAAAACTCCGTGGAAAAATGTGCGTGGAACGGTATAAACCGGTTTCCGGAAAAGCGTGGAAATTCTGTTGTATTTCATGTGATGGGGAGATTATAAAATATAAAACGTCGGTGCACACAGGCGCGTACCCGTGTGCAGCTTTCAAATGTTCATGCTGCTCGCATAAATACGCGTGTGTGCGCGTGTGCATAACACGCGGCAGCGCATCCACATATAAATTGACTTGATAGATGGAGTCCAGTAGATGGAATATGAAATCGAAGCATAAATTACGGGAATGAATGGGAACCGAAACAAATATCAATGGAAATACACCGATTCATCTTTACTGATCGCGGACGACGAAGCCGATACAGCAGCGTGTCGACTCGTGCGTGAATATGCTCATCGGTAGGCGTTAATTCTATCGAAAATTCCGCCCGGTGTTTAAATCATCATATCTCGGGGACATGAGCGATGCTCGTATAATATTTAGCATTTTTCACTTCGCAACGCGCTCAACTTTCCGTACGTTTTATTATTTATTTCATGTCGTGCCGGTAATTGTTATTATCGATTACTTCGGTTATGTTTTGTACGTCAAATTCTACCGTGATCAAATTACTCGAGCCACAGTATGAAAAATTGATAATCTCGCTGCCGGAAGCATATTTGCAATTTGCCAACATCAATACTTCCTGAGAGGAATAATCAAACGCCCTCTAGGTATACTTGAGTTTCAATTTTTTAAACGTTTGCTTTTTTTCAAGTCACTACAGCTAGACTTTCGTTTAATGTAAAATTAACAATTTATATGCAGTTAGCAAAACTGATCACGCACACTACTTTAAATCAGAATAACTTTTTTATGAATGGACTTATGATGGAGAATTAGTTTAGTAAATAACGTCTAAAAAATATGTTGAAAAAATGCATTTGGTCGGAATTGTGAAAAACAATAGTAAAATTTGATTTTTACAACTCTTTTAGCTGGGCCAATAACGAAAATTTAATAGATGTGTTTGGTCAACTCGTTTAAATTATATACATTCTGAAAATTTCATTGAAATTGGTTAATTGGTTTACGAGTTATAAACGATCAAAAGTGGTAAAAATTGCAATTTTTCAAGATTTTCAAGATTTACCACTTTTGATCGTTCATAACTCGTAAACCAGTTAACCAATTTCAATGAAATTTTCGAAGCGTATATAATGTGCACGAGTTGAACAACACATCTTTAAAATTTTCGTTATTTACCCAGCTAAAATGTCGTAAGAATCAATTTTTACTATTATTTTTCACAATTTCGACCAAATGCATTTTTTCAACATATTTTTCAGATGTCATTTACTAAACTAATTCTTCTAGCCTTACGGAGAAATTGAAGTCGTTTGGACCATTAAAAAAAAAATTATTCTGATTTAAAGTGTGTGTGTGATCAGTTTTGTTGCTAACTGTACCTACGTATTAGTAAACGTTGTTACTTAATTTTGCTATTGTTACGCAACCTATTCATTTTTCGATTGACCATTGTATTACGTGTTGGTGGATATTTTTACATAATTTTGCAGTTTTTGTACACCTCTTACAAATTTTTTCATTAATCACTGTATGCACGTATTAGTAGATATTGTTACTTAACTATGCAGTTTTTTGCAACTCACTAATCTTTCGATTAACTATTGTATGCACGTAGATATTGTTGCTCAATTTTGTAAATTTTAATAGCAGTAAATGGCTGTCATTTCCTGTTTCGAAAGCTGTAAAAATGCTATTTTCCTTTTTAAGAACCTAAATTTCAGGGTTTGACTGTATCCAAGTAAACTTGTTAATCTATGAAAGTGTATATTTAGTATGTGTTAACGCATACATACACACCAACATAGTTGGAATATTTAAATATACATACTTCATGATATTATCTGCATTCGAGCATTTTAACACGTTCGCAACTCGGGTTTATCACGGTAATTGTCTCCAGAGTTGTAACTTTCTGCTAAATACAACTTGTCACCTTATAAAATACGAAAGAAGATACTATCTGAAACGGGTCATACATTCCAGAATATCACACTGGGTATTTTAACTTGAAATAACCACAGGTGTAAAATTAATTTGATTCTATTTACGGACTTGAAGAATTATGCTCGTCATGCATACAATGTGTGAGTACCACACGGACACATGTAGGCGACACACGTCATCACATAGTAGGTGATCAAAAATTATTAAAGCCATTTATCGAATCTATACTATTTTTATCCATGTGACGAATAATATTATCTACAGTGTTGCTAAATGTTTACATAAGCATACTGCATAAAACAATAATAAGTAGACTGCGGATTTTATGCATTTATATTTATTATATCTTTTTTAATATTTATCATATTTTTGTTTAGGACGATTTAAGAACATCCATATGTATTTAAAAACATCAATATTTGTTACAATTGTTAAAGATAGGAAGTAATTTTTATATGGTGCCCGCATCTTGTACTTGACGAAGAAAATTTTTATTTCGCAGTCTAATAATAAGAATGCAGTGTAGTTTCCATTCGACAATCGGCTAAATTAATTATTAATTGTTTTAATATGAAATTTTTAATCAATTTCTCCAACGATTCAATTGTCCATTCTATATGACAGCAGGCAAGGAACATTTTAACTTTTGAGTACTCGAAGTAGTTAAAAAATATGATGGTTAATATACTTATCAATATTAAAAAATGAAAATGTTAAATTAAGTCTCTGTTCGAGCATCATTCGCGCCACAGTTGCAAATATATTGCTGCAAACATGTGCATTATATTCTCTTTAAGTGTTTTACGACAGAAATGTGTTTAAGACCAACGTTGAATTATCAAACTCTTCTCCATCTCATATTTGACGGATTTACTGGAACGCACAGAATTTTAAATAAACTTGCAGAACATTTTTATTTCCCTATCTTTTATGTCAAATATGGATTATCTCTTTTGAGGGACGCTCTTTCTCCGCGCAACGTTAACCATTTTATTCGTAATTCTTTTCGCAAATGGATTTCTCCTTTGATACAAGAATAAAATTATCGCTGCGTTTACTTTTTGCATTTACTTTTTGCATTTGCGACTACATTTACATTTTACATTGCAGAAATCAATTAAAGATAATTATGCTTATATTCTGTATACACAAATTTATATTTACATAATATACATTTCAAACTAAAGTTACGTTCATTGTCATTGACATAATTTCTTCTTTATGCAGAATAAAAGTTGCCCGCATCGATTGCAAAAAATAGAAATCAGATTAGATGTTATTTCTTCCCTTAATGATTTCAGTAGAGGAGAAATCATATATTGGCAATGCAATTTTTTAAATTTTCCAACAATTTTCTCAATAATAAAGATAAAGCATAAAAAGATCCGCAGGCTAGTTATTATCTATGAAGTACAGGACAATTAAAATAAGAGTAACTGCGTTAAATTTAAATTCTGAGTTTAATTTAAAAATTTATTAAATATCTTGCGATTTTGTTGCACGATGTTGTGGCACTTGTGAATAATCATCTTTCTTATGACCGAGTCGCAGCTCTTCATGCATTAAAAAATTTGCAAAATAGTTCCAATACAAAACAACATTGACAGTAAACCTCATTAACAAACTAGACTACAGATAAATACTCAAAATCAAAAAATTCTTTATCAATTGCAAGAGATAGACACCAAACAGCATTTCTCTCATTTTTAAGTAATTCTAATTGATTGAAAATAATCGACGATATTTCAAGAACGCGAGGCGTGATATAAAATCTCTTGACTCTCTATAAATATAAATAAAAAGGAACAATACAGAAGATTTATCCTTCAAACCTTTAACTACGTCGGACAGCAAGAATTGTACGACTTACTTAAAATTTTGAAATTGACTTCTTTCCGACTTTTCGGGTAAAATACCCCGGGTCAACTTTACTTTACCGGACTCAAAATTTGTGCCTTTCTCCTATAAATTATGATGTATTTGATATGGAATCACAGATGTAATCTACAGATCGAAGGTTCAATCCTGTAGGATCAATGGTTCAGGAGTTATGGTTGCTTAAAGTTGAGCATTTTTCAGTGTTTTCGACAGATAAATAGTGACGATCTTGCGCCACTTACCGAGCCATCCAGCGGTTCTGCTCGGTAATCGGCTCGAAAACCTGAAAACACTGAAAAATGCACAACTTTAAGCAAGCATAACTCCTGAACCATTGATCCTACAGGAGCGAAACTTCGATCTGCCGCCGCGCCGCCCGGCTATAAATCTACTGGATTACACTAGATTTGTGGAAAAGCACAAATTTTGAGTCCGGTAACGTAAAAAGCAGCCTAATACCCTACTGTGCGACTCGAATATTTTCGTAGGCGGGTCTGCTAGAAAATTGAAAGGACGGATCGTTAATAATAGACGCGACGTTATTTGTTTGCCTAGGAGAGATTTGCGCGGAGTGAACTTACCGCTGAAATATCAGCAACCATTTTGCGAAGGTTTACGTCCATTTCCGGCGGTGTGTAAACACATTTCTGCACTTACAGCGCGAAGATGACGTTTACGGGAGATGTAGTTTCACCGGAAACAAGGCGAGGATGAAACCTCAACTCGGTGAGCATCGCCGTATGTTGTGATTCAACACCTTCTTGCGTAAATACTTCCGTTCCACCTAAACACGCGCACGTTAATACACACCGTGGATTTACTAAACTCCGTTCCCACTGGCGAAACGATTTCATAAAATATGGAATATGTCAGCGGAACTGGAAGCGTCCGTTCATTTCGCTCGGATTTCACTGGGGGGGAAAAGATGTCCAGACATCCTCTAATTCTCGCTCGCCCTGAATACAGACTCCTCTCTAAATCAAAAACTAGATTCTCCGCGACTTGCTGCAATCGTACATGAAATGCATGAAATACATGTGACTGCAGATTTTATGCATTTATTGCAAAAATGGAAATTAGAGAATAATTTCACAGAATATATTTATATACGGTGGATCCGGAAAAATATTGGAACACTAAATTTCGAAACATGTTCAATATTTGAACTTTGATAATATTGTTTAAAAAAAAAACAGTGGCATAATTTTCGACTCGTTTCAAAGCTCGAAATCTCTACTTTGACACGCTATTATTTATTTTTGATGAAAGACTGAGGATTTGCAAGAGCATAAAAAATAATTTATGATTTATGATTATAGAGACTTGTTATAATAAATGGAGGAAGCTTACATATGAACATTGGTATAGATAGTTCAAAACAGGACATTTTCACGTATTTGACAACAAACACATTGGAAAACTAATTGCTTTTCTTGAAAAGAGACCACCGCTAAATGATCAAATGAGCTTGCAAGACAGTTGGAGACGGGCAAAGTTACTATTTGCAAGCGTTCGGCAAGATGAACGAATATTTCCCAGCAGAAAATTCGCGGAACATCCCGAAGTGCCCAACAGATGAGATGCTCGTTTCGCAGCGAAGTCGATTAACTTCTCCCGCAAGAATCACGTTCGTTTCGGGCGGTTAACTAGGCGTGACCCCTCAAGAACGTGGCCAGGGGAACGACAAGTCCACAATCACACGAACAGCTCTGATCGTGCGAGCCCCAACCCCCGCAGTTTCGACTTCTTTAAACAGCCCCTGCACCGCCCGGGGGCAGTGGACGAGGAAGATTGCTCCGTACATTCAACGATCATAGAGTATCCTTCATCCGGAGTCCTTTATTCCAGCGCCCCGTTTCTTCCCGCGAAACCTTACGCTGGAAACCGACGCGACGGTTACAACGTTTTTATGGGACATGCCCCCTGGAGAGAACCCGAGTGGGAAGGGTGCAGATTCATCCGGGCTCGTTTAGATACGACTGCTCCGTCAATTCAGATACACCGAAATTGCGCAAACCGGCGGGCATAACCGCGGCAGTAAAACCTTCATCGTGCTTCCACCGTCACTGCCAACCCCTCACCCTATGACCCATCGCCACTGCTACACCCCCATACACTCTTCCCGATACCCTTCTTCCTTCTTTCTCCTCTCCTCGACCTTTAAGCCTCCCTACCCTCCATCTTCCACGCTTGTATTACATGTCTACTAGCCCCCCTGCTCCAAGCTTTACGTTCCTTCGTCTCGAGAGACCGGGGACAAAGATGTCCGCCATTTCTCGCGCGAATCAAACGGTTCAGGGTGGACTCGCAGCGCCAGGCCGGCGAAAGATTTTTTTATAGGACTCGTATGGCATAACGCGGCGTTTACAGTGCTCCTTTGCTGATCCCCCTCACAGAGCTTTTCAACTGTCCGGTGTTATAGAATGCTCGGTTATGGTCGTTTCGATGGCTCCGGGAAATGTACAGTGAACGCGGAACTGTCCGAAGGCGTTCTTCATGACTTCGTTCACGACCAGGGCTCCGGCACATTTTATTTATCAATTTTTCTGCCGGTTTTGTACCTTGCTCTTCGAGATACTGTCAGGGGTAGAATCAAGCGGACACCCTTTAAGGGACTCGTTTCTAGGATTGCAAAGGTGCGAGACGCGCCTTCTCTGAACGACTTGAATATCTTCTGAAGTGTAAGAAGGATTAGTTTACTACAGCGCTCGGATTTACTTACTCGCGACGGCCGAGTTTCGAAGGCTACGCCCCCTCGATCCGGCCGCGCGTCTCGTTCCCCGTGGCAGCCATACTTCTCCTAGGCGTCACGAGGAGCTCCGAACTAGGGCCGCCCCGGGGAGCGAGTCGCGAGTAAGTAAATCCGAGCGCTGGTTTACTAGATAATGCGTAACATATATTTTTGTTGAACTTGGATCCCGTTAGATAGAAATGTTCCACTAAATCATAAATAGAGCAAGCAAATATATTCCGAATTATGCCATGTTTGGACTCGTGTTAATCAGAAAAACGCTACAAATATGTCTGTAAAATTTTCATTGAAAAATAATGAAAAACAAGAAAGTTGAAGTAGTATTATTTCGTCGAATTGTGATTTACGAAACTAAAATGAATCATTCTCACGTTATAATATTAATCTGGTTATACATATATGTATAATTAATTTAGATATGGGGTTTATTATAATATATAAATAAATTCGCATTTATCACGAGTGTATATAACAACAACTTAATGAATTCCGTTTCAGTGAAGATTGTTCTTTAATTTCCAAAGGAGATTGATTTTAATTTATAGCAATAAATAAAATATGACAAGCATTAAATATGACGTACCTCAATCGCCAATCAGGACAGTATTGTTCTTTTCAGACTGTGGGAATCGTCTGGATCTTCTGAAGAATTTAAGCACTTGTTTGAATTCCGAGGGTAATTTAATAACTGAATGTTGGTTCTGGGAGGGTAAGTGGTTGTTGAGTTAATATTCCTCGTAATTATTTGTCAGTTCTGTTTCATTAGCCATAGAACGAACATCAAAGGCATATAAAGTAACCCTTGGACTAATTAAAACAGAAATTGTAGCGTTTCTTCTATCCAATTTTCCATTACGCCTCTCTTTGAATATACAATGAGCGACGAAACTCTTCGTCCATAAAGAACACTTAATTATACATCAGACTAGTGAAAACTATGAATATTTTCCGTGCCATTCACTTTTCAGTCTTTGTACCAATTTTACAGAGAAACGGAAAATAATAACTAACTTTATTATTTATACATTTACAGTGGGTGTAAAAGGTATTAGAATAATTTTTTTTTATAATTGTAGTACCAATCGACCTGATTCTTTTTATAATCAATTAGAAGCATTGGTTTACGAAATGATATGCAAAAAAGATTTTCCAAAAATTATAATTTACAAGGTTACATGCAAAAATAAAAGGCATTTTTTAAAACTTTTTTTTTACGTAACTTTTTCCTAATTTTTACAGCCCCTTGAAGGGCGAGGGTTCAAGATGTTAAACATACGAAATTCTGCAGGATGTAACATAGAATACAGTGAAAAATTGACGTGATCACATATAAACAAAGGTCAGTTATACTTGTATAAGAGGCTTGGTAACGACAAGGCAGAGGCGAAATGATGGAAGCCATTCTACAGGCAGGATTAAGGTTCCCATGAGCCCTTTTATTATCGTCGTCAAGACTTGCTGTCTGTCGTTTTCTGTCTCCGCACTTCACTAGGGTGTCGACGAATACTCGACACATACTGAATCGAACAAGATTTCAAGAAATTTGATCTACCAGATTAGCCAAATGACTCCTCGTACTGTTCGAGAAAATCAAGTTACAAGCTTCGCTTGACTTAATTAAAATTGATCAAACTAATTGTAAGTTTTACTCGTCGCTCAATATTGGCCATTTTCTGCCATCCTCCAGGCCATTTTACTTTCTTCGACAATTTTCTGTATTTTTTCGCCGAACTCTTCCCGTCTATCGTGTAACAAGAAAACGTTTAAACTTTCTATTAAATTAAGTAAAAATGTCAAACTTTCTTACAGAGCGAGTAAAACTTGTAGAGTTTTATTGATGGGTTTATTAAATAATTGTTTTGTAAGGGGTATATTCAAATTTAGTTACTCTTAAAAAATTTTATTTAATTTTTATTTAATTATTTAATTTTACTTAATTTCAGTTTATTAGTGAATTGATTTTATATTTCATCTTTTCTTTCCAGTTATGCAACAACACGTAGTTAATTTATAAACAAGTCTTTAAACATTTTCAGATTACATAAATGGTAAACTTATTTTATAAATATAATTGATTAAATTTTTAAAAAATTTCCAATTTCTTTATGTAAATAGAGTTGTATAAAGCTAATAACTCTGAAAATAGAAGTTCTAAACGAGTCTAAAACGTTTGTCACTTTCATCAATTGAATTTCTCTAGTTTTGCACACCGGTGCGCGATGTGGGATTTCAATTAAGATCGAATTTGATCGTAGGACAACCCGCCATAAAAGAATCGCCGGAGATTCTTCAAAGAAATGTGTCTAAGGCAGGACGTTCATGAAGTTTCCTCGCAATTTCCAAGTTTAATAACTTTTCACATATGTACGTGTCGCGCGAACGAACTTGAAGGATCGCTCGGAGGAACAATTCGCGAAGTTCTCAGCGGCGACGTCTCCGCGGACATCGAAGTCACTAATTTTAGAGGCATTGCTGCGGTGATCCCTGTTGAACGTCTCCGCGGAGAGATCCTTGAATTGAATCTACTATATTGATTGATGCTAAGTGGAATAGTTTAGCAGTCATTCTGCGCACGAATTTATCAGGTCAGCGATTTCACTGACGACAATTGTTAGGCGGACTTTACGCGTTCGTGGCAAAAATGGACAGGCGAAACATTCAAAGTGTTTAGGATTGTTGATATACAGGGTGTCTATATGTATGTATAAGAGGTATACATATATTAAATATCTGTTCAAAATCTCACAATTTCGATCCCCGATTTTTAGAGCCAATTACTTACAAATGTAAAATATAAATATATTGCCCTGAATAAATTTGTACAACCAGGCAAACAAAATCGTCAATCATTGTCATGCTTTTTATAATCTTAGGATTTGAAAAATCATTCTGCATAAAATGTAAAAATAAGACCATCCTTCTTCTATCTCGATTATCAAAGGATTGTTATTCACATGATTGTACATTCTTTATATTGCTTTAAATTGCATAGGGAGAAGTTTTATTATTAATTTGATACCCACTTCGGTAAAAGCTGTCTGTTTCTAACGATTCTTTTATGGAAATTTTATCACTATATCCGAGACACTTTGCTGATTAAAATGATACCAAATACGATGCAATTCGGATCACATATAATTACTTGTTTAATTCGCGAATTAATGAAATAAACAGTTCAACCTAAAACGATTGATATGCAACGGGATTCATTGCGCAAATCAGCGATGATTTTATGTTGTACAGTAATTCTCCAATCGGTATCCCGTGTTCTGCACGGACGGCGATGGTGTAGTAGACACTATTTTTTTATGACTGCGTCCACCGCGGCTGATCGCGCCGAGTCTTCAATCGAAAAGCCAAATATAAAGAAGGACAGAATGAAATACGGATCGTGTGGCCGAAGCGTGTCGCCATCCCCGGCACAGTTTAAAGGCCCGCGAGTTCTCGCAATGTAATGGGAATTATAGAATTGCTTATTTTTCATTATTTTTTTATACAACTTTCATTACCTTATTACTGGCATTTTTCTTATTAAAATGACACCAAACACGATATGATTTCAACTGTATTTAGCGGTTCAATCGACGATGAAAGTTTCGAACGCAATGAAGAACAGCGTATGGGAAAGGAAGAGACGCGGTGAGTCGCCGTCGCCGGCACAGTTCAAAGCTCCGCGTTGTCACTGTCCTTCCGTGCGCCCGAAATTTTCATCGTCGATTAAACCACTAAATACAGTTAAAATTATAGCGTGTTTGGTGTCATTTTAATCAGGGAAATACCAGAAATAAGTTAGTGAAAGTCCGATGAAAAAATAATGAAAAAATATAGAAGTTTTGTAATTGAATTAGTAGTGGTTCACACTACTACGCGATTGAAGAATGTATTAGGTTTTGAGGGCCACGAATATTTTTTTGTATTCAGAACACATCATTCACTGTTTCCGTAAAATGTTTTCACATATTATTTCATGATAAATTAGGAATAATATTAAAATAAAGTACGATCGAACAGTTACCCAACAAAAATTCCTCGGTACCCAGAATCAGAGGACGAAAGGGTCCCCAGAACAATCTGCCGAAGGCAGCCAGATCAAAGTGTCAATGGCCTTGTCAAAGTGAAAAAGTCAGACGGTAACCATGCCGTTTCGGGGGTTCAACGATCATCCCATTCCAATCCGTGGCTGAGACGCAAAGCTGTGGAGCGCGGTACCCTAAACGAGTCCAATAGCTGTGGGGCAGAACCGAAACAATTAACAAGGAGGGAAGAAACTAGCGAGCCCCTAAACTGACCTAACTCTGGCCAGAGTCGTTATGCGTGATTTCGATCGTGTCGCTGGAATCCTCCCTTGTCGGGGCGGATTTCTCTCGGGCCCGGTAATTGCTGCTCCGAAACAAGCGCGATAGGAACACGGTCGGAAGACACTTCTGTCCTTCGGTTCTTCTCCAAGAAGGGCGGAGAGAGAGAGAGCGAGGAAGAGAGTGAGGGGAGGACAAGGCTGTAGGCAATTTGAATCGTCCGTCTTGTTAGCGCCGATAGGTAGAAAGAGGAGCGGCTTCGGATCCGAGTTTACCGCGAGAGGGAACGTTCTCGCTTCGAGAACCGGTAAAAATGATACAAAGGAGCGACGACGACGCGGCGACGGCTCGGGAGAAAAGGAAGATGGACGGACAGCCTTGGTAACGCGTGAAATTGAAGTGGATTTGTGACAAGTGGCTGCTAACGACGTGTACACAGCCGATGGACGCCGGGCCGCATAGAAAATGAGACCGGAAACCCAGCCTGGGCAGAGAGCGTGTGGACTCTCTCGCTCTCTCAAGCGCGCGCGCGTTGTTTCCCTGCCTGCCCATCGATATTCCCCGTTTAATCTTGGCTTCGACGAGTAATGGCGACAGTTGAATTACTCTCGCCCCGGCTCATCCGTCGTTTTTCTTGTTAAGAGTCGCCGCCCGGGGTGTTTTAAATGGAACTGGAGCGACAGCGTTGATGACCGTGCCACACGGCCGACCCGGGCCGGCCCGCCGCGCGAAGGTTTCACGTCATGCCGCTGTTATGAGAAGACAGACAGCTTGCAACCCCCGGGAAAAATTGTCACGGCGCCACGCCGCGGAGTTCCAGATTGTAATCGTTACGGTCCGGCAATTGAAACTTGCGAATTTTTCCGAGGGCTCTTCGGACGCTCGAGAGCCTCCGGACGAGCCTCGAGCACTGTTGCCCGAATATGTGTACGCTGGAAAAATGAACGTGACCTGTTCGATTTTTCCCGAACGTCCAGTGCTCCGCGGGTAATTATACCCGGAGAATGTAATTGGAGGATCTAGCACCAGTGTACGTCTCTCCTTGCGGCAGAAAACAGTTTTCGTTGTGATTTCTAGAGCCCCGAAGATCTTCGAATATAATGGAATAAAGAAGATGAAGAGCTGTTGTCCAAAATGTTCCACTGATCAGTTCGGATAGTCGAGGTTCCACTGTGTCGTGGATTAAACAGGCAAATGTGATCCAAATTGTAGCGTGTTTGGTGTCGTTTTAATCAGGAAAGTGGGACGAATGTAATGCAAAAGTGTCAAAAAATCATTGAAAATAATAATAATGGACTTTATTGTTTGATCGATGATGTCCCTGTTTTGTTTTCTTGCCATTCTTTTAGAAGAGCCTCGAGGAGCGTTGTCAATAGTTCATATTCGTTCTGCTATCCGTATGTTTATATTCATATTCCACCGACTGGTTCGGATAATCGAGGCTCCACTGTGCCGTGGATTAAACAGGCAAACGTGACCCAAATTGTGGCGTGTTTGGTGTCGTTTTAATCAGAAAAGTAGGACGGATGTGTTTGTAATAATGCGATAAGAAGATCATTATAAACAAAAATGCAAAAAGGTTTTTACGCAAGATAAAAATTGTGTGCACCTGTTGCAAGAAACAAGAGACACTTGAGAACATATTTCCCTCTTTAATAATAATTTTAGTGAGCTGAGAATAATATGTGAATAGTTCTATAGCTCTACGTTCCCCTTCTACGACGCTATTCCCCCACGCTTCCGCTGCGTCACGTGACTAACCCCGGTTCCGGCACAGAGGGGATAACTTCTTCCCCTCAATTCGTGCTCCCTTCCCTCAGCTGACGATTACGGTGTCCCGTAGCATGAGAGATCGATGGAGTAATCCTGATTGTGTTTTTTACAGCGGTTCCCTTGGCCGGTTTCTCGAAAGTTCGAGGATGAAATTAGAACTCTGGAATAACGAAGCAAATACATTCCGAAGTTCGGTAACTGCACGGAATTGTCGGCAAGTCTCTCTCTCTCTCTCTCTCTCTCTCTCCCGCCCCTCACTCTTTCGCGACTGTAAAACTTGAAACTTTGGAATTTCTGGACTCACGGGGACGCAATTGTGTGTACTGGGAAATTCAATGGAGCAGTTTTCCATTTTCTTAAAATTTCTTCCGCTCCTAGGTCGTAAATTTTTCAGCTCTTCGGCGCACGCCACCTTATAAATTACTGAGCGGGGCAGGTCTAATTAAAATTCACTTTCAACAAATTCACTAATTAAAACTACTTGATAGCAGTTTCGGTGGCCTTCCATGAAGTGATCTATGGGTTGTCTTACAAATATGTATAAGAGTTTCGAAAGCCACTTTCTTAACCCTTAAGCGTGCTTTGAACATTATCTTAAAATTTATTTTGACTGTAAAGGATGAATTAAGTAAATGATGATGAATTGATATGTGGAAGTTAATATTGATTTGCATTATCAGAAGTGATTATTTAGTTATGTTTATTAATGTAACTACTTAAAGATTTCGATAGATTTTTCTGTCTATAGAATTTTTGTTACATTATATATAAGAAACTCTACAATTTTCTATCTGAAGAAAAATTTATCTAAATTTTTAAATAGTTATATTTCAATTCTTGCGAGAATAATTGTTAGTGTAAACACAAGGAAACCTTGAAATCTCCAGTAACTAAACTGTTTTTGCAATTGTAGCATGAATTTTCCTTTTTTCATTTAAACGTACCGATTATTTATGTTTTTCAGAGAATCTTAATACTTGCGGAACATGTCTAAAATTTAAAAGGAATATAATATTGTAAAGATGCACTATAGAGATTTATAAAATGTTTATATTAAAATTCGAGTACCTACTTATAATTTACAACTGAATTAATGTATAAAATGTTCTGTTTTCAGGATGGTTCATAACAAATCCTGACCATGGCGTAAATTGGCATGGGATCTCCAATTACAAGTGAGTTTTATCATTATTATTCAATTTCAGATGTACAGCAAAATGGGAAATGAACTTCATTAAAATAAAGAAGCAAATATCATTTCGTCTTTCATATCGACTGGCTTCCAGCAATTGATTGAAGAAGTTCATATAATTCCCGCCGGCTCCAATTATTTCAATACCTATTTCAATTAATTAAAGCTTTCCCTGTATATTGTTGAAGGCTGAAAATAGAACTGCGTTAGCAAGAGCGAAATAATTTTCAGAGAAAGAATATTCGAACGAGGAATCCAAATAACGTTTTGCATCTTGCAGCACTGTGTGTCTGTTGCATTAAATTATACTGTTACATATTACATTATCCTGTTGTTTTATTGTGTATGCAGTAATTTAAAAAAATAACTCTGTGGATAAGAAACGAGATAATTTAATTCCTAATAATGAGAGTACTTATTACAACTTGAAGACATAGTTGGTTTCCAAAACTGGCTTGCAATAGTTAAGAAAGCGACGTAAAATAAATTTTAAAAAACTCTTCATTGCTAATAAAGATTGTTCTACTTTGAGGATGAAAACTGATGAAATAAAATAACGTTCTTGGACTTTTTCGGTGTCTTCTATTTTCATATATTTCGTAGTATTAGTGGGAAATAAAGAAGTGTGTAACAAAAACTTCTATGTTAGGAAACAAAATTTAAAATGTACACTCAATTTTCACTTGTGGAATCTAATTTTTACTTATTTTTAATCATTTAAGAAGAGACACTTATACACGATTAAAGTTTTACTGCAATATTTTAAAAGTGAACAGAGAAACAACCTAAAGAAGTAACAATTTAAGATCGTATATTAATATTGTATACAGATAAAAAATGTTTGTGAAAATGCAATAAAAAGAATTCGAGAAAGAGGTTGCCAGATGAAAAATGTTTGGAACGAAATCAATTAGTTTTAGAAGAGTTTTGAAAGAGCCATTTTTGTAAATGGCACTACATATTTTTTAGTACAACAGGCTACAGTTGTCGTGTGATATTGGTTAAGATATTGATCACTTGTATATTTATATATTTTTATATAATTTATATATTTCCATGAATGAAATGAAAACGCCTTCAACAAAGGAGGAAACAAATTTCCAAGCCTCCCTCATCGCAATCAAGTGAAGCGTTCGCTGCTCCATCCGCGGGCACAATAAACTCATCACATCTTAGTTCCTCGAGCTACGCAAACGCGAGACTCTTTTATAATTTAAGTATAAATACCAAAACAACAATCGGTACACTAGAGGAATAGGTTTGGATTGACAACAACTGGAGAACTTCCAGAAGAAGCTCGCAGCTCGCGATCAAACTCTCGCTCCCGCCAATCTTCCAGCGTAAATATTTGTATGTCAATTACTCTCTTTCCTTCCACCTTCACGGAATCCAATTTGCCTCGGTCTGTTCCGAGTATATTTGCTCGTATAAGTTTGAAACACCGAGCGCCATCGCTTCGCCCCGGATAAAGCAATCCTTCGCGACGTGACACCTTTAAGGAACGCTTACGAGTTCGTGGCAAACTTTACCTTTGCTCTTTCTTCAGTTTCTTCTTCCTCTTCGGGGCCAACGTTGCGAAAAACCGGCGGTCTACATTCCTAGCGCTTTGGCGTCCGGTCCCGCAAACCTATACACACCGATCACACCATGCTCGCGTTACTTGGACAAATATTGTTCCTCGAAAGGACGAAAATGTCGAATTTCCTTGGAGAGCAAAGCTTGATAAAATCATTTTTATTATTAGTTGAATGCGGATTTTGCACTCGGTCGTCCCCTCCGAGGCACCACTAAAAATTGCTGCAACATTATTCAAAATATTGTTTATATTTTTGAATACAGTGAGTGTAAAACGTATTCGTACACCCTTTAAAATAGAACAACTTTTTTTATAATTGTACCAAACTACCCTGATTTTTCATAATCAATTAGAAACATTGGTTTTTTACATGTTTAACATTCATCATCGAATAAATTTTATAAAAAGAAGTAGAAATGTATGCTCATAAAACGAATATTCTATGTCACACCGTCGCATGCTTTTTAATTATATTTTGTAATAATTTCGTTTATCTCGTTGCGGTTTCATTATAATCCGATTTTAATTTTATGAACGTTTGCAGCAATTTTCAACGCTGTCGCAGATTTATTTCCCGTTCATTCTCCCGTTCTTATGGCTTAAGAAGTCCCGATCTCTACCTCTCGCAGTAAAGACATCGGATGATTCACTTTGGTTGCAACTCGCCTTTCATTTATTAACGTTACAAAAGAATAAGAACATTTTAATAAAGTTGAGCCACGAGCAATCTTCCAAGCTTAAGCTTCGGCTTATAAAACTTTTCAATATTGCAGTTTTTTAATATGACAGCTCAGAAAATTGTAAGGACTACGTTAAACTACGATATAAGGTTCAATTTATTATAAATACCCGTTTTAGGTATGGTTGAACTTCAGTCACATTACTTTCCTTATTTCGTGATCGACTATTTATTTCGTCTTTTAATAGTTACAATAACTTATGATAGAAATTATTCCAACATTTTTACAGGTTTGTTATTATACTGTGGATTTTATACGGCTTAATTTTAATTACTAGTTTAGGGTTTAGAGTTTAGAAGTGTCGGCAACTCAGCTCGGACATGCAAATTTATGGTATGGGCGGATAAAGTATCGGAGTTATTGGGTTTTGTGCATACGGATTCTTGACTTCTTGTGACAGTTAACGATTTTCGCGCAGCGCGTCATCAAAGTATAATCCTTCACGAACATTTAAAAAAAAATTCCAATTGAATCGATGAAAAACTGAGTTGTCGGCAGATTTTTGTTTAAAAAGATCGGTTTCTCGCCCACTGTGCGCCGGCGGCGAGATTCGAACAAATTAAACCATAATGAGCCGGTAATTTTAACAATTTTACCCCGACACAAACAGAAAGACATTAAAAACTTGTATATATAAATGTATGCATATCTTTCGAACGCGTTTCATGAAAAAATCATATCGCAGATAGAAAAAAAAGTCGAGGTTTTCGAGTGTTCGTGCGATACCGCGGTCGATTTTACGGACGGTGGAACGTCAAACGTGTCAGATCAATCCGTGCTCGCAAATGGGTGAAATTTTCTGATGAAGATTTGATTTTTATGGTAAACAAGCACGTGGAAGAATGATTGTGAATTCGCTCGTTGTTAGATGAGAGCAATGAAAGTTGAATAGCCGTTCGAATTTGATACGCGAGCGAATGAATATAGACCTCGAACGAAATTATACAAGTAATTTCGCGAGAAAGAAAATTGATTAAATGGCACGACAGAGTGACGATGCGAACACGAAATTTTAGTTTATTACTACGCAGATATTATTTAAGTATAACTCCATTCGAGTGTAGTCACTTTGAGTTCATCTGGTAATTCAGTATTCGGTCATGAATTATTTATGAAATTGTTTGCACGTTACAGTATCATTAATAGAATAAATATCCTTAGGCGGAAACGTTCTACTGAATTTATTTCAAGATTTTCACGAATAAAGTAGGAATTTATCGCGATCGTAGTTTTGAAGAATAAGGAAATATTTTCACGAATGTTGTTCGCTAAATATTTATTCAAGCTGTAAGTATTGACTTTTCAATTGGAAGAATAACAGTGATACAAGTCAATAAGTATAAATGTATAATATTTATTTCATTAAGTAA
This sequence comes from Lasioglossum oenotherae, assembly GCA_028455765.1. NCBI lineage: Eukaryota > Metazoa > Arthropoda > Insecta > Hymenoptera > Halictidae > Lasioglossum > Lasioglossum oenotherae. Next base: position 7,597,006 of record CM052279.1, on the reverse strand, counting down.
ATCTATGCTTATTTTTAATTTTTAAATATTTTATTATATGATATCAATTTTAATACTGTATTACACGACTATAAAATTGTGTATTTTGTTTATTGCTGACAACTCTAAGATGCAACAAAGTTTTTTGCAAATCAACTACCTCTATTGTAAATTCAATTGATCATTAGGATATAATTTAAATAATAAAGTTATAGGGATTTCGCGCGAATATACTGGCGTCGAGAGGACAATTTTCTAGTGAATGAAAAATGTGAATAGTAGTGGCAATTAGTTAGGTATTTTAAATTCCACGCCTCTGACGATAGCAACTGGGAACGATGTATTTTATTCTGAATTGAACAATATACTTGGAAATATACATGCCACATATGAGTTTTGAAATATCACACACTGTATGTCGGGTATAATGCATAGCCTGACATAGAATGTGCGGGTAACAGTATAAACCATAGCACGTAAAGCGAGAAAGCCTTGCACACGGTACGCCAACTATGCATTACATCGTTGAACTCGGAATAAAATACACATCCCCCTTTAGTTATACTATCAAAGAGGTGGAGTTTAAAATGGGGGTAACTACCACGTTTAGTTTCTGCGTTCTTTAGTTTTCCACGAAATTACATTTAATTTCTGCTACAGATTCTCATTTGGTTTTTGGAATTGCCTCGTAGACATAACAGTTTACAGGGGCCGATTTCATCTCTTAAACTTCAGTCCGTATTCGTTTGGAAAATGAATATAAAACAATTAATATCTACATAATATTAAAATAAATATCATTGATATCTATATCCTAATATAAAATAAATATTATAAATATCTATATGTATATTCTAATATAAAATAAATGTCATGAATATCTATGTATATCCTAATATAAAATAAATATCATAAAAATCTATATACATATCTATATATAATATTTTGAGATTGTCTCGTAGGCAATTTACAGAGGGTGAATTTCATCCCTTAAGCTTTAGCCTGTCCTTCGTTGGGAAAATGAATATAAAAAAATAAATATCTACATAATATTAAAATAAATATTATAAATATCTATATCCTAATATAAAATAAATATCACAAATATCTGTACAATATAAAATAAATATCTCTTATTTTTAACATTTCTACAAGCCTGTCAGGTTTCCTCATTTTTACTATAAATACATAGTAAATGATACCTAAAACCAATTTTATATTTCTGAACTGTTCTAAGTGAGTCAGTAAAGCTATACATGAGAAAATAATAGTACAATAAAGTCGCTTTTACTGTTCAATAGCCTGTGTTCTGCACGGACAGTGATCGCATACCGACATTATCTTTTTATGACTGCGCCTACCGCGACGACTGCGCCGAGAGGATAGCATGGCAGTGGAATGGGTAGGCACTGGACAGTGAACGCGAACCCGATCGCGGACAGTAAACGCGACTTTACTGTATAATATTTCTGAACTGTTCCAAGTACGCTAGTAAAGTTACGCATGCGAAAATAATTCAATTAATATTGTAGAAGGTTCCAACATAAACCCCGACAAAGGGATAAAAAGGGGTACTAAAGAAAGTGCAGAAACAGATAATAAAGCCGTTCGAATAATTACAAGAGGTCTTCGACACAGTGCGTGCTATCGCTAGTAAATTGTTTCGCCATGAAGCAACATTTTTCCGCGGCAAACTGGCTGCGGGAGTGGCGAGCAAACACTCGACATCGTTCGTTTCAATTCATCGGTCGGAAGAATGATCTCAATGGAGACCTTTTGCTCCAATTATTGACCGCGTAATTCGTTCGTCTCGCCGGTGTTTCGCATAATTGTGCAAGAGCCGCGCGCGCTCTCTTTCTCTCTCTCTCTCTCTTGATGCCTCCGAGGCTTGAAGCCTCTCGTAAATGCTCGGCCGGAGAACAACGAATCATTGTAATCGACGAAACGAGAACAACCGGGGGAACGGAGCCTTGTATAATGGCCGGCCTGTGTATCACGGTGACGACCGGTTCCTCGTTATCCTGTTGGGAGCCCGTGAATCACTCGACGTGCGAGAAATGACGAATTAGCGGCGTCGATAGACAGAACGTTAGTCAGAAGGATCGTTAGTCACCGGCTCACACCTCCGCCATCGCTCTCGTTGCTCTTTAGATGCTTCCCTCGTCCCTCTCTCTCTCTCTCTCTTGCTCTATCTTTCTCTCTCTCTCGTTCACTCCTCACGGCGATCATCTCAACCTCCTACCACCCCTTCCTCCCTCCCTCCCTCCATCTTCTATCACGCCGCTCGTTTCTTCCTTTTGTGCTGCTGTTCCTTCCGTACCGATTTCTTCGGCGTTCGAACCACCTGGTCGAACCTTCTCCGATCGACTTTGAATCTCTTCTTGTTAACACTTTACCCACCGGAAGCTTATTAACTCTTTGCTACACTTCTCTGTTTACCCTGCTCGCCGGAATTGTTTTTTTCTCGCTTCTCACCCCGTAAGGACGATCGGAGCTATGAGTTCCGATTTTGAAGAAAAATTATTGTATTATTATAGTGTTAAATTTATTATATTTTAAAATTCTTCAAATTAAAATATTGTAGTGGTTTTTTTCTTTTTTTTTACATTTATTTTTCTTTGATCGAAGCGGAACTTTTCGCTCCGTTGTTGTGGGGCAAGTTGTTACTAAAGAATAAAATATATCTACCCTATTCGCCAGAATTGTTTTTCCTCGCTCCCCACCCCGTAAGGGAGACTGGTACTATGAGTTCCGATTTTGAAGAAAAATGATTATATTATTATAGTTAAATTTATTATATTTAAAAATTCTTCAAATTAAAATATTGTAATGGTTTTTTTATGTTTTTTCATTTATTTTTCGTTGATTGAAGCGGAATTCTTCGCCCCGTTGTGGGGCAAGTTGTTACGAAAGAATAAAATTTGCCAATAAACAAAACTTCCTAGAGCTTGATACAAACTTAAAGTGATTTTTAATAATGCAACATAATTGAATGATTCGCCCTGTATTATAATTCAACACAACAACACTTTGTAAAACAAGAAATCATCGTATTGAACATTTTTACTCGTGTTTGCTAGTTTTAGCGTCATCCTTAGTTTATTCATAATATTTGATTAGTAGACTGCGAATCTTTATGCAAAATAAAAAACGCTTGCCAAATAAAAATTTCATTCTTCTTTTGATTGTCTGGTAAAGGTGAAACTAATACACTAGTGGCCTTAAATCTTTTTAATACCCTCGCACTTTTAAATTGTACGTACCCATTTTTGTCATAAATACATAAAATAGGCAGTCTATTTATTAGTATTAGTGTTAATCCTGAGGAATTTGAGAGACGACTGTATTAAAGATAAATTTTAGTTTGTTAAAATATAAGTAACTGTGGATATTTAAACGAGTTTCCTGTAAACCTTGATGTTCATTGAATATAATTTATTTTATTTTAATGCACACAATTGCACATGAAATAGCATTGGTCGTCGAATATTTCGTATTTTATATTCATAAACGTTTTTAATGGAAACTGGAAAATATATGACTTCTATAGACAATCAATTTGAAATCTGTTTCGACGTACACAATGCACCGAATCAATTATATCTCGTACTACGCGTTCAATATTGTTATAAAGATGGCTATAGGAGCTGAAAGAGCTGGAATCCATCGACAATTATTTATATAACACAGTGAAATTCATAGAAAGAGGTGAACAAAAAGTAAAATTTCAGAATTTCAGAATTGTAATAAAATACTCAAACCCTTCTTAAAAACTGAACTCATAAATTCAGTCAAAATATATTACAATGTTTAATGATTCATTTTGTGGCATTTATTGTCGACCACGATATAATTCAAATTGGATAATTATTTGGGATTATACGTATTAATACATTTATATTCGCAATACATTTATATTCTGTCATAATACAAATATACTACACTTGGACGAAAAATGGGTTATTATTTTAAAAGAGATATATGCATTCTGTGATTTCGAAATTCTGATATTCGAATCACCCTATCAATTATGATAATCATCCCTGAATAATTACGCGTTACTAGATAATTATTACTGTATCATTTCATTGTATCTCATATGGTACGGAGTATGAAATCGAGTATGCCAATTATAAGCTTTTAATAAGGTCGAAATTCGATAACTAACGATTTTCGAAATATAACCAGTATTCATTTATGAACTACTAAATGTATTTATGAGTTGCAAATGGCTGCTGATTAGACTTTAAATTTTATGCGGTTATAGCATTTATGAGAATGTAGGAGATAATGCAATTTGTGCAATATGGAGAAATCATTTAATGAACATTTATTGAATGATGTCGTTAATAAATTTTAAAAATTAGAAAAAAGCAATGCAAATAATGTCTTTATATGCATAAATTTATAAAATGCAGCTATGCATTTTCTTAGCGATTAATATTTTTACTGTCCATGAATCAAACAATTTTTACGTCAAATGTTTAAAGTATCAATGAGAAAAACTTGGAAAGATAGAAATTCAAGTTAATGCACAAGTAAATACTCGAATTAATATTCGGACGGTCTAAAAAAGACGATAACTTTGTTAATTTTGTACTATTATACTGTTTTTGAATATGTTTAATTCATACAGGTCTACAGAAAGTATAAAAAAAGTACATAAAAAAGTTGTAAAATGCAACTTCTAGTATTTTCCCTACAATTCCGATCAATTGCAATTTTCGAAAAAATTTCTTTTCACATCCTGTAGTAAATTAATTGCTCTAGCTTCCCGAAAATGTTCAAATCGGTATAGTACAATATTAAAAAAGTAATCCCCTTTTTTAGAGCGTCCGAATATTAAATTCGAGTAACTGTAATGATATCAAGTTAATCCATATGACACAGTTTAGGAAATATTTCTATTATAAATGTCAAGTGGTATTGTATTGAGCACGGTGTACATGTGACCCACGCGACAGTGAACGCGTTAACTCGTCAAGGGGTTGACGTAACGTTCACCGAATCAATTTTCCGACCGATGGAACAGTATCGAACAGTTGCAAAAGAATCGATGTCCTCGGGCGAGCGTTTCCTTTCCTCGCTGTGCAAACCCGTCGCCCGCGGCGTTTTTAGAACGCTGATGCGTTACTTAAGCCATTATTTAAGTGCCGTGCCAGGGGGACATTAAGTCGTTCGTGAAGTGCAATGCTATCATGGTATGTCCTTGACGAACCTGTTATTGGAATTCATGGTGAGTGACACAAAAGAAGGGGAAAAAACCGTAACGACGAATGCGAAGCTTGTACGCATTGTGTACGAGAGCCAGTATGTACGAGAAATACAATATGGCACCTCGTGGCATAATGCTCGAGCTTCGCAATAGAATTACCTTCGCACTGGGTGTAGCCACCCGCGCGCGTCAGCCTCTACTAAATTCGTTTTCAAACTTGTATTTTAACCACGCTACGCTCTCTGTCCTGATTATTCTCTTTTAACACAGAAAATTTTCATAATACATGTCAAAATCCTTGCTGGTGTATTTCGATTTTTCCCCATTTTTAGCATTAATGTACACATTTCTACAAAGTGTTTGACAAATTAGAAATTTATTTTCCATTTCTTTTTTATGCCTATTGAATTCGATTAAAGATCGAATTTGTTGCAAATTGAACGTAAAGTGATGTTTTAAAACGTAACATAATTTGTTTATTGCTTCACCATAATTCACCACAAGAACATTTTATAGAACAAGGAAATGTTGATAGTTTTTACTCGTGGTTGAATGTTCTAGTGTTATCCTCTGATTAGTTTGTTTATAATGACTTATTAGTATTAGCGATAATCCTGAGGAATCTCAGAATATTAATGAAATCTTCAAACTCTTCTAAATATACTCTGCCTTATATATTTCTATACCAATTTTTACCATTTTTCTTATACAAGTTTTCTAATGCAACGACACAGAAATTTAATTTTACTTAATTGATAAATTTTATTTAATTTAATTTATATATAATTTATTTTTAAAAAATTTTAATTTATTATTTATTTAATTTATTTATTTTAATTTCGTTTAAAATAGTTGTATCTATTTACCTAAAGAAAAATGTTCATTCATCAAATTGTCTTAACCAAAAGCTATTAAAAAATCGGTACACATGTAAAAGCTTAAATACGATAAAATTAATTTAACTATCGAATCAATAAAAATCGGCAGAACTATTAGAAACGCGACAAAATTGGCTCTTAAATGAAACAATCAGATTCCCGAGGTTCCTAAATAATATTCAACTCACAATTCCACGCGCTCTGCAATAATCAAATATAAAAAAAGTGTCGACTATACAGCGGCCCTTAAAACTTTCCATCGCCTCGGACAGAGTTCGTTCAAATTAATTTTATCAATTTTTCAAAATGGATTTTCATCGGAGGTATTAAACGAATAATAATAATCTGACAATATTTGTCACACGAACAAAATTTAGTGACGTTGTTTATCAATATTCGGGAGTAGTCGAGTCGCGCGTAAAACCCGTCAAAACGTTAAAAAGTTTTGCGTTTTATCCGGTCGCTTTGTCGGGACGAACGGATAATAAAATTCATAAAATGCACAGGGTTTCGAGCGGCATTCCTTTTTTTACTGCGTCGAAACAATACGAGACATCGTCGTCGGATCCGCTCATGTCGCCATTTTCCGCGGTTCTGTTCGTCTCCTTGCGTAATACGCCAGTGATTCACGAGTGTTTACTGCCGCGCAGAACGGAGGTCAACGTAAGCGTGACTGAACATCAGAACCGCGAATAATTCAAACGCGATGTATCCCTATATATTTTTATGACAGATTTGCATTTAAATGGTTCGCGGCGCTCGCTGCTGCTACGGCCACGCAATATTTCACGGTCGCCTAACAACGATCGTAACCGATTCTTTGCTTTTTCGGTGTCCCGACGCTTTTCCATGTTGTTCAGAACACGAATTGAAAAGAGTCATTGTAGCGGATTGTCGTAATAGTTGGGACACGTTTTGTTTTTAGCTATAACAATTCATAGAATGAGAATTACGCAAAAGACGTGTACCGTTGGAAAGGTATAGTTGCCAGCTACATTTTTTCTGCGGAAAGTCTAACGATAACGTTAACGGATCAAAAGTTATCGCCAATTTTCCGAACACAATGTTGTCGGTAGAAAAATATATTTTTTCAGAGATTTCCCAATTTATACAAAATATATATTTTTCTGCCGAAAACATTGTTTTCAGATATTTGGATATAACTTTTAATCTGTTAACGTTATCATTATACTTTCTGTTTCTTAGATCATGATTTGACACAAAAAAAACAACCGAAAAGGAGGTGATTCTAAATGAAAAAATAAGTCGAAAATGTGGAATGAAGTCTTTTCATACGCGGCTCCGTTTCAGAGAAAATCGACTTTGAGAATCCGTCAACCATGTACAGACACTCTACTCAATAGCAGGCGTGTTCGCCGAATTTTCAAACCCGATTTTCTTTGGAATCGAACATAAAATCTTCGAAATAAAATATCTAATTTACTATACAGGATGTATCTAGTTGGCCGAATTATAACTCGATTGTTATTGACGATGGAAAAAGTGATAGAAGAACATAAATTGAGGGGAAAAAGTTACCCTCTCTCTATTTTTCTCGGTATAATAGCTATTAACCCTATTCAGTGAAACATACTTAATAATATACAGTTTTTTGCAGACGCAAGTTCTCTTGAAAAAGATTCCATATGCGGATCGGAACGTCGAGAATGATTTCAAAATTAGAAAAATTGCTTGTTAGTTAAAATTGGATCGAACCTATAAAAAGACATAAATCCGTATAACATCTCACATTTACAACAATTAAACCACCGAACACTCCAAGCATTAATGGTTAGTCGAACGAGCCAGGTGTGCAGTAATTATCAAGCTCTAAAATTAGTAATCACCGAGCCTCAGAAATCAGAAATTACCCCTGCACGCCACTAAATATTCCAAACCCTCGTTTCTAGGGCAGCAACAGCACACCCAGATCACGGTACGTGCTTTCTTACGATCGTAAATTATTTATTTAACGTGAGTTCACAGCATTGTGCAAGTTCCTCACGCGATTCGCCACGCGAAGTGTATTTTTAATTTACGAAGTCCGTCTAATTGTGCTATAACTCTGCGGAAGTCGCAGCAATTTGTTTCCGCAGAGTTTGCGATTTCTTTATCTCTCCATTGTGCGATTTCGATCCTCTCTTTTTTCCCCCGAGATTGTTTCCCGTTTCGAGGAACACTCTGAGCCCCTCAACATGAGGACTTCAATGCCTTGAAATTTATTTAACAAAGAAATCTTTAACAAACACCTCTTTCGAGGAAGTACAACATTTTTGGGACACTCGGTATATGAAACAAAGTACAGTAGTATCTTATTTTTGGTTTTTCGTCAATGAGACTTTCACCGTCGAATTCCTCTCGTTTCTCCGATTGAAACGACACCAAACACGACATAATTACGATCACAATTACGTGCGTAACAAATGATTAAAGGTCTTCACATTTACGGTAGAGGTTCACGAATTCCTAATTCGCTTGTTATACAAGTCATTATGATCGTAATTATATCGTATTTGGTGTAATTTTAATCAAAAAAACGAGACGGATACGTTGTTGAAAGTTTCATAAAGAAAAAATTTTTTAAAATAGAAAAGTTGCAATCTTTTGCTTCGCTTGCATTAGTGTGAGTTACACTAATACTCCGCGTGTTTACCGCTGGTTTCCGGAGGGATCTCCCCAGTGGTGGGGTTAAAATTTGGACAGTTACGGAGATAATGCTGTGCATATCTTATTTTCAAGGCTGCGCGTCCGATTCGAACAGACCACTATTGTTTGAACCAGTGTTCTATCTCTCAGCGCTGCTTCAGGGTCTAGTTGGCCAATCCTAGCGTTCAACAAGTCCTTCGATCAAGAGAACCTTTTCGAGAATCGTATTCGTGTAAATTGTATTCGTATAATTGTTATTACAAGACTGCGAGTTCTGCATTGAAGCAGAACTACAACAAAAATGGATTTTACCCCCCAATGATTTGGTTACATTAAAAACAATATTACATTGTTCTTAAATATTTCTAAACTTTTACTGTTTCATATTTCACTCAATCAGTTTTTCATAAATGCATAAAGTCCGATTATTACATCATATTTGCACAAATTCTGTGCATCCTAATTTTAAGCCTATGGGACAGGCTTCAACACTAATAGTATCTGTTATAACAATTGCAAAAATTTATACAGTGTGTCCCAAAAATGTTGTACTAAGCGATGATTCCCGGGATCATTTCAGAGACCTGGTTAAGGATGTTCTGGGGGTACAATGGGAGACAAAAGCACAAGAAATTCGAAATCCATCAATACATGGCAATGAAAGCCGTTCATGAGTGTATTTTGCATTAAACTTTTACGAATACTGTACCCTCTGTAGCTATATTCAGTGGTCTACACTTGTCGCGTTTCCATGCTAGTGAGAGACAACACGATAAATTTGACGTTTTCTAACAGTTTATAATTTTTTTGCTCTGTAACTGTTTAGTGAATCCTAATCAATTTTGAACATAATTAATTACATAATTTTTACCACATATAAAAAAAAACTCGAGCTTCTAGTTGCGTTTTTTCAACGCTTAAATAGAGTTTGAAGTGGAATTTTATGAATTCCCCATAAGAAGACGTGTTAAAATGTGTAAACTTTAAGTTGCTATAATATTTAAACGGTGCAGTGAATCGAACCCAAACTTTGGTAATTACATTAATTTAGTAAGAATTATATCTTGTCAAATTTTCAAAAATTTTGTTGCGTTTTTATATACCTCCAGAACATCCTTAAAGAGTTATCAACGAAAAACGTTCAACAAGTCCTTCTGATCAAGGGAACCTTTTCGAGAATCGTGTTCGTGGTCGACAGGCGGTCAGTCTCGCAGTAATGTTATCGACAAGCCGGCGAAGCGTGAAATTTAAGCAACTCGGATAATTGTTATTACATTGTAGAATTGCCGTTCGCGGCTTGGGAATCGTTTGCCGATACAGTTGCGTCTTAAAACCTGGCGTCATGCGTCAGGTATGCGGCGTAGCCTTACACCGCTATGAGCGGACACGAGAGCTCGTTATGTGGGCGCTTCCGGCAAGGGCATGGGGCCTGATGTAATTGCATTTGACTGTCATTAGTTAAAATAACCAGCGTGAGTAACGCGTTAAAAACGTACAATGGCTGCGTGCGCTCACCAGAGGAGAAAATCGTCCGCCATTGTCGCTCACGCATTCGTCTCCATAAAATACATTACTGGCATAAATAAGCCGCGTTTCTTGTCAAAGCGCAGGCATTCCGTCTTCATTATTGCACAATCTAACGTAATAACGCTACGTTTCGCGAAATAAGAACAGAAACGCTCTGTGTTCTGCTATATTACGCTACGGAGACCAGTTCGCCGAAAGTCGCGACGCGTTTAGACCCGAAAACAGACTTCACTATGATATTTCACAGAATTATCATTGGCAATCTTTGCTTTGCTTCGATTTGTTAATACAAAATTAGACAACGTCCGATTCGAACTTCGTGACTTCTCGCAAATTGCTTATATTTAAACCGTGACGGTTTCGCGGAAAATGATCGCACGACGAAATATTTGGACTCATTCTAAAGCTAGAAGCCTCCAGTTTCGTAATCCATCGTTCATTTTGTACCAAGGTCTTTTTCTCGGAAATGTAATTCATTCAAACCTCTGTGAAAACTTTAAATAAGCTTTTTCGTGACTGGAACCACCATTGATTTAGAGATTCAAACTTTCTCTTTACAGCTACAGCTATAATAAAATGTATAGTGTGCCAAATAATGGACAAGAATTTTTTTGATTGTGTTAGACACATGATAAACGAGAAATAGTTGCAAAACGATTGAAAAATGTGCGTGAACATTTAAAAATGACATGATGATACTACGTAGAGTTAGGAGCACATAACTCTGATCACACACTTTAAATCACAATAACTTTCTTGTGACTGGACTTCAATTTCTCTGTAAGGCTAGAAGAATTAGTTTCGTAAATGACGTCTAAAAAATATTAAAAATTGATTTTTACGACTGTTTAGCTGGGCCAATAACGAAAATTTGAAAGATGCGTTTGGTCAACTTGTGTAAATTATATATGCTCCGAAAATTTAAATATAAATTTTTCTTTTAAATTTTCGTAATTGGCCCAACTAAAAAAGTTGTAAAAATCAATTTTTACAATTGTTTCTCACATTACCGATCAAATGCATTTTTCAACATATATTTTAGACGTCATTTACTAAACTAATTCTTCTAGCTTTACAAACAAATTGAAGACGTTTGGTCCATTCATAAAAAAGTTATTCCGATTTAAAGTGTGTGTGATCAATTATGCTCCTAGACTGTGAATTTCATGCATTACAAAGAACAGTGTATAAAATATGAAACATTAAGAAGATTGGAAGTATTTTAAATTACATTATTTTTAACCACTTGAAATATTATGTATTAGAAGAATAAATACATTTTACGACGCGTCCCACCTACGTTGAGCATGTTAAATATCTCACTTATTTTTAGTACTAGACAATATATTATATATATATATATATATATATATATATATATATTATTATGACCTTGAGAAAAAAAAATTCTCAAAAGTTAAGATGCTCAAAAGTTAAGATATGCTCAAGGTCACGAGAAGATCACATCATTATAGTTCGTTGAATTCATCTTGACCTCAGCTATTATAACAAAAACATGATATATAAATAGATGAAAAAGCTCAACTTGGGTGGGACACCCTGTATACCTACAAAAGAAGAAAACTAACGTGTTATTACTTTTTGCAGAGTGGGTGAGCTGCAGAAGAATGGCGACTCTCCGCGATACTCGGCTCCGTTCGAACGTTTTAAAAAGGCGACTAGAACCAGCAAGGTAATAATTACGACTTCATCTTAAGTCTACTTACAATTTCGCTGCGAACGTTATTAAAAGCAGTAATATTTTCAGCCGCGTAAGCCTTGTTTGCATAACAAACGGGGCATTTCGCGAATAATTCCTTTCCTTGCACTTTCGCGTGCTTATCTTTAATGTTTTCTCCATTGTGCCGCTCTACTTCACTTTTGCCTTTCGCAAACTTTGCGTTAATTAAGCTGCGGGAAAAGTGTTGAGGGTAATTGCGTATTAACTCGAACAGCGTTCGCGATTTTTCTTTCCTCGTGTCCGCTCGAATCGATTGAAATTTTCGTCGGAAAAACTCTCCTTTCCAGGCGATTTTTACGACTTTTCTTCTGTGGACGACAAAGGGAAATTACCTCAAGCTGATTAATCGGTTAGTTCAACCCGTATATAGCCAACCAAAATGTATAGATTAATTTGTAACCTTTTGTGTTTAACCATTATATTAAATCCTCAAGGTAACTATTTTCACATACTGTAAAATCATTGATGCCTTTCTGTCTGTGTTGTGAGATGTCTTTCTGTAAAATGTGACGTGATAAATGTGAACATGATAATTAAAGTAACTTTTCCCTTTGCGAAAATATTCTCCAAGGCCTGGTTAACACTATTTTTTTTATTTATCAATAAGCTTTAGATCTTTTCTGACCCATAAGCCAACAAAAAAAGAACTGGTTAACACTTGGTTGACGGATGGCGTGCTGCCATCTAGCGGTTCTGCTCGGTAAGCGGCTCGCGATCGTCACTACAAACCAATAAGGTGGCTCCCTTACCTGTCAAAAACACTGCGGATTGCTCAACTTTAAGCAAACATAACTCCTCAACTATCGATCCTAGAGGTTCGAAACTTCGATCTGCAGCCGCCCCGGGCACAAATCTACTGGCTTACATACCGAATACGTCATAATTTACAGGAGAAAGGCACAAATTTTGAGTCCGGAAAAAGTAAAGTTTACCCATATGTGGATTCAGATGAAATTTTACTATTACTTCGACAGAGATAAATATTAAATGTAACTAAAGTCATTATTTCACTTTTAAAGTACATTTTAAAAGTCCACTTGGAGTTAAAAATCATTTTGAAACAGAGAGTTTCGTGTTTCGCAAAATGTAGATATCACTTGAACGTGAACCAGAGTGAACGAGTGAGAGACATTAATTTCGCGGATCCCGCTAAAAAGAAGGAACGTTCAGCTCCTGACGCGCCAAGACGCGCCACCGCCGCGCCGGCTTTATTTAACTGTTATTAAAATTAATGTTTGCAAAGTTATTCCGCATAATCCGAACAGAACTCCTCGTCCTGTAGAAATGTAAATGTGCAAGCTCCGTGCAACGGTTACCTAAAAAGGAGAGGAAATCCTGATTGAAGAATTAAGGTCCACGGAAGTTTCTCGCGAGCAATTCCGAGAGACACGCCGGCATGGCGTCGAGTTGCGGCCGGCGATTAGGTTAAACACTGATACAGTTAATCCGTAGATAGGAGCTTAACAGGTGTTAAACAGACCCGTTTTCGAATGTTTAATGAAACAGCGGGCTAACTAGTTAAACGTGTTAACTATTCTCATTAGAGGTCCACTTCGGTTGCTTAATCGTTTCGAAGTGGCCGATTTCACCGCGAGCGCAAGTTACACCCAAGCCGAACGGAGTTCGAGATATTGACAGAGGATTAGCGTCGTTATTGCGCTTCCTATAATTGGAGATAATTCACTGGCAAATCATTATTCCGGACCTGAAGCCAGCGAAAATGGATTCGAGCACCTATCCGGGTCGTTGATTCCTTTCCGCTGTCGATCATCGAATATTTAACGTGCTCGGTCATTCAAGGCTAATCGGGGCTAGTATAAATACCTATAATTATAATTAATCCGTGGATTTTGAGTTTTTATGGCAAAACTTACGCTTTTTCAATTTTAATAGGACACCAAATGTTGCCAAATTATTAAAACTGTCACAATTGTACGCAAAATAAGATTCTCCTAAGTTAATTCTGAGAAACATGATTGAATAAAAATACATTTTTCCTTTTAATATAATTCTTAGATTCTTCGAATGTCTCCAGAGTTATGTATTTCTTAGCATAAATACATAAAATCCGTCGAGTGATAATAAAAAAGATATTGAAACATTTTCAATATGTTCACGCGCAATAAAAATTGTGAACGAACTATTTTTTAAAGTAATAAATTCAAAGAGAAAATTATAATAATCTTTTATATTGTTTGATACAATTGATTCTCAGATGTGTAAATTAGTGTAAGTTCTTATAATTTTTATTATCGTCGTGATTTACATTGTTTCAAATTATAAAAATTATTGTCCACCACTTTCTTTAATAGATAGTATTTTCTAATTGTAGTTTGCCACATTAATTTTAGTTAGGCAAAATTGAAGTGTTATGTTGAAAATTTGTATAACTACTGGGATTTTAATTATACTTTTCATTCACCTCTTCCTATGAATTTCAGTGTGTTATTATAAACAATTGTCGATGCAGTCGAGCTTTATCAGCCCCTACAGCCGTCTTTATAACAATATTGAAAGCGTAGCACGAGATATAATTGATTCGACACATTGTGTACGTCGAAACAGATTTCAAATTATAATTGTCTATAGAAGCCATATGTTTTCCAATTTCCATTAAAAATGTTGTACATGAATGTGAAATACGAAATATTCGACGACCAATGTTATTTCCTATTTTACTCATGACTACACATTTTGTATGCAATTGTGTGCATTAAAATAAAATAAAAAATATGGAGTTGAAGAAAATATTCAAAGAAAATTCAGGATTATAGGAAATTTGTTTAAATGTCCACAGTTACTTATACAAGAGAGATAAGATTGAAGTAACAATTGTTTCATCAAAATTAAACTGCAGACCTTGTGTATCATATGAAAAAAAAATTTAAACAGTGAAAACATTAGAGGAATGTAAAAATATGCGTTCTTCAAAAAATAATTAAAATTGTCAGTAGGACAAATAAAATTGAACTCCTCCTTCACTTGTACACGATACACAAGAATTTAAATTTACATAAAAACCCACAATCTGATCATAATCCTTGCAAATTCAACATAGATTATGCCAACGCAATTAAAGAATTACATATTTTAAAAAAGCTACGAACGAAAATCATGAAAATTATGAAACTTTAAACACGAACGTTGAATTAATTCGCCATTCCCGCTGAGCGAGTTAATTCCCAAATATGAAGCTCAAAACTCGCATAATCAGCCGTCGTCCGCCAAAGCCAAGACTAAAGTTTCAAATACGGTGATCATGCACAGCGAGGCGTATCATTCGAATGATCAAGATTCCGGCATGTCGCTATCGAAGAACAGAATCTCTGAAGCTACTTGAAACACGAAGTTAGCAGTTCCCGGTGACGATAATCCGGCGAGTCCGGTGGACAAGGTCGTTCATAATCGATATCAGAAGTTTTCCGTAATGCCCCGCCGGAACACTATACTCGTGGGTGTGTTTTAAGTATCCGTAAATCGAGATCCAGAAGTTCTTGCTCCTCTCGTAGTCCGCCTTCTTGGCCGAGATATCGCGATACCGAGATGCCATTTTTTTTTCTCCTCTTCCCTCTTCCTTGGCTAACCCAAGGTGGAATTACACGAGAGCCGTGTCCTTGCAGACGACACCCACGTCGCGTTCGCGAACACTTGCAATCCGCGCCCGATGTCTTATGCCTTTTTATTATCCTCCTTCTGAACGACGCGACGCCCCGCTTTAATGCGCAGTTCACTTTTTACCTGCAACATTTACCTACAGCGACGTCTCTGGCAGCTAGGCGTCCTGATTTCGAGCGGTATACCGCTTTGTTCGCGTTATGGTAATTAGAGTGCGCCACGCCGCGGGCGGGGCAAGAGGCAAACGATGAGAAGAAGTCGCTTTTCAACATAATTCCCACCGATGATGTCTTCATGAACAGTTGAGATCGCACGAATATCAGATAAGGTAGAGCTACACAAGTATACTCGCAACAATAGTTGGACACTCTTAAAAAAAGCTTCGTTTAAGGTGGTAGAATCGTTTCCAAAGTCAAAAAAGCTAGATAAAAGATCGATCTAGGGTGCTATCACCCTCAAAAGTCCCATTTTATTACCACGTTTTTATTAGCTCGCTTTCTTGTCTGTTTGTCTGTCTGTTCAGTACAAATTTTGCAATTGATTTTAAACTAACTACCCGACGAGCTAGAGACTTGGAATTTTAAACATAGCTCAGAACTGGATGACAATGCAATATCTTTAAAAAATTGTTAAAAAAGCCTATGCGTTTAGGAGATATAAACTATTAAATTTAACCGTTACACCTCCCCGCGCGACGCTCGGTAGTACGTGATCGCGTTCAGCAATCTCCCTACTCCACTACGCGTTCCCACTCTGACCCATTCCCACTGATTTTTTAAATCGAATAGTATGTTTTTTGTGCACCGATCAATGCAGTTTTTTGTTCTCTATGAAAACTGATTAGTGTAGCTGATATTTTCATTGAAGTATTGCCAGGAACACCTCACACTCTTATTCACTCTCATCAAATTAAGACTTGTCCCCCACTCTATCCTACAAAAATGTTTTCTTAACAATATAACATCCAATTACAATATGAATAATATCAAAAACAGAATATATATGAGTGCACATAAAACTGATAGAGAAGTAAACTGTATTATAAATAGATTTTTAAATGTACATAGAAATAGAAATATCGATAGAACGAACTATAAATGGAAGTGTGAATGTAAATAAAAATATAAATATAAATAGAGAGAACTCTAATTTATAAATACAGATATCAATATAAAGATCTATAAATGGAAATGTAAATGGAAATGGAAATAGAAACAGCAATAAATATAAATATAAATAGAAACAGAAAGAACTATAAATGTACATAGAAATAGAAGAAGTGAATCAAAATATAAATAGAGAGAACTCTGTGACTAGAAATGTAAACGCAAATACAAATAGTAACAACACTACGAATATAAGTGTAAATATAGAAGCATAAAGAACTATAAATAGAATTGTACACGTAAACAGAAACATAAATACAAATAGAATGGCCTATTAAATACCGTAAATAAACACAGAAAAAAAGCTATAAAAACAAGTGTACACGTAAGTACATATGTAAATAAATCAGCAAAACATGGAAATAATTAAAAACTCGAAAGCATTTCGTCTGTACTCGCTTGTAGAAAGGCACTGTTACACAATTGCACCGAACATGCGCAAGAATTTCGCGCAATCCGCCATATCGAGCGTCTCGATCAGACTGCACCGCAAAAGGTGATCCCCCAATCAGATGCAAACAATTGTTAATTACGGAACACTATAATGACATGGGACTGTCCCGAAAAAGAGCAATCGTTAACCACGAGTCCCCTGTTCTACCCACCTTGACCTCGATCGTTGATTCCAATTCGATGATAAAATTAAAAAAAGGTGTCCCAGTAGTTCAGAACGGTTCCGTGAGGGCACGTGGACTGGCCAACTGTGTAATCAGACTCCTCACCTGTTCGGGACAGGTGCGAAACGGTGTTCGCCTTGCCCCGGGACCGGAAGAAACCGATGTGGGTTTTATTTCGGGAAAAACTATTAAGGACGAAATCCTACCAGCTGTATCCGTTGAACATTTTTTAACACTTGTCTGCCGTGTCACCATCGGATTGCTATCCGTCAGGTAAGAATTGACGTGATAATAGGCAGCAGTTATATCATTACCAGTGGATGTTTATGCTAAATCAAAATTGTCTAAATTAATTGCAGGAGACAGGTGGAAAGTAGAAATGACTTTCCTCGTTTTATATTTCCGATAAGTTGAAGATAATATTAGTGATGTTTTTAAATTCTTCTTATTCTGCCATACTTTTGCATTCTATTTTATTGTTATCCGACTATAAAATATATTGTGATTAAACTGCTATTGTTGAATTTTATTTTGTTATGGTGTTATTTGATTAAAAACTGCATTGTGATTGAGCTGATATTATTTTGTTTCATTGTATTATTAGTATTGTGTAGTTATAAACTAAATTATGGTCGCATGTATTCCTGCAAAGTCGTTGCTAGTATAGCAACATTTTATTTTTAAAATACCCAGATGGATATGACTAAAAATTGCCTAATTTATATACGAAATACTTGTCTGTATTTATCATTATTATTAGTCTGTAAATCTTTATTCAAAATTTCGTACATCAATCGATTAACAAAGATTAGTTTGCACTCCATATGAAAATAACAGAACTGCATCAAGGCAAACTTTCAGCGCAGTTCTCGCAATAATATATTCTAAATAATAATTCAATAATTGTGAAAAAGAAATTCGAGATCCTACGGTAGTTCCAGGATTAATAGACAAGGGTTAATCCGTCGCGAGAAGAAAATAGGTAGTTGCCGTTTTATCCGTTGATCCGACGACATTCGTGGCGAAGTGGCGTTTAAACGGGGGAATAAAATTTTGCTTTGTAGAATGGAGACTGATTAATGTTTTCGAAGGCGTTTAAGATGGACGGATAAGATTGGAGTTCGCTGCCTCAGCGTCTGGCGATGATGACTATGTAAGAGCGATCATAGTTTTACACGGTACGTAAAGCTAAGGGAGCAGACGGGTTACAATGACACTTTTAACGAGGCGATTCTGTACTATAGCGGGGGAAGTGAACGGACCCTGTCTCTTAACTTTTCCGGCGAATCCTTCCTCTCTTCTTCCTCAAAATAGTAAGAACCAAAATTACGACCAATTAATTATAAATTAAGGCTGAGCATGTAAAATGGAAGTTAATTTGCTTCTTTAAATAAACTTTTTTAATGATAAATTCACTCAGACATGGCATAATTAAATTAAAAATTCTAACAATGAGATTAAAAATAATAGGAATCAAAATTGTGACTAATTATAAATCAATTTCTTAAAGTCAATTTAAGAATTAGCTTATTTGCTCCTTTCAACATTTATTTTGAACGCTAACGGTTCTTATTGCAATACGTGCTCTAATAAAGATATTTATTAAAACATTTCTTATGAAAGCATATTTACAATTTCATTAATTGTGAAAGAAAAAGATCTAGAACCGGTCGTGGTACGTTTAATGTTAAGGATTGGCTTTGTACCTTAAAGTTTTATGCATATAATAAACCTATAGACTATATATTTAGACTGTAAACAGTATTTCTTGATCGAAACGTTTTACAAGAGCCTCATTCTAAAATCGGACATTTCATATGCAACAGCCTGATAGTTAAAAATTATCAGCAGACTGCGGATCTTTATGCAAAATAAAAATGTTCTACATTAATTGTGGAAAGCAGTAATAAAATAAAAATTCGTTTCATCCCTTAATAATTTTTCTACTTTAAAACCAAGATTACAATACTCTCAAATTTTCAGAATCTTGTACTGTTTTATATCTCGCCTGGCTAATCTTCATAAATGCATAAAGATCGAGTCACACTCGACAAAGTAGCGTACAGGGTTAAGAAAATATGGCGACGCGCGGCGATCGGCGTTTACATCGTGCACGTTATTCCCCAAGAAAAAGCCGTGTTACAACACGGTGTAGTCATCGATGTTACGCGTGATCGTTTACGCCGGCGTAAAAACGCATTTTAAATGTTCATTGGACGTTAAACGGAATGAAGGCACAGTCATAAAAAAAACGAGAGAGAAGAGAGGAGCGTGGTAAGGAAAGAGAGCCGAGCATCGCGAGTCAGTTTTCATTTAGCTTTACCTCGAGAGACGAGTTAACGATCTCCGGTTTACGTACCCTCCGCGGGGATCGCCGCCCGTTTATTATAGTGCAACCGGTTGTAATGGTCACCGGCCGATCGATCGCAGTGCACACTATACAAAATTATTACGTCATTATCCGCCGTTAAATCGCGATTAACTACGCTCGCAGGGTAACTCAATTAAACGTTTCCTCGATACGGTAACCCTAATAAATATCAATTCGCTTCAATAGGACCTCTTTTTGCAGTGCCACTTAACGCGCTGCAACTCGTATATCAGACTCGTAAGGGCGTATTTAGTGTTCCAGGCATTTATTACAACTGGCTTCCTTTCTGTTACGCCGATCCAAGGCCCGAGCAATATTTCCGAATGGACAATCACGTTGCTCCCGGCTTTATGCCGCTGTAAATTCAAGTTCGAAGGCGTGCGATGACGCACTTGTCAATGTATTTACAACGCTCGGTCGATCAGATGTTTGTCCTTCGTAAGCCTCTACGGATACGCTCCGGGACTTAGAATCACGTTTCAAGCGTAAAATTTAAGACTCACGGACGTTCGGTCGCAATCTTTCATGTTGCCTTCCGTAAATGTCCGAACTAATTTATTCGTTGTTTATGTTATGGAGAGAACGTGATTTTTTCAGCGAAATTCTCAAGTTATTATTTGCAATTAAAATCACACGTTTATTTATTATTTAAAATACAATTTGCCCAACACTGTCGTATATGTTGATCATATTATTAACACCATTACATAATCAATTTTTAAACGAAATTCTAGTTATAAATTCCTATTATCTTCCAACTACTATTAATGGTATTTTATCCGCAAGGAATTCTACAAATGACGAGCTGCTTGAAAAACAGTTAAGAGAACTGTTCACCGTGCGTTTAAAGCCATTACCGTCGGCGAAAAATAAAATAATTGAGCAAGATTACTTGACACACTTGTGCCTGTGTATGATAATTTATATTTTCCTTGGGATGAGACCATGTGTTCGTCGGCTTCTGAACAGGGGTGTATGTGTACATAAAGAATCACGATTGTAATGCAGCCGTGGTATTTCCAGCCGGAAATCACGTAATACTTTAAGAGTTTACAGAAGGAAATACCTAATGTACATCCACGGAAAGTATTACACGACGAGTCACATAAAGTCGCGCGCGTTCCGGCTTGTATCGAATCTCATCCATGATTGCGCAATACATCTTCACGTCCGCTGTACTAAAAATCAAACTGAGTTTATAGAATCGGTATTACATCTATGATGAGATAGCAGGATACGATTCAATCAATTTTGGTTTAAATCCAAGCGTGCAATTTTCTACATGCTTATTATAATTTTATCTACATTATTATTTAAAGCCGTAATGTATACGTGTGTTTAATGAGATTCCTTTTATACTTTTTAATATTACACTAGAGGATGTGCTTATGATGCTCACGACAAAATATGAAGGTTCTTGTTAATATAAAAACAACACTACCTTTTGCTATCAATAACAAAATGTATTTTTAAAAACTTTATCATTTCTCACGGCTGAAGAAATTTTTTTTAAATTGTATCATTGAGTTAGAGATTGTAGATATATATATATTTTTTCATTAGGATTGTCACTCTTATTTGCACTCATTTTAAAGCTTACAGAAAGCTCCGTGACATATTTCACAACGAAGAATTTAAATTATTAGATTTATTATATTATTTTTATTCACGAAGAACTGTTCTATATTCAATTAAATTTTTGAATCTTTTCCTACCTATCGTCCTGAAAATCAATAAAATTTGAAAAATAATTACGCAGTCAAGGCGTTTTCTTTACATTTTGCATTAAAAACATCCAGGGGCAGTGATTGCACCCCAGTACAGGGTTAACATTCGAATATATCGTTCATTAATAACCAATCTGACATGAATCAACGAAAGGAAATTTTGCAGGGGAGCCATCTTTAAAAATTACCTAAAATTGCCAATTTTTTAATGGTATATCACCAACCTAGAAATGTAAAATAATTTTGCCACAATTTATATATTTATTAGATGATTGCATGAGTTCATGCCTGATTTGAAAAACAATTCAATGGTTAAATTTTAAAGATTGGTTAAGGATTGGTTAAATTAAAATTAAAAATGATTAAATATTCTAGAATTAGAAAAGAATGGTGACTATACAATGTATAATTGATTAATAAAGTTGTATTCTTTAAAATATAACCATTGAATTTTATTTTTAAATCGGGCACGAACTTATGCAATCATCGAATATTATTATACTTTTTTTACAAATATATGAAGTGACGGTTAAAGGGCCATAGCGTTTTAGTATTGGACCACCAACCTGTATTTTTTCAAGAAGCTGGAAAAATTAGTTTACTACTTAACGCGAGAAAATCCTCTACGGTTAATTAGTGTTCAACTACTTCTCGGTTCCTCCTTAATTAATACTTCACAAGACAGCACCAAAGCACTTCTCGCATCCACAGCAGGAACCTCGAAGCAGCCAGCTGGCTTCCATGCAGTATATCCGACGTATTGAAAAGTTTTAACGAGTCGTTGCTCGGTTCGCACCCCGGTAAGGGTTGAAAGCTCACGCCGGGGTCGAACGGAGTTCGGGTGGTCCCGACGAAAAAAAAATGCGTCGCCGGTAATTGTTTCGCTGTTTTCCCGGTGCAGAACTAATGGCAGGTCGAAGGAGAGCGCGTGTGGCGCGTGATGTTTTACACGACACTGTTCGTTATGACACGTTCTTCCTCCCCGTTGTACGCGTTTACGCGTGCCCGGGGCGAGGAATCGACAGTTTGACGGATCGATGACCCGGGCGCAACGTCGATCGACCCGATCGCTCGCCAGGCATAGATTCCCATGACAGGATTGCACGGAGGCGCAAAGGGCCCCATTATTTATGAGGGCGTAAATCAGGATCGAGCACCGATCGCCCAAATCGATCACCCGTCAACCGCCAACACCGCGTTCCCTTTGTCGAGGAAACACTGACGAGCCGCCTACGTATGACGCGTCCGCCTATCGCCATCATCATCATCATCATCATCATCATCATCATCATCGTCGTCGTCGTCGTTGTCGTCGTCGGCCTCCTCATACTCATCCTGATCCTCGTCCTGATCGTCGTCATCGTGCTACGACCGCAGAAGGCGTTGTTCGCTGTTCTTCAGCTTCTTAATGCGCGGCACACGCTGATCGGCTGGGATCTGATCGAGGATGGTCCCGAATGGCCAGCTGTTGCGAAGAGAAGGGAACAGGGGTGAAAAGGAGCTTGTTGAGTGTAGACAATCTTACTCCGATATAAGACGATGGATTGGGACTGGCTTTGGGACCGCCTGATCTTCATCCTGATCCTCATACTCATCCAGATCCTTATAGTCGTCTTTGTCCTCATACCCACCCTGATCCTCATACTCATCCTGATCCTCGTACTCATCCTGATGCTCGTACTCATCCTGATGCTCGTACTCATCCTGATGCTCGTACTCATCCTGATCCTCGTACTCATCCTGATCCTCGTACTCATCCTGATCCTCGTACTCATCCTGATCCTCATACTCATCCTGGTCCTCATACTCATCCTGATCCTCGTACTCATCCTGATCCTCATACTAATCCTGATCCTCGTACTCATCCTGATCCTCGTACTCATCCTGATCCTCCTACTCATCCTGATCCTCATACTCATCCTGATCCTCATACTCATCCTGATCCTCATACTCATCCTGGTCCTCATACTCATCCTGGTCCTCATACTCATCCTGATCCTCATACTCATCCTGATCCTCATACTCATCCTGGTCCTCATACTTATTCTGATCCTCATGCTCATCGTTGTCCTCATACTCTTCCTGATCCTCATACTCATCTTGATCCTCATACTCATCCTGACCCTCATACTCATCCTGATCCTCGTCCTGATCGTCGTCATCGTCCTACGTCCGCGGAATGCGTGGTTCGCTGTTCTTGAGCATCCTAATGCGGGTCACTAATTTCGCTGATCGGGTGCAATCTGATCGAGCAATGATCCAGAATGACGGGCAGTAGCGAAGAGAAGGGAACAGGGGTGAAATGGAGCTTGTTGAGCGTAGACAGTCTTATTCCGATACAAGACGATGGATTGGGACCGGCTTTTGCCGTATTTTGGATGAAGGCTTCACTATGCGGCTTCACTTTGTTCTCGAATGGGCCTGGATCCTTGGAGTGAACACAGGAAATGTGCGAGAGGCTTGAACGAAAGGAAATAGCGATTTTCTTAGTTTGAAATAAACATCGTCGTCTTATATCGGTATAATATTCGGATTAACTCTTAATGTCGAATTGACAGAATGGTAAAAAATCAATACGATGAAATAATGAATTTTGTTTTTTTTTTTTTTGTAGAATGAAAGTCTAAACTACATAGTATTTATTCAGTACTCTAAAAATGTTAGTGTGGAACTCAATTTCATCGTTCAACTACTCATAAAATTACTTTCCGCTCTTTATCTCGCACCTTTCTCTACGCCTCTTTCGGTTCCTTAATTATCCTTAATTTACTTTCTACTTTCCCTGACTATTTGACTACTTTCTCTTCTTTCCACCCACGAAATAGTTCCTCAAATGTGTATCTATTCCCCCTTTTCAGTCCATAACAATTCTTTAACAGTTTAACAATTTCAAAGAACTCGGTGTTGCCATTTTTATGAGGCAATATTTACCAGACACTTTTAATGATCGGTAGGTTTAGCGTCGGTAAAAGCTCGGACTTGATTCCTGGAGTGCAAATCATTATAGAAATAAAAAGTTTTCTAGGTGAATTACAAGAAATAATCCTATTGACGAATACTTAATCTATTTTTCATGCTAAAGCTGTTACCATTGACTTAATAACTTGTTTCACATGTTTTACTATTCTACAACGGTTGGAATTGTGCAAATGCTTTCATGGGAAATGATTCAATAAATTTCTTAATTTAAGCACATAATAAAAATCGTTCAAAATCTAAATAAATTCAAATTCGTCACTTTTGAGAAACAACACATACAGGCTATTTTAAAATTGTACACAGCTCGACAGCTTCAAAATAGGTTGCATCTGTTGCTAGTATAATAATCTGTACACATGCAAGAATATCTACGCAAGCTTCATCAGCTTATTCTTGGCAGCTCGAGCGTTAACTCCAATCTTTATCATTGCTCTTTAAGCAAACAACAGATGTAGTTTCTTTAACGGCAACATCCGGTGGAGTGGCTTAGCTATGGGTGACTCTTAAGGTCTGGAAAGTAAGCACATGGTATTTTGTTACCTTTGTTTACTATGGATACTTATATATATATATATATATATATATATATTGTATATATTTGTATATATTTTTATATATACTTTGTTTACTTTGTTACCTAACGTTACGTTTTCTTGTTTATTACTTTCGGTTAAATCTTTTCATTTTTCCATTGAATTTCTTGACTTCTTGACTACTTAAAATCATTAATGGATCGATCATTTGGGATGTAAAATTATCGAAGTGTAAATGTAAGTGAAATGTACTTTTCGAATAGTGAAACGTACTCTCATTTATTCATTTTCTCATTCTTATAAAAATAATAGTTATGTGTTGCCTTATAAAAATGAGAGGACTAAATTCATGTAGATTTTCTACGATTTATAACATAACATGTGCTTCCAAGCACGTAATCAATGTTATTTAATGATTTTCCATGAAAGCGTCTTTATAAATCAGTGATTGTAAAATAGAAAATTGATCATTATACCATGGTACGTTTAGTGTTAAGGAATAGAGCCATACTCTTTCTAAATTTTTAAACAAGAGCTCCTGAAGGGTTACATTTACAAAATAAAAATTTATTTAAAATTTCCAGTACTACAAAATTAAATTGACAATTAAAAACAAATTCTTACAGTATACTAAATCCGTCAATATGCGAGATTGAACTTACAAATAAAACAACGTAATACAAATACAACAAAAAACCGACACATTTCAAGATATTTTTTAATAAAACAAAGTTTAAAATATTGATAAACCACCTGGACCAAGTTGTAAAATTTGAACAAATTGTTCCTCGACAAATTCGCTGCCGGTTCGCAGCATTGGTGGACTTGTGATCGCCAGTGTGGACCAGTGTGGACACGGCATAATGCGAAGGAAACGACAGATCAGTCGAGAGAGATCGGCCCCGGCTGAATTTGCGTTTTTCTTGATCTCCGTTTGCCGGGGTATCTTCGACCCTCGAACTGAGACTTATCTGGCTTTGATCGGAGACTTACGGCGACTCGCGGAGTTGTTCAAATAAAAGTGACATGTTTATTCGCGAGGATTGCGTAGGGCGGCTTTATGTCGCTGCGGGGGATACACGCCGATCAAACAGATCCGAGGACTAAATAACGTATTGAAAGACGTTCACGCGGGGTGATTCTAATGTCGCGGAATCCGTGGACATTCTCCATACCTTCGAGCTGACGAGCGGGAGCGTAGATCCCCGCTTATGAGCGTTTTAACACTCACGGGGTAACGTAAGCGATGATTCACTGCCGGCTTTATGCAACCGTGTTGCAAAATGTGAAACGCAACGAACGACTTCGCAGGGTTTAACCTTGTGTTGTTGGGGCTCTTCTCTATTCAATCGCTTTTTCATAAAATCGATTTTATGCATTGTTTCCGGGGCGGATTTTTATGCAAAATGAACGTTTCCTGAAGGCAGTTCTTATTGAAATATCTCCTGAACTCGTGGTTTTTCTATGTGGAAAGGTTTATCATTTTTCATGGGCAGCAATTAACTACCAGGTCATTCAGAACGTTCGTAGCCTGACACATAGATGATATTGGTAGCAGCAAAAACATATCGTCGTTGAAAACATCCGTCCTTGATGTGAACATACTATATATTCCAAATCGATCTGTCAGACAGCTTACTTCAGGTAGCTGATTAAACTAAACGTGTTTGCTTTGATTAGAAAAATGGAAAACTTGAAAAATCGTGCAGTCATTGAATATTTATATAGAAAAGGATTAAGCGGAAATGAAATTTTTGATGATATGATGAATGTCAGGGTGTTAGGGGACAGTGCTCCTTCATATACAATAGTAAAAAATAACATAAAAAGTACAAAATTTTATCAAAACTTCTATCACCAGTTTAAGGAAACAATTATGACAAAATATCCTGGCTTCTGGGATCCTCATAATTCTAGGATAATCATTTACAATAAATTGAATTATACCACCACATGAACAGAATTAGATTAAAATATCAACTTAAATAAAAAAATTATGTCAAAATATCCTGGCTTCTGGGGTCCTCATAATTCTAGGATAATCATTTACAATAAATTGAATTATACCACCACATGAACAGAATTAGATTAAAATATCAACTTAAATAAAAAAATTATGTCAAAATATCCTGGCTTCTGGGATCCTCATAATTTTAGGATAAATATTTACAATAAATTGAATTATACCACCGCATGAACAGAATTAGAATAAAAGCTTTTTGATTATGTTCACATATTAATAACTGTACGGGCGTACAAATAAGAAAAACAATACTGAAGCCTTATTCTTCGTACTTCTCGTGCCAAATGTGCGACGAGACAGACCTTATTTCGCAATAACTTCCTAAAAATAAATAGTAATTACCGCCACCGGAACGGCCTCAAAGAGATCTCAATTAAATGAAATTTAGTGGCGCTCTGGTACCGTGAATTAGAGCTCCATCAATTACCAATAATGGCCGCGCGGAATCCATAACACAACAAGAAGTCTAGTGTCAATGGTTCCGCGACGCGATCTAATTATTCGTGCTGAACGCTGTTAATTAAACTACGCAATAAATCGCGATAATCGGGCATTAACGAGGAGTGATGGCCGAGCGATTTCTTAAGTAATAATTTCTTATGGGGTACATTGTAATTGATCGTCAGCGTGCATCGCAACCGGTTACGCTGCCATAAACGACGGTAATCTCGTCGAAAAGCGCGTAAACCGGCGATCGTTAACCAGATCGTAATCCCCGTCCAACGGAGATGGAATGAAAACTGATCCGCGATACGAAGTTTTATGGGTATTTCTTCGTTCGGAAAAAAAATAGCCGAGTGTCACGTAAATAAAATATTTACGCTGTTGCGGGATTAACAATTCCATGGTACGTGAGTGGCTCCGGTTGTTATTTGTTGGAGAACTCGATTCTACTTTTTACGCTTTTTTAAACGACGACCGTAGAACGGGTGAGATATCATTGTTGGGAAATTTCAACGTGTAACAACGCAATTAAAAAATTGCCAATTAATGCAATAATTTCCATTATTTTGTTATAGGGTAGCGGTATTTCTATATGAATTTGATGCTTTTGTTTCTGTCTGGAGCGTGTCTTTGTTCATGCACAAGCTGTAATGTTTGCAGAAGTACTGCTTAAAAGTTTGCGTTAACTTTATCGTGTATTCAGATTATAATCCGGACACTGTGAGCCAAACTGTTGCCAAAATTATAATGCTGGCGTTGGATGACACAAGGCTGAGTTTCGAAACTCGTAATGCAGTTTAAAAGAGACATTTTAGAATAGTTTGATAACATTTTACTTGCGGGAATATGTTGAAGATGGGGCAGAATATATTTTCTCCTTTGTCTGTGAACGAAAAATTCTTATTCTATTCGGTGAGGAAAGTTTCGAAAATTTCAACACGTTTTTACATAAAAATTTCTCTAAAATCTGTGGATTTGGATGTGTTTATAAAGGTGCTATTGGCTATAGTGGTCTGCGAAACCATGGTTGTTTTGTATCATAGGCTCTTCTGCAAACATCCGTCGGCGCATTAATAATTCGAAGATGAAATGCGCATTAGCGAAGATATGCGCTCGCAAGCAAGCGAAAATGGTGGACGCGATGGATTTGAGAGTATCCCTGTTAGTCGGATGATTCACGAGCATTGAATTCACGGAATTCGAGCACAGAGCTCTGTTTATTAGAGGAACATTCCAGCTGCTTGTGTACGTTACTTAACACAAGGCTGCTTGGCACTTAACAATAATTTACGGCGCAGGCCTCCTCGTACGCACAGCATCTGGCCTCCGGTTCGACTGTTACAGAAAAAGCTGGAGCAAGAAACTCAAGGGGAAAAAGGGATTATTACTTCATTCGTTGAATGGAAATCGGATTCCACGGTGCGATGCGTTTTGGGGAATTCATTAACATCGCGACTTCCACCTCGTGTTTTCTCGGGACAAGATTTATCCTCAGCTTCTTACTACTGTACGAATTACATAAACTGATTTTACAGAAAATGTTCGGAACATCAAATGTGTTCATCAAATCATATTATTTGCAATTTATATCCATGTGATTTTTCACATTATCTTTTAACTGTCAAACCTGTTGTTCCGTGAAATAAAATCACTTATGACTGGACTGCGGATTTTATGCATTTACGACAAAAATGGGTATTTGTAATTTAAAGTAGCGGACATTTGAAAAATATTTAAGGACATCAACGTATTCGTTTCAGCTTAATAGGATAATTAAAAGAAGAATACAATTTTTACTTGGCTCCTGTGTCCTGCAATCGATGCAAACATTTTTTATTTTGCGTAAAGATCCGCAGTCTACTTATGACAGAACATTAAAAGAATTTAAGAACATGTAGAGATTACGAGTTGTTAACAATCTTCGATTAAATCATCGACATGGGAGAAAGTTGATGCAATGAACGGGTAAACTTTACTTTATCAGACTCAAAATTAGTACCTTTCTCTCCTACGAATTATGATATATTTGGTTTGTAATCCAGTAGATTTGCATCCGGCGCAGATGCAGATCGAAGTTTCGATCCTCTGCGATCAATAGTTGAGGAGCTATGGTCGCTTAAAGTTGAGCATTTTTGACGACCGCGAGTCGCTTACCTGTCAAAAATGCTCAACTTTAAGCGACCATAGCTCCTCAACTATTAATCTTAGAGGTTCGAAACTTCGATCTGCATCCGCGCCGGGTACAAATCTACTGGACTACATATCAAAAATACATCATAATTCGTAGGAGAAAGGCACAACTTTTGAGTTCTTAGAATATAGAAGCAAAGATTACTTCTTGATTTTCGCTGGAATTTAAGCCGTTTATTCGGAGTCCCATAATAATTTATTTCAAGTGGGAAGGTGCTCGTTAATTAGCATTTGAACACACTGCTCAGCGTGTGCACCGATTACATCTGTCGGAGCGTAAATCAGATCTTACGTCGTCCTGCGATCAACGGGTGCGTCCATTAATAATTTAGCCTTCGCCATGTGCTTCATATTATTGCCAGTGTTGGGTGTCGCGTGGCCTTGGCGCTCACATCATCTGTGTGAATAAAATTTCGCGCGTTTAGATAGTGTACGCGAGTGATCCAAGCTCTATTCGTGCCTCTTAATTATGAATCGATCGTGCCTTGTCCACCGACTCATTCTTTTTTTTTGCAACTGTGTGGGCTGTTCCAAAGCTGAACTAGTTAGATGTTAGATCGTTCCGAGTTTTGAAAGAACATAAATATTATTATAGGTATTAGGTACAGATTAAATCAATTGCAACTTTATTATAAATTTGATTTTTGTACCTCACATTCAGCTTTTTCTTACTATCGTTGTTATTAATATCGTATTCGTACATTTCTTTTAAAAAATTCTCCAAAATTGTTTTACAACCGTAGAGCATCTAGAGAGACTCCTTAAAATATTGTAATTAGGCTACAGATTGATTTTATAGTTATTGGACTACAGATTTATTTCTCCTAGTCCCACACTACCCCCATCAGGGTGTGCATCAACGCATTTTTTTTTACCTCTTCCGTAAAAAAGAAAAAAGAAGTCTACAGATTTATTGAACAGTTATTTTATTGAAAATTAGATCTTCGCTTAACAATTTCAAAGAGTTGGAAATAACACAAAAATGATGTTCTTTTATCCACAGTCTAATTATAATAAAAACATTGATAATTTCTTCACCGTGTAACTTGTTCTTTCGAAAGAAAATTCTAAAGTGTGAATAAAAGAGGGGCCATGTAGTTAAAAGTTAAAAATCATTTTAAAAAGTGTATTATCGAGTCGTTCGTGAATAAACTACAGTGAAGAGAGGGCCACGAATTAATTAGCCCACCTAGTACACTGTAAATGTTTTAACGAGTGAGTCACACCAGAGCGATCGTAAGATACGTCATCGGTCACGAGGTGGCTAAAAATGTGTAATCTTAATTACAGGCTAAAATGCCGACTGGCAGCTAGACGCGCCGATTGGCAACGCTCTATCGAAATTTTTATCGTCCCGTATCAGTTCCCTTTCCCCTTGATAATCCGCAGCCACTTTTGCAGAACGAAACTTGTTTGACTTAGGGGAATACCCCATGGTCGCCGGTAGGAAATTAGATTTGGCGTAATCGCGTAAGTACGAATGAGAAAATTTTGAAATAACAATCGCGCCGTGCGCTTATGGTGAAGTTCGCGATTAAACTATCTCTAGATCAATGGAGATTTGGACTGCTTCGAGGAAAATGTCTTTTGGCACCACCCACGTCAAGTGTAATTATCAGACTGCGGATCTTCTTGCAAAGAGTCGAGAATTCCTATTTCATACTTTAAATAATAAATACATTTTAGTTTTATCGATCTTTGAATGTGTCACGTCAAAAGTAATTACTGGACTGCGGATTTTATGCATTTGTGACAAAAATGGGTAGGTGCAATTTAAAACAATGGACAAATTAAAAAAATTTTAAAACATCAATGTGCAGTTTATGAATATTGTTAAAGAATGAAAGAAATTATTACTCGGCCCTTGTTTGTGGTAGTTAATGCAAACAATTTTTATTTTACATAAAGTTCAGCAGTGTAGTAATTACTTTGTGTTCACTTTTAAGAACATTTCATAATGTAACTCCCTCCCTGGCAACTCTGAATGTTTCTAAATTAATTTTCTACAACTAGAATGGAGAACACCTCACTAAAAATGTTATCTTATTGAAAATTGTGTCAGTTACAAAATAGAACAAAAATGTCATCGTCTGTCTCCTAGTGCCTCTCTAATAGCTCATTGTTATTTTTGCAGTTATCTAATTGATAGAACAACGATTTCAAAATGAGGATAGGAGTATAAACACAATAACAATAATATTTCTGAAAGTAAAAATGAAAAGACCTTATTGTTCATATTTTACTAATATCTATTCGATTTTTGGACTGTTAACTCACGAAATTCTGGAACTCTCCTTCGTTTCGAACACGTGCTTGACGGAAATGTTCAGAAATACAAATAAACCAATGTATTCTCGGACCTATCGATGCAAAGCAGTTCAACACAAAGTCCATCCTCCCGTTCTAAATATTCTCATTTTCATAGATCTTCCAAATTGACGCAAAAATATTTTACCTTCCTTAAACAATTAAAAATTCTTTAAAAGAAATCTGATTCATTCTTCATTTTAAGTCATGGATGAAATTCATTGCAATAAACTCTTTGTTGGGAAGAATGAATGAATAAATTAATTTTGGAAGGACATTCTTCAAGCAAAAATCTTTACCTTCCTTAAACAATTAAAAATTCTCTAAAATAAATCTGATTCATTCTTCATTTTAAGTCATGGAAGAAATTTTTGCAATAAACTCTTTGTTGAGAAGAATCAACGAGTACCATAATTTTGGGAGGACATTCTTCAAGCAAAAATCTTTACCTTCCTTAAACAATTAAAAATTCTCTAAAATAAATCTGATTCATTCTTCATTTTAAGTCGTGGAATAAATTCGTTACAATAAACTCTTTATTGGAAAGGATCAATAAATAACATAATTTTGGGAGGACATTCTTGATTCCACAATACCCTAAATCATGGACAGGTTACTTAAAATAGCAGGAAAAGTTAAACAATATTAAGTTCATGGTCTAAGTAATTCTTTATCAAATACGTTAAACATATTGTCCGTAAGTTGTGAAAAGAGGTACACACTGAAACAGTACAATTGGAAAGAAAGGCAGATTTCTCCGGGCAAAGAGTGGACGTTATCGAAAAAAGAGCCTCGAATTAATTTCCCAGGCAACCCGATAGAAAATCGTAGAGGGAAAAAAGGAAGAACAAAGTCGGCGTGCGCCGTAGAGAAAATCGCCGGCACGAAATCAATTTTTCGCGAGACGGGAATACTAAGGAGACAGGGTAGCAACACGGGGGTGGAGGGTGGTAGCTGTCGCGTTCGGTTGATGTCGGTGGCGGAATTAAAACGCCTGTTTCGGAATATTCCGACGAAACCGGAAGCCCGTGCAGCGACGGGCGAACGTGACGGAACAAAGAATAGGAAGCGAGGGAGAAACGGGAAAGGAACTGGAACAACGGATGGAACGGATTCGAGTCTCTCTCCGTTGCTGTGTTCGAGATGACGTCATAAACCTTATTTATATCCGCGCGTGTTCCAGGCGTACAGCGGTGCCGTTATTCGGGGCACACCTCGTTTCAGTTTGCGCGCGGATGCGGGCGGAAATACGTGGATAGTGTGTGGATACACACGCGTGCGCTGCGGTTAAAACACGCACCGTTCGCACACACGCAAGCACGAGTGCTCGCACGCCAGCCGGCACATCCTACGCTCTTGAGGATTGCGTCATGTGTGCGCCAGCTCCAGTTGTCGGGTTACGAAATCCTGGAAAATCTACAAGCCCGTGACAAAGAATCGACGATCCGACGCCGGGACACGATCGATGGAAACGATGCTGAATTATTTCGCAGACTTTCATGGAGAGATCGGGATTAGGCGATCCACCTCCCTACCACCCCTCTCTCCGTCCCCACTCTTGCGCGATCAAAAATTTAACGATCGAACTGCCGAGCGCGCCCCGCTGTTTCGACAATTCAGCGGGGGAAATTGAATTTTGATAATGATGCTCTTCATATAGAAAGTCACGTTCTTCGGTGTGGGCGTCGAAATGAATTTTGTTTTTGAATTATAATTGACGTTGTTCAGACTTTTTCTTGGAAGATGTTCCAATCAATTCAAGCATAAAATTCAGATTCAAATTAGATCAGTGAAATTATTAAGACTTTTTCTTAAACAGTGATACAATAAATTCCAGCACATAATAAATATCGGGACACCCTGTACATCACATTATACTGAATCGTTGTTGGACACTTCAATTCAGCTACCCGCGTTTGGACTCGTTCTAATCCGGAAAATGTCAGGAATAAATTGCCAAAATATCTATAAAAATAGAATTAAAAGAAAAAAAGATTGTACCACTATTACCTAACCGATAATCTCGCATGGTGTCAAATATCGTGCGCATCTTCCTCCCGTATATCGAGGCAATACTGCATTCCGAAACACGTGCAGCTTGTTCGCACGAGCCGTGCGTGCACCAGTTGTTTTTGAAATCGTTTTCAATTTAACGCCAATTAAATTGCACGCTGACATTCGGGTCGCAAAATAAAAAAAAAAGCAGGACACAACGTGGACGAGGCAATTCCTCCGGACCGGAAATAGAGAGTCAAAACGAATACTCGAAGTGTGACTGGACGAGATAGTCCTGGAAAAAGGGAAAAATTAAAAACCGGAGGAAATTTGACTTTCGCGAATCACAGGCGCAAACTTCGCACAATTACGCGGCTGAAACAGTGTGCATATGTGCGTGTGTGTGCGTAGTGGTTAGTAGGAAACAGAGGAAATATAAAATGAATTACGGCCGGGCCAGACACGTTTGTGTCTACCATCCTTTACGGTTAATACGAGAAAAAATGCATATTCGTGTTTCCCGTGGACGATGTTTTAATCCTGTCCTCGCATCCACTTCGCCCGCCGACGATGTAAGACAAGGTCCAGCTGCGAACGCGTGATTCAAACCTGCCCGGGGATATTAACATAATTCATTTTGACGAAGGAACGTGCTCGGTCGCCGGCTGAATCCTTCGAGGATTTAAACGTGGCAAGTGATAAGAATCGCCGACTACACATTTAAATCGTTTCATTCTATCGCGGAACAATAATTGTACAGGTTTAGCACTCGAAATTAATACTTTCGTCGATCATATCCACTTTTTCACACTCCAAATTGAGTATTTTACAAATTCAGCATTTTGCGAATCGACTTCACACTTTCACAGATCAAATTCATCTTTTTACAACTCGGGATTTTCTACAAATCTGTATTGTTAAGCTACTTTAACAAGAAAATATCCGATGTAACATTATTCCGCAAGAAACGTTTTATTTATTATTATAATACATACTTTCATTCAGATTTGGATGCAGACGATTTTTTGGTATTAAAGGATTTATATTATGAAATAAAAATGGTACTTACTAATCGTTTCTAATGTAGAGAATAGAGAATATGTGACCAAAATATCCTATATTTTCTAAATTTTAATTATTTTTATATTTTCTGATTTTTTAAATTTAAGTGTTGTAATCATTCCACAATTACTCAATCTCTTTTCTCCAATGTTTACACAAATAATATATGTGTATATTTAGTTTTGAACTCAAATATTATTGTATAATACCTACATCCAATCAAAGTAAAACAAGAAAATCAAGCTGGAAGCTTGTATTCTTTAATTACCATTTTGTTGAAGAGATAAGTAAGTGTTAATATACCTTCAAGATATAGAGGGTTAAAGAGAGAAAACTATTAATTAAATAAACTAATCAATTGAGGTAAATTATTTTCTGCAAAATCGGGATAAATGTTGTTCTTCTCATCCGTAAACAGATTGTAAAATATCTTGTGTTGATGGCATAAACTATAGCAAATCATCTGCCAACATGTGAACACTGAAAACACAAACAGGTCTGTCACATGTGCAGCCTCAGTTTGTTTTGGTAAGTTCAATATACAAAATTCAATGCGCACGTGTAAACCTTCTGCAACTTAGTCGCCCCTAACAGTAAAATTTTATGAAGAGATTTTCTTTTATACGTATACATATTTTTAAACTTATTTGAATTACAAATTTTTCATATTACATTGTTCATTTATTTATAAAATTGTTATTTCCCTTTTCGTGTTTATCCGATCATCGATAAATAGTCCATTCATTTACCACATTTTAATCAAACATTACTTAATGTTATTTAAGTATTGTATGAGGTATTACATCAATTCTTTTCATATTCATAAAATGAAAGAAAATCATATAGAATGGAATTAAGATTCGACTGTATTTTGGTTGTGTTGAAAAACGAACTTTATAAACAGCCATGAATTGTGATTAAGATTTTTTTTTATATACATATATTTAAACTGATTTGGATTACAAGTTTTTTCGATCATATTGCATTCTTCATTTACAAAATTTTTATTTCCATTTTCGAATTTATCCTAGCATCGATAAATAGTTAATTCGTTTACCACATTTTGATTAAACATTACTTAACCATTTGCACTCGGAGCTATTTTAACTGCAAAATTATAAACTTTCTTTCCGATCTAGAATATTTCCATTCTTTGTGATTTTTAACATTTAGTAGATATGAAATTGGTATAGTACCTCATACAATAACTAAATGTTTAATAATTGATTAGATACCGATATATTTAATAGTGTAAACAATATTTTCAATAATGGTACAGCAATTTTTAGTGGTGCCTCAGAGGGGACAACCGAGTGCAAAGGGTTAACATTATTGAAGTATCGTATGTAAAAAAGAATCACTTAAAATGGAATTATTCTAGGTCGGAAGAAATGTTTCATTTTCGTGTTAAGTTTCGATTGTATTTTAGTAGTGTTAAAAAACGAACAACTTTATAAACAGCGATGAATTGATCGTATACCCAGCATAGAGAGTATCGCAACATAATTTCCCCGTAAAAGGTGAAAATTGCCAAAAAAGAAAATCGTTTCATACAGTCGACTGCGTTCTATTGAGAAAGATTGCGGAGAATTTTTGTACGCGGTAAATGCCGAGAAACTCGGTTTATGCGTCGCGAGCAACTCGAGTACAGGGAACCGCATTTTCGCGAGAAAGAGGCATGTAATTCGGAGATGGCAATTTCTATAGAATCCATACTCGCTCGAATGGAATGAAATTTCAAGGGAAAAGGAAAACATGCGTCGCAAGCAGAACATTCCCAGTTCTATCATCCGCGGATGCGATTCCGCATGCGAACAGCCGAAAATCGGGACGAGACTGCGGTGGCTTATTGGGTTCTTATGTTAAACAAAAACCATATATAATGGGCACGCAACGTTCGGACGACGGAATCGTTGGACGCACGTGGCCTTTCGGAATTTCATACGCTTCCTTCCTATTATTTACGAGGTAACAGAATACAGAGTGACGCAAACACGCGCATACACACATACAGGAACGAGAAAAAGAAAAAGGGACAACAGCTCGTGGAAGCAAGGGGTCGAGGGGGTAGAGCAGCTAATGTAAAATCGAATTTCCCCCGGTCGGATGGAAAACAAAGTGGAGGGAACAAAGAGAATATCTTCTGCGAGGAATAATTTTGTATCGACTACATCCACCGGGTAGTTTCCCGATGGTTTTGAATAATTCACCGAGAACCGTTTTATTCGTTCGACATGTCATGCAATTTGTAATATTACCGGGCGAAATGTCTCCCCTATTCGTTACGGCGGACAACCCGCTGCAATTAAAGAGTTCTACTTTGCAATTCCTATCCCCCGTATACGGCGAATATATTTTCGTCCGCAGACAGTTTAACCCTTAGCATCATAAAGTGGATCGATGCTCTTTACCCGTGGAGAGGTCCTTCGAAGACAGCGTTCTTCTCCTTGTTATGTACTGCGATTTTTATTGTGCTACATCACTAATGCGACGGAAACGTAGGAAATCAATTTACAAAGCGGCTATCGTTTGTAATGTAATGTATTATAATTTATGGGATACTCGACCCGCCTTCTGTTCCACTGTATCGTTGCAAATTACTGATTGCGGATCTTCTGCTCAACAAAGTGGAAAAAGTAGCTTCATTTTTACGTTATTGTTTTCTTGGTCGTGAATGCTCCAACATGTGCAACGATATGTGATTTAGCTTTGGTATTTATACAAATCATTTTTACAGTGATCGTGGTGCAATATTTCAATGAATACTTTCTTCAGGAATATTAAAATTTGTGGCTTTATTAAACGATAATGAGAAATAATGGAAGAGCAAAAATTAAATTAAGAGATGAGATTAAAGGAATTGAATAATGTCAATATATTTTCAATTTATAATAAGAAAATATATAAGAAAAGCTTTTTAAAAACCACGCTTACATTAAAACGCACTGAAAAGGAGAAAATAATTTTTTTAGACATTAGTGACTACAAATAAAAACCTGGAGCGCTAAACCATATTGACGTAATCTTCGTGGGCGCTCCATGCTTTTATTTATAGTCACTAATGTCTAAAAAAATTATTTTCTCCTTTTTAGTGCATTTTAATATAAGCGCGGTCTTTACGAATTTTTTTTATTTATTTTTTTATTTTCTACTTTTTAGTCTTTTTTAAATGGACCGCAAGATATAGTAATACTGGTATGAAATAGTAAGATATAGAAACGCGAGATAGAATGAGGGTATGACTCCGAGAGACGATGTCTCTTGATGGAGTCGGAAATTGTACGAAATAGAACTGAATGAACGGAACACCACAACCACCCTGAGCTCCTTCGGTGCGAAGTGGGCCAGTGGACTGGGGATGAGTCGGAGTGGGAACGCGTAGCGGAGTAGGGAGCGCTGGCGCGCGGAGTGGGGATCGCTGACCGCGATGACGTACTACCAAGCGTTAATATAAAAATTATTTATTTCTCCTAGACGCACAGATTCTTTTTTAAATTTGTTTTATAATATTGTATTGTCACCCAGTTCTGAGCTATGTTTAAAGTTTCAAGTCTCCAGCTCATCGGGAAGTGGTTTAAAATTCAATTACAAGATTTGATGCATACAACAACGACAACTCGGCAAGCTAGTATATATTGTATAAGCGTGGTAAAAATTAGTGAAGGCAACAAAATATTTCTATTTTGTAATTCTTGCAATTTATGCAGACAATTTTTATCTTACAAAAGGATCCACATCTGGTGATAACATATTTTCTTTGAACTAGAATATTACAAGTTGTGAAAACCATTGAAAAATTAAATGCAATGTAGTCGGACCAAAGTTCCGGAATATTAAAAACGATAACTCAATTCCGTATTATTTCATTTCATTCTAGAACTGTAGAGGAAAATCAATGTTTGCTAACGAATTGAATATAAAAATTCGATATTACTTCAGCCAATTAACATTTCAACAATGTGTTATTTTCTTAATACATTTAGCTCTTTCATGGACAGTTGAACAGGTTCATCTTATTTATTAATAATCACGAAAAGGAGGAATTTAACTGTCCGTTATTGAAGCTTATGTTTTCGCGTTCTACGTCGACGGTAGACGACAGTGCGCAGGGATAGCAATAACTGCCACTGCCAGAGCAATTCGAGGATGCTTCAAGATACCAGCATATGGGTGCATTATGATGGTCTGGTCCAATCAGCTGAAGGAAGACAATTTACATAATATGTAATGAGATTGCCTCATTAGAAACGGTCTATCGAATCAAGCATCCGGTTGTCTCCACTATAAACCGTGTACGCAAATTGGAAACTGGAAATTGTTTCCGATACGTTTCGATTAGAATTATAAGCGTTGCATTAAAAAAGATAGATATGCGCAATGAACGTTATGCAAAATAAAAATTCACCATTTCGATTGAGAGACAGACGGGAGCAAAATGAAAATTGATTTCATTCCTTAACAAGTGCAATAAATTGAAAATGATAGTTCGAAATATTTCTAATATATTTACTGTGTTTTGTGTTACTCCTAACCATTATTGTCGTAAATGCATAATACTTGTTGTATATAATTGGAATTGTTGTATATAATTACAAAACAGTGAAAACATTCAAACAGCTTAAAAATGATATTGCTCAATTATTTTCAAGCCTACAAAATTAAGAGAAGAAAGATTTTTATTTTGCATAGAAATTCGCATAGAAATTGGATAGAAATATGAAAGAATTCAATTCTCTCGCTTTCTCTTTTTGAATAGTAAAACGCCGTATCAGGGTGGCCATATCACGACTTCTGTCCCCACTGTACTTTCCCCTTCCGTCGCGCCCGGTCACGTGACTTTTTCCCCTCAATTCGTGCTCCCTCCCCTCATTTGGCGACTCTGTCAGCGTGTAATACGCTCGAGGATCATCGAGTTCTATTTTGAAATTGCCGACAAAGCATCAAGGAAAACGCCGCGAGCACAGTCGCGGATTGTTTGCAGATCCGAGATACGTTCCTGCTATTAATCACCTGTATCAGTCACGTTCGATGGAATTTCTGCAGATAGGAATCGCTCATTCTATATGCCGTCACGTTTCATGGTATAAATCTTATCTCGCCATTTGTCTTGGTGAAAAATATCTCCGCGACTTTATGACGAAAGATACACACAGTAAGAGTCTCCATTGATTATAAGGCACGTCTCACAACGGAGAAGTACACGTAATATTCCTGTAACATCTTTGTGACACAGATAGTCTTAGTAAATAGTGTAGTGAACTTGTATCTAACTTCTTTGTTCACTCTTCTATCAAAAATTTCTACGAGGTACAACAATATTGTGATCGTTGGAGTTCGTTGGCTTTAATTTTTATGCCTCTAAATCAGTTTACAATTACTTCTAAAAGTGAACTTTGGCTTTAACGAAGATTTTTATGCCTCAAGTGTAAATCAATTTGTAATTACTTTTAAAAAGTGAGAGTCTATAGCAATTTTCAGACTTGTTAACAAGAAACTTTGTACTTTGATGGAGATTTTTATGCCTCAAGTGTAAATCAATTTGTAATTATTTTTAAAAAGTGAAAGTTCATAGCAATTTTACTGTTTGTTAACAAGAAACTTTGTGGCTTTAATGAAGATTTTTATGCCACAAGTGTAAATCAATTTACAATTTTTTTAAAAGTGAAAGTTCATAGCAATTTTACTATTTGTTAACAAGAAACTTTGTGGCTTTAATGAAGATCTTTATGCCTGAAGTGTAAGTCAATTTACAATTATTTTTAAAGAGTGAAACTCTATAGCAATTTTGCAGCCTGTCAACAAGAAAATGCACAAAATTTTAAAAACAGATTTAAACTACCTGGGATTTCAATTACCATAAGATTAGAATTAAGATTACCATAAGATTTAAATTACCATAAGGGTTAAATTTGCATGTAAAGAACCCCAGCAAAAATATTAAACAATTTTTGGTGCTGCATTACACTTTGAAAACTCTCCTCAACCTTAACACACTTATCTTTCGCCACTTTTGAAGAAGGAACGTGCTCTTAATTCTATTTATCTGAATTATTACAACCCGACCATTACAATGTAAAAACATCTCTTTGCTCCGGAAAAATAACATCGACGATGTAAAATATAAATGCAAAGTTCAGAAACTTCAGCATCAAGAAAAATTAGAATATCTGTTCTTTATCGTAGTTCATGTGTTTTCGCAGAAGCAACAAAGATATCGAAGTGGACAAGATAAACACAATATCCTGTGCACGTGTATTCCTAGAAAGCGAGATAAATCATAAGTAGACTGCGGATCTTTATGCATTTACAGGAATATTGAGTAGATGAAATTCACAATTGTAGGGAAATTTTGAAAATTGAAGATGTCAAAATATACGATTTTTCCTCTGTTAAAATTATTAAAGGAAGAAAGAACATTCTATTTGGTTTCTATTTCTTGCTATCGACGCAGATCATTTTTATTTTGTACAAAGATCCGCAGTCTAATAATAAGAAAAATTTCAGGAAGCTCCATACTTTCTTGAGAATAAAATCGCAAAGGTCGCGTCGATTTCGCCGCTGCGCGCCGGGTTTACCCGCGAGCGAGTTTTGTATAGAACGAGAAGTTCTCTTTTCGCGTAAAGACACGCGATCGAATTTATTCCACAACCTAATATTACGGATCGAATGAACCCGTATTATCAAGAGAACATCCCTTTCGTCGCTCGGTCTGCGGAACGGAATAGAATACACCCGAAGGGTAGATTACATTTTCCGGCGGTGTTTCTTGAATGCGATGGAATACCTTTGACGTCCCGCGAATCAATCGCGTTTGGCTGAATACTCGGGGATTTCGGTGCCGAGCGAAACGAGGAGATATTTAATAAAATCCATGAAACGGTTCGACGAAGTCTGGGAGCATTTTTAATGGCACTCTCCGCCATGATCCGTCCCGGGGCCCTCGATATTTATGAGGCAGTCATAAATTTCCATAGCCACGAGAAATGATTTAAATGTAAAGTATTGTTAATACACCGCTCGCGGCTCGTTAGCGGATCCTGGAATTGTATAAACAGGTCGAGTCATATCCTACGCCAGTAGTCCGTCCATTATAATATCCGTTAATCGTGCCTGGTTGTAATAACACCGTGGATAATCGTGTTTTTCAGTTTATCTTCTGCCAGTATCGAGTACTGTTCGACTGTTCCACCGGAGCTCCGCTAATTGTATTGATAAACAATGCCGTTGAAACTTCTGCATTAAACCGTTCTAATTATCTGTATGGTCATTACAAGACGGCTAAACACACCGTGAGAATCTGATTCTAGGCTGCCCGTTCTAGCCAAGGCAAGTATTCAGTGAGGCTGAATTTACTGGCACTAATTCTAGGGTGTTGAACACTTCTTTTGAATGGCATATTTGACGTACTAGAACGTACTAGAACGTACCAGAAACGTACCACAACGTACTAGAACGTACCAGAACATACCTGAACGTACTAGAACATACTGAAATATACGAGAACATATTATATTACATTAGAATATAGTATAATGTACTAGAATAGCCTATAATATACTATAATATACTAGAAAAAATTCGTTTAAAATTTGCCCACACATTTAAACAAAGCGTTGTATGAGAAAATGGAATTTTCTCTGTAAAATATGAAATAGAATTTGTGCAATATTAACAAAAGCATGAAGTACAACTTAAAAATGATGTATTTGTTATACACTCTGTACTTACCAAAATGTCCACATAAAACTCTCGAACACGAAAATTTCCACTAAAAAACATAAATGTTTTTCTTAAAGCATAAATGTGTTTCTTAAACCATAACCAGCGAAGAACTCGAGTGAAAACTGTTCGAACAATCACTTACGAGATGTTTTATTTCTGTTTCAGGTCGAGAATGATTTCACGATCCGAGACGTTGCCGACTGTAATTCCGGTAAGTGTCTAAACTAATGATAAAAATTGCTTCCGTCTCGCGGACGAACTGTACAGAGAATTTGACGAACGGCAACAAACACGAGTTGCGCTCGTTATTGTTGCCACATAGTGCACTCTCGCCGTCCATTTCTCGCGGGGAATTATTTTTTTAACGCGTCCCGGAAGAAGGGAGATGAAAAAATCCGAAATAATAGTCGCGGTATATATTTTTTCATTGTTCAAAAACGCATTAAGATGGAAATTTACGAGGCTTATAAATATCGTTTTATGAAATGTTACGAAAGCGTAAATGTCGCCCACGCCCGACCAATTGGATTTATCCTGGCCACGGTCTTTTTTCTTCCCCCACCGTTAAACAAAAATGGCGCTCGAGTTTGCAACACACACCGGCCGGAATTTCCGTATTTATGGCAATCGCATTTCGATAATAAATTCGGCCTCCGCGTAATTAATGCAAATTTATTAATACACGAATTATACCGAGCCCCACC
Source organism: Lasioglossum oenotherae (assembly GCA_028455765.1). Classification (NCBI taxonomy): domain Eukaryota; kingdom Metazoa; phylum Arthropoda; class Insecta; order Hymenoptera; family Halictidae; genus Lasioglossum; species Lasioglossum oenotherae. Next base: position 7,553,565 of record CM052279.1, on the reverse strand, counting down.
ATTCTCCCCCTCCTCACCCAAAAGCCACTTTAATCAGATTATTTCCGACCGAGGGGGACCAAAAAAATATAGAAGACGAATATTGAAGGAGTACCTGAGCGGATTAAAATTGAATTGTATTTTAAATTCATTTCATAATGAGGCCCGGCAAAGCGAACGCGCACGGATAGAACCCGTGGACGGTCTTACTTCAGTTTCCGCTTCTTTCCGGTCCCCGTAAGCGGTTAAAAATAAATTCTCACATCATTTAATGCTCGCTGAAAGTGCAGTTTATCTAGTTTCGAAACTTAACCGGATTGCGTCACCGGAAAAGACCCAGGATAATTCTCTCTCTGTAAAGCACAAACGCAGTTACGACACGTGCGAAGTACGGTTGCCTGCTGTATTTATCTCCGCTATCGAGGTATGTAGTATTTCTTGTTGCTCTGGGAAACCCGATGATAATGGAACTCTTCCTTCCTCGAGGTTTTATTAGCGCGTTCATATTCGACCATTTGCTTTAGCCTTCCTTTTTTTTTTAATAAAACGATTCGGTTCGTAAACGTGGGAAGCTTTTAGTTAGATGTAAACGATTAAATGTTGGTTGAATTGTAATACTGTTTAATTCGTAATATCTAGACTGTGGATATTTCTCTGAAACCAACATTTCTGTAATCAAATGCAAGAAATACCAGCCAGACAGAAGCTACTCCCTTTCTTGAATAATCTGAATGACTTTAGAATATGCTGTATAATTTACATTTTGTGTTCTTTTAATCTCTTGACTATTTTAAGTCGCGTCAATTTTTATGCTCTTCGTGGACGTCCTACAACAAGTGTAACATTTTAAAAAACTAGAGAATGACCATAAAATGTTGAAAATTTTTTTAAATAGTTAACTTTGTCCTGAGAACCTTCTTCATACCATTGTAAATAAGGCAGACACTTTGAAAAAAATTTGCCAGACAACTATTGTTAATAAAAACAGTTTTGGTCCACCTGATAAAATATAAAACTGTTATTAATATTCATTTCTCCCAGTTTTAATACACTTTACATATCAGCGAATGCTACGAATAAATTTTTTACTCTATCTGAGGCTGCACATTGTACGCAGGCAAACAATAATAAACGCATTACTATAAATATATTGGGCCACTTGACAAAATATGAGAATATTATTCCCATTTTAATATATTTTGCATATTTGCAACTTTGAACGCAAAATAACAAAAATAAATGTGTTATTATAAATAATCTGGTCTACTCGATACAATATATCAGTATCCATATTTCTTCTCGTTTTATTACACTTCGCATATTCGCAGGCATCAAAAAATAAATTGCGATATCTGATGCGCGCACATCGAATATAAAATGGTAATAATAAATTTATTATTATGGATAATTCGTCTGGTTAGTACAGTATGGGAAATATGATCTGTAGACTGCGAATTTTATTCATTTATGACAAAAGTGAGTGGATGAAACACTAAAATACATGTAATGCTGTTATATTATTTGAAACCTATTTACATGATTAAGGAAGTCGCTAATTATCTATTTGATGCCTGCTTTTTGCAATTGAGAATAAGATTGGCAATATTTTATTACTATTTTTTAAATGGGCACTGCAAAGATGTGTCTACTATCAAATAGATTATAAATATTTGTCATAGAACTTTCCATTTGCAAAAATATTTTGCAGAAAGATTCACCACATACAGTGGGTGTACAAAGTATTCGTACACCATTTAAAAACTAATAACTTTTTTATAATTGTGCCAATTATAAAATTAATTTCATAATTACTTAGAAGCAAATTTTCCGAAGATTATAATTTACAAGGTTACATGCAGAAATAAAAAAGGCATTTTTTAAAACTTTTTTATTTGGGCCCTTAATGAAAATTTAAAATATATGTTTTGTAGATCGATGTTAGTGATACACATGCTTTAAATTTCATCGAAATCGAGTAACATACATACGAGCTACAAGCTGTTAAAAATGGTGAAAATCGAAGTTTTACACGACTTTTGATCAATTTCTTTAAAATAAACAGAATCGTTCATCTTTCGATGCGTGTCGATTTTTCCTGCGTCAACCGATTTCGATGAAATTTAAAACATGTGTATAACTAACATAAATGTACAAAATATATATTTAAAATTTTTATTAATGGCCCAAAGAAAAAAGTTTTAAAAAATGGCTTTTTTATTTTTGCATTTAGCCTTGTAAATTACAATTATTTGGAAAATCTTTTTCGCATATCATTTCGTGAACCAATGCTTCTAATTGATTATAAAAAATCAGGTTGTTTGGTACAATTATAAAAAAGTTATTTGTTTTTAAAAGGTGTACGAATACTTTGTACACCCACTGTAAATAAATCTGAAAGTCTGAAGCAGTGTACCGAGCACGAGACGATTCGAAATAATAATTCGGATAGTTGGCCCGGGCTTATACAATAAATAATTAACGACGGCTGGGGTTCCATTATAGCGAACGGTTAGCCGGTAATCTCGATTTCTCAACGAACCTCAATTTTCCTTTCCCCGAGCGGAGCCGAGTGGTTTAAATTAAAGCATCGCAGGAGTAAACGCAGTTCCTCGCATTAAATTATGGAAGGGCTGTCTTCTTCTATCTAATTTCGCCGTCGCCGCGAGTTAAGCTGATGCCGGGAATTAAGCCCGCCTCTATAAATTCATTGGAAGATAATTCCACTTACAGTTAACATAATTCTTGGATTTTCCACGACGAAGTGAGATTCGAACAATCGACTTTGGTCAGCCTTTGGCGAGGGGTCATTGTCTTTCTCTGGATAGAGAAGAGAGAGAGAGAGAGAGTTGGTTTACTTTGAGTCTCCCGAGGTGAAGTCTCTACTTCTGAGGTATGCAGCCCCTTTGCGAGTGACTTATCAAATTTGATATTAAAATCAGCTAGACCAGCTCTTCTCGTTCCTTACGCTTTAATTACGGCCTTTTTTGTCTAGCGACGGGATGGGGAGGGGCTGAAACTTCCTTTTAAAGTAAAATCTCTGTTGAAGTATGCCGGGTAGAACACGGTTGTTAAGCATTCTGATGAGCTCCGGCGCCGAATTCTTCTTATTACAATGTTATCTTTCGCCTTTGTCTTGGATCGAAGAACCTTTATCATTAATCCTTTACTTGGAAATCACATTTTAGCGCGGGAAATATTATTGAATTACACACATAATCATCGCGCAATATGTCGACTCCTTTTCTTAGCAATAAATACAGACTGTTGCAAAAATGTACTTCCTTGAAACAGGTGATTCCGATGGTCATTTGAAGCAACTTTTGTTTTTGCGAAAATGCTCTCCGAGGTTTCGTTAAGGAGTTAACAACGAAAAACACGGACGAATCAGAGCGCGGCTACCGCAGAGCGTTTTCGCCAACGCCACGCCTCGCTCTGCAGTAGCCGCGCTCTGATTGGCCCGTGTTTTTCGTTGATAACTCCTTAACAAGACCTCGCAGAACAATGTCGTAAAGGAAAAAGTTGTTTGAAATATTTTGAGGAATCGCCCCTTTCAAGTAAGTACAAATCTATAACTAAATAAAATATTTAATGATTTTTCTCTTCGTTTTAAATAAAATCTGAAAAAATGTTCTCTACAAGCACAGTCTATATTCGTTGCCCAGTCCAAGAAAAGTTTGAAGGGTAGTGGAACACTTTCGGTGGTATATCTCAAACAAATAATATATGTTTGCACTTCACTGCTGATTCCCGCATAGTCTACCCACCAGATTATTGAAGCAGCCTTGTAGAACGGATTGAAATCACTCAACACGGAGAAGAAACGAAATTTCTTTCTCAATCTTCCCCCTTGAAAGGCGTCTAAACTTGACACACACGAGCGCTGCCACCGTGCAAATCTTCCTCGAACCATGTCAATTTTCCCCCGTTTCGCCGTGGAATATTCTCCTCGGTGGAGCTTTCAGTTTAACGCGCTCTTTGTCTTGGGCTGGCCGTTGCGAAGCTTTCGGATTCGCTTGCGACGACGACGACGACGGTCGTATCGTCCTTTATTTTATCCGTCGAAGCCGGGTAACTGTCGTGCATCGATTTCACGGAACATTCTGCACAAGTATATTGTTACTCGAGTATCAGCTTAAAGGGACTACAACTCGACGAGACAAAGCGATTGATTGTAACGCGATAGTAAAGGGAGATATAAAAGGAACGAGTGGTATCTTCCTCTCGGATGTTCCCCGACAGAGAAAGAAATCCACAAAAGAAATCCGGCGCAGTGATTACCGGCAGAGAGAGACGTACTCGAGGAATTGGAATAACGCTCGAGAAATGATATTTTTTATTCCCTTCGGACGCTTCCTTTTTCCTTAATCCGCCGGCCTGGCTGCTGCAACCAATCGCAACGCCAATTCTCTTTTTCGTCCGCTTTCTTGTTTTCCCCTTCCTCGCTTTGATAATTTTTCCAACGCGTGAAAGGCCGCGACGCGACCATTTGACGCAGTAATCATCGGGTCTGCGACGTTTGAATTGCGACCACCAAATTACATGGTATCACGCACCGTAAACACCTTGCAATCCTGCCAGCATGGTTGCGCCCGCGATGGCGAACGAGAAATTTTTAATCATGTAACTCGATTGGTACCCAGTGTGGCCTACAATCTATTAGCCGACGTTGATCCTTTGACTGGTCAGCTCCTAACTCGCTCGAACAATGGCCCTAACCCTTGAGTGGATTGCTGGAGCCGGAATTATTCAAAGTTCGTAATTATTTAGCGTGGTTTGATGTAACTGGTTGGAGGGTTAGAAGTCTTAAGCTGCGAGTGGGTTAGCGGAGGAATTATTCATAGTTGATTATTGCTAGTGTTACTGTTTCGGGGTTTACACGAACTATTATTGTCTAGGTAGGTTCTTGATGCTTATCATTTCGTTCATTCTATAATCTATGTATAATATCTATTATTATTTTGCGATATCTTACAGTTTCTAATCTTCGAGGTTCCATCTTGACAGTTCAGGTATAATGAAAGCGACTGTGCAATATATTGCACCGTAATTGTTGGAAACACTCGTTCTGATCAGTTGAAAATAACGCAATTGAAAGTTGAAATAATATCTAATCAGATAGTAAAGTTTATGTTGCATTATGAAATAAAATGTGAGCCAATATGTCTGTCCATACTTGTATACGCAATTTCTCTATTTTCATTGTTTCGAAAATATATATATATATTAAATCGAACAGTTAAATAATGAATTAAACAATCAGACTTAACTTATTAAATTGTTACTGCAATAATACACGTACTTCATGGACTACTAGATAGCAGCTCATATTATTGAAACCAGTAATTAAATGGTTCCCCAAATTCATATTATTTAATTGGTTCTTCGCAGTTACATTGAATCAATTTCTTAGTCCTTAATAATTTCAGAGAAAAGAATATTTATATTTATTGACTTAAAATAAGAATCGAATAAGATAATTCGATATAAAATAAATTAATAACACTCATGTTTAGTAGACCCTGTTTGACAAAGGTTGAATTGTTGAAGATTATTTAAATTCTGTAGAAATTCCAAATACGCGTCGCCAGGAATTTACAAAGGAGTCATCGGAGGTTGGAGAGCGAGTTTTTGATAAAATTGGATTCAGACTGCAAAATCTTGGTTGACGATAACCCGAGGAGTTCGTACAGAGTGGAAACTCGTCTGACCCGAACCCGATGTCCGAGTATCCTAACCGATGTTACGGATTAAAGGGTCTAAGGGAAAATAATCGATCGTAACGGGATGCGGAGGAACCGGAAAAAGAAGAATGGGCATCGGGTGCATCGGCGTTCGAGTTCCGGCACCGAAAGAAATCCGGTGCCGTGATTACTAGCAGACAGAATCGAGGAATTGGAATCACGCTTGAACACGGTAGGTCCGTTCTTTCTAATCCGCGACGAGACAAGAACCGGTCGATAAACGCGCTATATATCAGGGGCTCGAGTACTGGGATGAGAAAAGCTGAAAGGGCCGAAGGAGAATCGGGCTAGATCTGCAGGCGTTTGCCCCATTTAACCCTTTCCCAGGAAACTTTTTCATATTTCGCGTACGTACGTCAAATTTGGAGACGACTCTGCTCGCGTCATGTTGGAGGACAGCAACGTGATGTACGGGAAATTCAGGGAAATCCTCGCCCGCTATCTCCAAATCTCCTACAGTCGCGGCCTTTCACGTATTACACGCAACGGGTCGGATTAAAACCCGGATTATTCGAACCTTCGAAATGTTTAGCACCAGCGACCAAAAATAACAGTTATTCGAAAATTTTCTACGATAAAAATCATTAACAGAAAGTCGATTATTATTGAAATTTAAGATAACGTACACAAAATCTAAAGAAAAAAATTCCAACAACAAAATGATTAAAAAATATCGATTTTTATACTTTTTGGTTACGAATAACAATTATCAGTTATATTATTTACATATATAAAAATTAATTTTGGAGATTTAAGAAATTAGAGAGTTGATTTCCTTGACATTTAAATTCACTAATTCCTAGAGAATTTATAATAAACGGTCTTCTTACAGAGAGGGAGCAAAAATAATATGTCTTACATCTTTACTGAGGCGAAATTTCCTGCAAATGAGTCAAAATGGACAAGGAATAATCCAGAGACGACCGTGTCTAGGTACATTTTCAGTTGGCCTTCTAAAAACTTCATTAAGGCGGTAGTATACCCTCGATTTGTAACTAGAAAGGGACTAGAGTCTTACTAGAAAAATGGCTCGAAACATGGGTTTGCGCCGAGACGTTGTTTGACCTTATTTGAGCAAATTGTGGGCTGGGTGAGGGCTCATTCTAAAGAGGAAGGTTAGATACAGCCCGCTATTCTCATGATTTTAACGAGATTATGTTAATATCTAATAATATGAGGGCCTAAAGTAGAGAAAAAATCTAGGAAAAAAACCCGCAGATTTCAATGCATTTTTCTGTCTCTAAAAGACTTTTTGACTTATGAGATGACTGGAGCGGGCTTTAGTAATAAGTAAAAGTAATAGTAATAAGTAAATCAAAAATACTGCATTGAACACAATATTAAGTCAACAAATTGAAGTGAACCTATCATTATTTCGGCCACTGTACATCGAAACCGTACAGTGCTTCAAAAAATTAACAAACAGTTAAGCAGCACACACAAAGTCGTCGGAAGCTCGTTCCCTTAGGATTAGCATCTAATGTAACGCTTTTGTGAGCATCCCGGTGACCGGCCACGTCCCACGTGGAACAATTGACTAAAATGAGACGTGGCCGACGGGTTTCGCGGACAATTAGGCCAGTTATCAGAGCGTTAGAACGGCGTGGCGTTGCAGAAACACGGGACTCTCGATTACTCTCGCGTTTTCGGTTGAGATTTCTGTGAGGCCTCGCCTAGCAAAGAGCTTGCGGTGACAAAGGCTGTTCACTGTTCAGTCGACCGAGGAACAATCAGTCGCAACGCGTTGTGTATCGCAATATTCACGACTGTCTCCCTTACACCGGTACAGTGTGCATACACAAACGAAAGACGAACACTATCGATCCCCCGCGTCCCAATGAGAAATAATGCATCCTCCGGAGAGGAATGGCGCGCGGCGCGTTGCTCCTCAATCTAAAGAAAATACACGCGGGCGGCCGGGGCCACGTGAATAAACTGTGTTTCGCGTTTCTTCCGTCGAACACGAGCAATCACGCCGACCCTTTCAGCTTGTCGGCCGTTCTCAAACGCATCCATTTGTATTTCAACCTTTCACCTGACTTCTCGGTTCGTTTAATCCGCGCTGCGTTCATTCAGAGTTCACTCGACGCAATTGATATTTAAATTGGAAAGGGGACGTCCCGTCGTCGGCGGCTCGTTTCCTACGGGAAGATAAGGCTCCTCGCCTCTACCCGGGGAATCCTTGGACACTTTTTATTGTATAAATGAACCACTTCGAGTCATCGACAGAACCATAGTACGTTTTCAAGTGGCCGGAGCGGATCGCATTGTCGGAGATGTTTCCGAGCTCTTTCAGATTTTTCGCTCGGAAACCGCGGAATATTCGCGACGATGCAATGGTAGCTAGATCGAGGATCTAATGTACACTCGAGAACAAAAGTGGACAGTCCTGAAAAATTAATTCTTTAAAAATTGGACCGAACGATCTGATTTATTGCGAGTAATTGAAGCATTTACTAAATGACGAGCGAAAAGATGATGAAAACATAGAAATTGGTAGGAATTACCTGAGAAAATAGAAAAGGAACTTTGTATTTTTTTTTTTTATTTATAGTATTTCATTCATGGTTTTTGGCAAGTCATTAAAGGCATCATAAGATAAGTCAGGATAATTGCTAAAAACAAATCAGATCGTCTGATACAATTTTAGAAAAGTTATTCTCTTTTATAGAAGACGTACGAATACTTAAGGAGTAGATGGATTCGTTCAACATTAGCCCTTATAACATTTTTGTTAGCAACTAGAACATGTAAATACCGCAGCAATAGCATTGCTAAGTTTATAGTGAAGCTACAGCCGTAGTATACATACAGTAGTAGGCTACAGCGTGATAGTAACGACGAGGACATAGTTTGCAAGCTAGATAGACAGTGTATAAAGAAGAAACTTTGCACCCCGGAAAGGAAATAAAGAAAATTACACTGCTACTACTACGGCTGCTGCAGAAAATTTGTTGTAACTTCTTTTACTTCTTTACACTCCGGTATTAACTTTCAAAGTTACACGGTAGCTTCTAGTTCTATGTTCGTAGCGTGTAGTGTACTGTATTTCAGAATCTTCGATCCGCGGAAAATACTTTTTTCTATACGGTTTATGTAAAGAGAAACATGTACTACCACTTGGATGGCAGACTTTCTATCATTTTGTATACTGTTACATTTTTTATAATTTATAAAATTTCAGTGTATCAGATAATATTTCCAATTGATTAAAATGACTAAGAGCCAATAGGTTCAAACATTCATAAAATTTCTCCAATTTCTTACTAACTAGTTCAAATGATTAGGCCACGCAAGAAGATCGACGATAATCTGAAGGAAGCAGGTTCAAAGATTCATGAGAAAAACTGCAGCGTCCTACTAGTCAGTTCAACTGACTAGATTCTTGCATTAGGGTCGAATTACAAGATCAACGATGACCGCAAAGAAGTAGGTTCAAAGGTTCATAAAAGTTCTCCAATTTCTTGTAGGCAGTTCAAATGATTAGGCCACACAAGAAGATCAACGTTGATTTGAAGGAAACAGGTTCAAAGATTCATGAGAAAAAACTGCAGCGTCCTACTAGTCAGTTCAACTGACTAGATTCTTGCATTAGGGTCGAATTAGAAGGTCAACGTTGACCTCAAAGAAGTAGGTTCAAAAATTTATACAAATTCTCCAATTTCTTGCAGCCAGTTCAAGCGATTAGCTACTTGTATTGAGTCAAACCAGAAGATCGACGTTGACCTGAAAGAAGCAGGTTCAAAGATTCATGAGAAGAACTCCAGTGTCCTACTAGACAGTTCAACCTCATTAGCTGCTTGTATTAGGGTCTAATTAGAAGATCAGCGTGGACCCCTAAATAAGTAGGTTGAACAATTCTTTCCAATTGCTAGCCAGTCCAACTGGTTAGCTACTAAGAAGATCAATGCTGTCCTCAAAGAGATACATGAGTATTCGAATGGTCCTAACCACGGCAGCCACGAAGTCTCCAGAAGTTAGCTAGTTTAGCAGATTAGCTACTTGTGTTGAACCCGGTAAGAGGATCAAGCTGCCCTCGGAGATTAAAAAATTAGTACATGAAGATTCGAATGGCCCTAATAAGTCACGAAATCTCCAAGAGCTTCTCCCTAGGATACGAAAGCTCAGGACTCCTGTGGAACCTTGAAAAGTGTCCTCCGTCGCCGGCGAACTATAGACACGGTCCGCCGATCGTTTATCCGTGATCAATTCCGCGAGAAGCCAATTCGCCAGGGAGGGAGGGTGTGTAGAGAGGTGGGTATCGTTGCATCGGAGGCGCCACAGGGGAAAAAGGGAGAACGTTTTCGGGCTTGGAACTTTCCGGGCGTCGAAGACAATAGGCTCCCCCGGTACAATGCCTCGAATCGTAGGAGCTGCCGGTGATTACATAATCATAGCCTAGTAAACACGTACAATGAGAACGAATCGTTACGTGCATGCCTGCTGGCTCGTCTCCCCGTTGCAGGCTTGGGTATAGTGTCTGCGGACGAAAAATCCGACATGGTACTTCGTGGACGTTCTAATGCCGTGCCGTGGTCGGCGAGCTGAGAGGTTTTCATCGTAGGCTATCCACGCTCGTGGGAATCGGGGCTTTTTATCGGGCATAGTCTGCTCTCTCTCCCTTTTCCTCCTTTTGCCTCATCCTCCCTCCCCCTCCTCCCACTCAACCCCTCTCTTCCCCTCTCTCGTTCTCATCCACCCATATACTCCCCTACAGCAAGTCTTCATCCCCACCACCGGACTCTCTCTCTCTCCCTTTTTCTCACCTCTTTCTCTCACCCCTCCCCCTGTCCTACAGCTCTCTTTTCATCTCTCCTCTTCCTCTTTCTCCCTGGGCTGGCTTTATACACGATACAGACTTTCTGCGGTATTACGTGGATATACAGGGTGTCCTATCTAACGACCCTTATCCAATTCTCGCGTTTTCCAAAATGTTTTTTTGAGCCACGCCTACCCACCCCCTGCCCCGTCCTTCCTCTCTTCTCGTTCTTCTTTGTTCGTCTACACGAGGATATTCGTTTTTCCGTTCTTGTGTCCTCGGTACTGGTCTATGGGGTTATTTCTCGGGGTACTTTTTTCTCTTCTTTTTTGATTTTGACTGTTGTGTGTGTCTAGCGTGTTTTCCGGTGCTTGATCTCTGCGGGATCTGTAAAAGGACGGCTGGTTGTTTTCGGGGTACATTGTTTTTAGACTGAATAGGACACTTCGTTTGATCCTTCTTCGCTTTTAGCCGGCCGTTCTCTTTTTGCTTTGAATCCGATAGCGATTTAATGCGAGCGTACGGGCGGTTTATTTCTGGTTTTCCAGCGAGATTTGGCGGAAGCTGTTTGATGAACACGTGTGACGGTTCTTCGACTGTAACGGTAGTTGTAATTGTTAATTATTGGGGTGCAACAGAAATTCGCTCGGTTGCAAAGTATGTTGTAGTTAACGATTTAATTGTGACTCATTGCAATTGCTAATAACTCTTTATATATAAACGTTGTTTATGGTTGACAGATTTTATAAATGACTGATCGTAATTCTCGATGAGTTTTATTGAGAATATTTCTTTTCTTTCCGAGATTGCCCAATCCTCTAAATTGATACAGTTGCATATAGTTTGCTTAATTTATGAATACATCCTGAATAATGTTTGTATCATAACTTATTTTATTTACGATTTCTTTCAAGAACAAATTATTTGGTTAAGTCAAGTGTACTAAGTGTTAAGTATACATACTTTTAACATGTTCCTGAAAGCTTTCCTTAACGAAAAGGTTCTTTTTCAAAGAAAAGCTTCTCGAGAGCTTCTTAAATTATAACACATGATGACTTACAACATTTTCTTAAATACAGACGTAACCCAAGTATTAGGTCACTACATTTCAAAGTAAAGGTTAACCCACATTGAACTCCATCACATTGCACCCTACCTTTACGTTTTGTAGCAAACCTCCTGTCTTGTAAACAACAACTTTTATTATTTTCTTTGTAATTCCGACAAACTGCAATATTTTCAAAAATTCTTCTTCACGTCAGGTGGTAAATTAATAGTTCCAGCTTCTCAAAAAAATCCAGGTCGCATGATCTGATATTAAAAGAGTTATATTCCTTTTAAAAGTGTCGGAATATCCCTATGATTCACTGTAGACTTGAATTAGACTGATTTCGACGAGGAAAAGTGATCGATTCCGTACGGGACACCCCGTATACACGTCGGGTCGTAGCCTTCCTCTTTCTCGTTCACGACCGCCACTTTAGATCCGCTGTTCCGTCTCCCTCAGTCTCGGGTGTCGCGGCTCGTCCCTTTTCTCCGCAACTACCGTCGTCATCGGTATTAGTTTCAGTTCGAAACTGACTAACTCCTCCGCAGGAAAAATCTGAACAGGCGTGACTCGTCCCGACTCGGTTTCAGTCCGGACCGGCTCTCTCCGGCTGCTGCCAGGCTTGCAGAGGTCTCCTCCGACGGCGCCCGCTACTCCACCGCAGCTTTCTGAAGTACGATTACGATACCTAGAAATCTGTTTATCGGTGGAGAGAGAGAAAAAAAAACCCGCGAGAGCCATCACAGTGTGCCTGCGTTCACGTGAAATTGAACGTCGAGTGGCACTCGGTCGGATAACTGTGCGAGCGAGCGAGAGTGTATATGTAGGAGTCGGGAGTAGAGAGAACAGGGAAATTTTTGAGTCGAGGATTTTCCTTTCCACTCCGAGGCTCGTTTACTTTTGTCAGCATGCACTAGTTGCCCCTGTCTTTCTCCGTCGGAATCGCTTTTCGAGTTTACCTTCGAAGAGCTTCTTTCATCCCCCGTAAACGACGCAGACTTTGATAATGACAAGAGGCGGAAGAAAGAGAGAGGGCCGGAGAGAGAGAGAGAGAGACGAGGAAAGAGAGAGAGAGAGACGAGGAAAGAGAGAGATACAAAAAGAGCTAAAATAAAAAAAAAACCCTTTACACGGGGCTTCAAGGAAATTTGTCGTTTATGAAAGCACCGGTGCCACGGGAATAACGTGGAAGATCAACCGGCCGTCGTAAAGAGGCTTCTCGAACCGAAAGGTTTCTTTACGCCGGCTCCGGATTTGCTCTGCTATTGACTTTTAAAGAAGGGATAGAAGCGATTCTTTTAATTGCGACTCGGTAACGAGGCTCAGCGAAGCCTCGTCTCCGTTCGATTCAACGCTCCGCTCCGCTCTGCTCTGCTTCGACGCGATTCCTCGTGTGGAGGACGCTTTCAATCGCGTTTGTGTTATCTTGCCGGGTAACTCCCGTATTCGCGACCGACGAGCCAGACGAAATTCTTCCATTTATGATAGATCACGATTTGCATAAAATTTTACGTTCCGCTGCTTCCTTCAAATTCGTTAACGTCCCACGCGCATGGCGTCGTCTAGCTGGCCGAAATTATTTCTGGTATATAATTGATTCAACGCGTGATTATCTACTGACTTGTAGTAGATCCTCAACAGATACTGGCTGGAGGAAGAGGCAAGAGGATGCAACCTATGTGGGGACAAGTATGGAAACCTAGAGCATTTGACAAGGGATTGCAGGACAATGGGGGAAATGATCAAGCTCGAGGATGTAGTGAGCGCGAAAAAAGATAGAAAGGTTGAAGAGTGGTTGGAGAAGTTGAGGAAAAAAAGAGAAAAGAAAGCATAAATAAGCCAAAGAGAATACCAAACCAAAAATGCAAAAGTTAGGGAATGGAGAGGGAAGCAATATGTATGGAATTAAGTGATAATTAGAATACTAAAAGAGTAGGACAGGGTAATAATAATATTAGTAATATTATGCCCCAAAATTTTAAGTAATTAGTTCAGAATTTCTTCTGTTATAAAATTGGTGTCGGAATAGATTTAAACTTTATAAATTTCATCAATCAAATCACGACATTAGTGACTATAAATAAAAGCGTGGAGCGTCCACGAAGATTACGTCAATATAGTTCAGCGCTCCACGCTCTTATTTTTAGTCACTGATGTCATGATTTAATTGAAATTTATATTAAATCTTTCCATCTATTCCGACACTAATTTTATAAAAGAAGAAATTTTGAAATGATTGCTTAAAATTTTGGGGAAAAATATTGTTAATCATTTAACTGGATTCGGTATTTGATGGGGAACCAGGAAAAAATTATTTTCTACTTTTAGTGCATTTTAATATAAGCGTGGCTTTTAAAAAGTTCTTTTATATGTTTTATTTTCTACTGTTATTGTCAGCGGAATTAACTGTGTATACCAAATTTTAGCAAGATTGGACTATGGGAAGAGGTTTAAAATTCGATCACAAGATTTGACGCATACAACAACAACAACACAGCAAGTTAATATAAGCGTGGTAAAATAATAAAAGAGGAAGGAATTCGAGACACAACAGAGTTAATTAACCGAAAGAAAATCGTTTGCGAATTCGTTGACCAAGCAATAGTCCGAATAAAAGTTCACGGTTTACCGAACAATTTCCCGGCGGCAGGACCGAAGTTCAAGCATCTGCGTATGACTTGGACGAGGCGGTAACTTGTTCGCAGAACGCAAGGAAAGTTTCTTCCCGGTCGCGGCTCGGCGCGGGGCTTTGTTAACTTTTATTCTTTTTCCTCCTAAAAACCCGAAACACACTGGAGATGGCATCAGTTCTTAATTAAAATGCAACCGTCGTACGAAATATCGTCGAGCAGCTTCTCCTTACAAAACAAAGATGGCCAGATAGAACGCCTCGGACCCGAGGGGCACGTTGAACTTTTAGAGAGGAAGCAAACGATGCCCACGGCTGATATTTCGGGTATAGTCGTCGCATGACCGTACGCCTCTCGGTAAGGGAAAGCCGAGGTTATCATGACCGGCATGACAAATGACGATTACCGAATTCTTTCCTTTATGCCCCGGGAACAGGCTTCCTTTCATCTTTTTCGACAATCTTGGTCACTCGACTTTTGGGATGCTAATGGGACTCGGAGAGCCCAGGCCCATTGGCAATGTAAAGTCCCGAGAAGCATCGACTGTCTCGAGGTGACTTGGAAAATTTCCGCTCATATCTTCCCGACACGTATACTGTGCGACTCGTATGTTACGACACGCTTTACGAGCTCAAACAGACGATTATTGCACGTCGATTTATTATTTGAACGACGCACACCATTTTATCTTAACCATTTCGTGGCAACCTTCGCTACATCAAATATTTACGTATCGCTCCTCTTTTACATATTTTTGAACCCATTTCTCCGAGATCGCCGTCGAATAAATATACATAAATGTATTAATATAATAACTAAACTGGCTACTGGAAAATTAAAATTTAGATGGAACGCCTACTTACATTAATAAAATCTAGAACGTGCACCATTGATTTCCAACAAAGCGTTGAAATCGTGCGATCACGTTAAAATAAACTGTTAATAAATTAAGGTTCTAATTTTTAATTGATCCTCTTGTGGAATCTAATCTAAATAGCTAATATAATTACACTGCGGATGTTTATGCAAAATACAAATTGTTTAGATTAATTACAAGAGACAGAGTTCAAATAAAATTACATTTCTTCTCTTCATAACTTTAATAACTTGGAAATAGCAGCGCTCCTTCTGATGCTTTCACTGTTTTGTGTATCGTTTATTCATTTTTGGTACAACGCATAAAATCTGCAGTCTACTAATAATTTAAACTAGCTGCTGGGAAATTAAAATTTAGATGAAAAGTGCTACCACTATGCCAAAATGGGCCCAAGATCCACCATTTCAGAATTAACCTTGCCTCGTTCTACCACAATTTTTCATTTCCAACGAGAATATTTACAAACATAATTATTTATCTTTTTATCATATTGATTTGTCGACATTGTGTCAATTTCATAATCTCTTCAAGGGATATGATGAAATTATTAATATAATTCATTTCAGATTTTTCGTTTTACTTTTAAAGAAATAGAAAAATGCATTCCTGCGAAATGATTGAATAAACTTCTTTATACGAGTACATGTTAATCATAAAAATCTCGTTATTTTTATCAGGCAACACATGCTAGTATGTGCCAGTTTAGTGCGCGTTGGTTCAGCGTCGAAGACGGTAAGAGCGTATCGACGTTTTCTGAAATCATAGCACTACTTTTTCGTTGTATATCGGAGAATAAAGTACTTGTGATGGTAATTCGGTTATTTTCCGGTTGCCTTCCTATTTCCGCTACAGGAGCGCGTCATGTTCTAAGGATCTCTTCGATACACAACTTCTCCGCAGTAATCCAGTGGATTCGATCGAGAACAGCGGACTAGATTAAATCCAGAAAATACGTTTACAAACTCGTACGTGGCGTTTAGCACGCTCAGAATTCGTTTGCGTTGCGGAAATCTTATTTCCTCGATCAGGGTGGGCCAGAGATTGCTTTCGAAACTCGATAGAGTACTGCAGTATGAAATGTAGAGATTTCGTCGTACGTAAATATGCATTTTTAGTACATTTTCAAGCTCGCAAATGTTATAGTAAGAACGACGTACCACAATTTTTGCACTAGTATGGTATACTTATTCATTCTTTATTATTGTACATTATTATATTCTTATTTTATCATACTCATATTGATTTCTGCTGTAGTTAATAATTTCCAGAGTCACAGTGAATGTAGAGAATCTGTTCATAAGCCTTCTTGTTATACAATTTTTTCTATTATTCGTTAGGAGGTATTTGCTTCGGTCTTACATTTGTTAAAGCTATAGATCATTTACTTGAATTAATTCTTTCAGGACAAATATCAATATACTACCGACAATAGATTTTTATATCTAATTTCCAAAGTTCCAGACAAATAATTTAATTATATAAATAATGCAAGATCAGTCTTTCCTACTACTATTTAATATTTTAATAGATAACATACCTCTTTGAGGAAAACTGAGAAAAGATTTTTAACAGTAACGTTAAAGAAACGTAACCCGTTTCAACTAAAATTTGAATTAAACTTCTCTTTGTCTGAAAAATTTGTCTCGACAATTTGTCTCAAAAATTCTATTTTCCATAAAGATCAGCAGTCTAATTATCATAGTATGTGTTGATTAAAACTCTTCAGAATATTTTTTGAAATTGGACATTTCAAATGCAGCGACCCAGTACAATTAAAAAAATCCTCGTCCTCGAAGGAAGAAAAGAACTTTGTCTAGAATTTCTAAAATACTAGAGTCTCGTAACAAATTTCGAATATTTGCCCCGTTTTTCATCTCGCAAACGACCGATTCGCCGAAGGACGTCTGACAACAACGAATAATAAAAAGTCCTCCTACTACTCGAAGACATAGTTTACGCAACGGCGTTCGCCATAGAAATTGTGATTCCTCATAAAAAGTTTGATCTCGCGTCGGAGAGAAGTCGTTGAATTGCTTTGAATTTCGATCGAGCCGTGCCCGGCCGGCCGCGGGCAAAGAAAGTAGGACGGGAAAGATAAACGCAAGAAAATTCATACTAAAAGGTGGAGTCCATCGAGGCGGCCGCTTCAAAAACCTCGTTCCAGAATCATCCCGTCATCCCTCTGAAACCGATATACCCGAGTGTCTTCGAGTGACTCAGCTCTTCCGATCTCTCTCTTCCTCTCTCTCTCTCCCCGTTGTTGCCAAAATCGATCGATGTCTCGGCTGATAGGATTAAAGGGTGGAACGATCGTAAAGGAACACCGCAAACGCGTTCGATGTTCCGAGCTGCGGATTCCTTTGCGCCTCAGACGCCGCCGATAACAATGATGGAGCGATACCGCGAGAGGAGCCCTATGTGCAAACGCAACGCAGGCGAAAGGGGCGGAAAGTTGGCAATGGAACTACGTCACTTAAGTTAACGTGTATCGAAGAACTACCGCATCAACGGTATTGGGATATTTGGCCTGAAAAGTTGGAACAAAGGCGATTTAAAAATTTTCCGTAAGTCGTACAATTTTTGCTGTCCGACGTAATTAAAGGTCTGAAGAATAAGGCTTCAGTATTGTTTTCTTTTTAATTGTACACCCATGAAGTATACTTCGATAAGTAAAGATTAAAGTTTAATATTTCATAGAATGCTAAAGGCCTGAACAGTTAACGTGTTAACTTGTTGCAATGTCTTCACAGTTTTTTATTCATTAATTTTGTTCATAAATGTTTTAAATTCTCTGTTTGACAAACAAGATTACCTGAAATTTGCAATAATAGAACCACAAGTATCGATGAGCATTGATACATTACTTTAAATCTATTAAAATTATTAAAGAAGGAAAGACATGGATAAACTTTACTTCACCGGACTCAAAATTTGTGCCTTTCTCCTATAAATTATGATGTTTTTAGTATGTAATCTGTTAAGCGGCTGCAGATCGAAGTTTCGATCCTGTAGGATCAATGGTTCAGAAGTTATGATTGCTTAAAATTGAGCAATCTGCAGTGTTTTCGACATACTATCAGCATTAACGCGTGCCCGTGCTGCCATCTAGCAGTTCTGTTTGGCAAGCGGATCGCGATCGTCACTACAATCCAATATGGCGGCGCTCTTACCTATCAAAAGCACTGAAAAAAGCACAACTTTAAGCAAGCATAACTCCTGAACCATTGATCCTACAGGATCGAAACTTGGACCTGCAACCGCCCCGAGTACAAATCTACTGGATTACATACCAAATACATCATAACTTATAGGAGAAAGGCACAAATTTTGAGTCCGGTGAAGTAAAAAGCAATCAAAGACATTCTATGTTGCTCCTATTCCTTGCAACACATACGCAGATGCAGAAAGAACTTAAAAATACTGTTTATTATTTTCGACCTTCTCAACCTATTGAGATAGAAAATAAATTTCAATTTCACTACAGTTGGTTGCAATTCAGGTGGAAAAAGAGTGTTGCATAAAGATAAACAAAGAATAACAATTATTTGGAAGGGTAATACGGCGAAGGCAGAAGTTTGCGAGGGAGCGGGACCAACATATCCGGCTGCAGAATATTTCCGGAAGGTTACGGCTATCAAATCGCACAGACCTGTGGTTAGGATGGTTCGTTGCGTTCACGTTCTTACCACCGTCGTCGTTGTTATCGTCAAACCCTTTCTTTGTCTTTTATTTCCGTTTTAACGGGCGCGGGAAACGATGTCACCATCATTTTTTCCTTCGGCCTCTCTCTTTCTCTCTCCCTCCCTCATTCTTGGCCCTTTCTCTCACTCTCTTTTTCCCTTAGTACCTGGTCGAAGATAAGTGTTTCCATTTCACTGGGCGACTCGTGTCCCCGAGGCACAATTAGGGCGTTTGTTTTTGCCTCTGTGTAGACCGTGCCGCGCGCGCCGCGGAAAAGTACCGTGTCCTTCGAAACTCTGCTGGAACTAATGCAGTGTCGTCTGGGACGAGTGCATCAGTTTCTTTGCCGCCTCTTCCAGAAAGTGTTTCTGTATTTGTTATTTGCGGAAGGATGCTTCAGTTTTCCACGTTTCGGAAATACGCTCGCGGCGCCGCGCCGCGGAACTGCGGCAAATAATTGCCACCCAGTCTTGACAGCACTTTAAACCAAGTCCACCGTGAAATCTTTCCACGCATAAAACCTACGAAATCCCCCAGTTTCCGTTTGGATTTCCTAATCTTCCACCACAACCCACGTTATTTATATCATTGTTTATTTTACCATTACATTCTTAATTTTTTCTTTGGTTTAGCACGTTTATAATAATATTCAGCATCGTTTAAGCAGTGCACACATAAGTGTCCGTATATATTCAGTCCCGACTGACTATACCCATCACTAGACAGCGGATTTTACGACAGAAATGAGTAGGTGTAATTTAAAACAGTAAAAACATTGTTATATCATTTTCAACCTATTAAACATATTGAGAAAGAAAATAAACTACTATTCCATTCCAGTTTAATGCAAATCCGATAGAAAGTTTTTATTTTAAATAAAGATCCGCTGTCTACTCATCACATTTGTGTTCCCATATTGATCTTTCTTCACACCATTCGATATAGACTTGACAAAGAAAACCCTCTGCGGCAAGTTTCGAGTCGGCACCCCTATCACAAGGGTAGTTATAGGGTGAGCACAGTTTATTGAATTATTCTCTATTTTTACTATACTGCTTGACGAAAAAACTACGGAACAATTTCTGGACATTCAGAATGTTTGGTTGCATTGACTTTTGAAAGCTTAAAATTGCTGATTTCACACGGAAGTTATCAGATGATAACATTTATATTATCTTAGATTTTCCAAATTAGGCACATGAATAATTGAAAATCTCCAAAGATCCGAAGAAATTCATATTTCTCATTGTAATTAGATATCGTTGAAAGCAATTAATCTTTTCCAGATTTTTTTTATAAAATGCATCGTAGTTTCTCGTTTCATTCTATTGGAACAAGATTCTACAAGAAGGGGTTGAAAGAGAAATTGATAGTATTTACTTGTTGCTCTCATCATCATCTCACCTGACTCGAAATTGCACGAACATTCGTCCTGCACTAATTGATTCCATCTAAATAACAGCTACAAATTCGAAACAGCCGTGGCGCGAGCATATAAACTGCGTTCCAATTTTTGCAGTCGCTGGGGTCGCGCGGACAATATAAATTTCCATTAAAACGGAATTTATGGATCACGACGAAGCCGTTACTCCGTATGCATTCTCTATCGCTCGAATAAAATTTTCCTCGGCTGCTGGCCGGCTTTAATATCGTCCAAGACGGCGCGGCGCGGCGA
This sequence comes from Lasioglossum oenotherae, assembly GCA_028455765.1. Lineage (NCBI taxonomy): Eukaryota > Metazoa > Arthropoda > Insecta > Hymenoptera > Halictidae > Lasioglossum > Lasioglossum oenotherae. The sequence continues at coordinate 7,533,175 of CM052279.1, read as the reverse complement.
CGACGCTGTTTCGCTGCTTCGCCCGCGAAGTCAGGGACGCGTCGCGTCGCGTGGGACGTTACTCGACATAAAACCTGAAACTTTCTCTTAATAACTCGTAACATAAATACCCGGGGCAGCCGGGTTCGAATAGAGTGAAAACTGGCGCGTAGCGGCCTGTAAGAAGAGTGTAATTTACACCCCGCGGAAAACCGGGCGCTCGCTGCTTAACACCGCCACCGGGCTTTTTCCTCTCCTCCGCCTCTACCAACGGGTTCCCATTGCGTGCGGGAAATTTATTCGAAAATATCCGGTGAATTATTTTCTCTTAAGCCGGTTCTCCTTTAAATTAGAATTAAGTTATGCGAAAAACTTCTCCGACCCGGTTCCACCCTTCCCGCTTATATTTCGCCGTCTAACAGCCTCTTGCCCCCAACCCATCCCATCCCCCCCCCCTACGGAAAAATTTTCGTAACGCAACAGTGACGAAGTGCCGGCGCAATTTAAATCCGTATGCTTCTCTAACGCCTCGTTTGTCATTGCAAAATTTCCGAGCGCCTTGGGAGGAGGCAACATTCGCGAGTAACTGCCCGAGGGGGCCGACCGGCGCACGGGTAATAAAATGCTGCTCCACCGTAGCCGTCAGGACAAACTAAACTCCGTGGCCTCTGATCTCCTATGTGCACGCTTCGCTGTTGGATCGTTGGAAAAAATCTTGCTGCCACTTCCCTGCTTTTCTTTGGGTTTTGATTTGCTTTATAAAGTGCACAAAGTGTTTGACAGTAAACCTACCGAGCACTGAAAGCGATTAAAATGTGTTTCATCTGATAAAAATGACAAGGTTCTATTTATTTAAATTTTGTGCTTGGATAAATAAATTTATCGAATCAATTTCCATGTAAGCAACGTCATCGTTTCAATAATTATAAAATTAAAGATCTAAGACCGGTGTTATTTGACCGGCGGTGGTAGGTTTAGTGTTAAACACTACGTTTCCGATTATCGAACAATTTTTCATATCTAAGTGATCGTTTCGTAAACATAAATAGTACTAAGGAACTGTCGCAAATATTGGGGCACGTTTTTTGGTTTTTAGCTATACAGTTTCATAGGATGAGCCTTGCGCAAGAAAATGTATACCGTTGGTAAGGTATAGTTGCCAGCTACATTTCTGGCTATAACTTTTTATTCGTTAACGCTATTTTTATACTTTCTACAGCAGAAATGTAGCTGGCAACTATACCTTACCAACGGTATACATTTTCTTGCGCAAGTATATATATATATATATATTTAAACAATCAAAATTGGATTTTCAGTTGAGAACGAATCAATAAGAAACAATAAAACTTTTTAAGACTTATTTTTAGCGTTTGCTTGGCACTAAACTGAACACGACTTGTTGCTTCTAATGCTCGTGGAAAGTTTGTTTGTAAACGGAAATAAAGTTGGCAACCATAAGCCCGCGGACTCGTTTTAAACCTTGAAACGTCCATCTTCGCAAACCAATGTTCATTTCGAGATATTTTTATATTACATAGCAGGTAGGAAACTGAAGTCCCTCAGAAAATTCCACAAAATTGAAGTAATCTTTTCTCAATAACATTATTCTCTTATTATGATGAACCGCCATAAAAATTAATTTTTCAACGTACACACAGAGATAGATGTGTTAATCATACAAAGGTTGCAAGAACTCACTTGTAACGGCGTAGATGAGATTTCGTGGTGTTTTTACAGTTTCATGAGTGGGATTCGTTGTCGCAATTTTAGCAAGTTGCATTAAAGGTTACTCAAGGTTAAGCGCGGTGGTAAAATCAATTTTCTTCTATTAGAGAAGAAGTGTGAAGTAATGGCTACCTGCATTGAAGAGATGCAACCTTGCATAGTTGCGTGGCTGAATCATGTACATGTTTTATGGTCATCGAATTTATTCTCACACGTGTTGCAGAAACCCGTTATTTTTGTATTTTTTGGTGCAGCAGATTTTTCTTGATTGACAACATCTCCGGGAATTTTATATGTATGGTAGAATTGTAAGGAAGACAGGCTTGAGAACGTGTTCAACATATTTTTACAGTGTTACAAATAATGAATATGTTCACACAAATTTACACATTAGAATTCGAATTGTAAAATTACATGTATATGCCATATTCGATACTAAATCTATGCTGGTAAAAAAATTTTCTTTATAGTAGCTTCAGTTAATTCTTCAAAACCCTAATACTGTGTTCTGTTATTTCCAATTCTTTTTCTTTAGACTGGACTTTTTTTAAATAGAAAAATTAGAGACGAATGGTCAAAGTTTCATTAAAATAATAAAAAATTGCTATCTTTTGCTTCGCTTGCATTAGTGATAGTATCACCGATACTGGACCCTTCGTTCGGTGGTCGAACGTGTTCACTGCACGACTAGTTCAAGGGGGACCCCAGTGGTGGGGATAAAATTGTAACAGTTACGGTAGAGACCTCCGCGACAGTAACGGAGAGAATATAAGTTTTTAATATTAGCATTAACCCATTACGAGTAGAAATATTCTTAGTGGTCTGCGGGTCGGCGAGATTCGCTTTTTTAAAGACGACGATTCCGTTCCATTGGAAGGGGCTCTCTCCGAGGAACTTTCGCGGAGAAACGTCTCTGATATTTCCCCCCTGTTTCCCTCGTGCCGTCGTGGCGTTCGGACGCAGAAACGAAAATGGAAATTCAGTGGAAACGGAAGGAAACGCGCCGGGGGTATGGCAGGGGCGTGTCGGGGACGGCGGCAGAAACGTCGAGAGATAAGTTTGAATCCACTTTGGGGTGGGAAGTGCTTAAAATTTACACGTCGCCCTCCGTTTTCGTTTTGTCCTGCTGTCTTCTTATCTGTTCCGGGCTGCGCATCTGAACGGAAAATAATGGACGCGTTTCTTGCGTTCCGCGAGCCGACCGTAACGTAACGCGTGTTGTTGCGTCTCTCCGCTGCGATTTCGAGCACGCCGGATAACGGATGGCTTCGGTATGCAAGAACACGAACACCGGGCTCAAAAATCGGGAACCATTTCTTCGCCGAGCATTGTGTCCGCGACGAACGTTCAAGTTCGTGTTACGCCGGTGATTTATGGCAACCACCACCCGAGCAACGAGACATTTGGCTCCTCTGGGTGACACGATAAGTATTCCGTCTCGATACCATCTCGAAATCCGATTTTTTACGGGCATCTTCGAGGCATTTGTTTCAATTCGCTCGTTCTTCTTTTGACCCTCCAAGTTTTGTAACTACACTAATTTTTGTAAACATATTTTCCGAGCAACTTTTTTCTGAGTACATTAGTCTTTCTATTTATCTTAATCTTCCAGGAACTTAGCATTGAAATGGCGATTTTATTCTCTGGGGGTCAAAATGGGCCCATCCGCCATCCAAGAATTAATAATACGGATAGTGTATCTGTGTATACCTTAAAAGACACGGAAACTAGATCGTCGAAAAACGTAACGTGATACAGAATTGGGAAAATATATTTTAAAAATTTTGTTGTTTTTAATTATTTTTTTATGAAATTTTTACTAACATATTTGTCAGATTTTTCTGATTAAAAAGAGACTAAACACGACACAATTGCATCGTGAATTAAACATGAAATTAAGATCCGAATTGTATCATGTTTGATATCGTTTCAATCAGAAAAAATCACGAATATGTCGCCAAAATTTCATATAACAATAATAGTTAAAAGCAAATTTTAGCTGTTTTATTTCGGACATTACCTTCAAGAAATCAAGGAATTACGCGATTTACTTAAAACTTGAATAAACAATTTCTTTCGAGAAAACATTTTCTCTTCACCTTCTTATTAATATCTTTTCTTTTTGTTACAGTGTCTGGATAGTGACAATAAATCCTTCGAGACGGACAACCCGATCGAATCAAGGTAATTAATTTTCATAAAATTCTTAACATAGAAATTGTAAAATATAAAACATGTTCTAGCTTCAACAATTTTGTTATAACTGATTGTAAATAACCGATTAGGAAGAAGCCATTTTCAGTCAGACATAATACAATCGAGTATAATTCTGTACTTTATAAACAAGTTTCACTAGAAACAAATACCGAGCAGAACCGAACGTGTTTATGTCACGACCCAATAAATTCGCTGTAAATCAATCGGAGCAATAGTTTAAACAAACTGTATGCCGAAGTATGAGACCAGCCAATTGAGAGAGTGCGGTATGCAGAGCCGATATCGGAGTGCTAGAAACGAACAAGTTTGATATATGCGAAAAGTAGTTTTGTCCCCGGTGCAAATCTTATCAGAAACGTCTGTAAATAATTTTGTAGCCGTGCGATATACTCGCGGAGTCCAATTCGAGTAAGTGGAAATAAATCTTCGGCAACTAACAGAGAAAATTTTCGCTGCACCCACCCTGAAGGAAACTGGTTCATGGGAACACGACGAAAGTAACGTTATTTTTCCTGGAGATCGAGCACCGACTGATAGTTTCATTTAGTCTTATCGAGAATGTATTTCCCCGAGACATTCACGATCCTACAAAAGGGACAAGACGCGTACGTGGCATTGTGAAAGCGCTATAAAAGTGGAGTGGAAGGAGGAGGAACGTAATTGAACGATCTCCCATTCGCAGGGCGATAATAACTTTTCTTTTCACAACAGACTTGCTTGTTCTATTTACCAGCTTCATTCGCGTTGCTGTGCTACCCACAAACTATTTATAACAAGCTCAGCATATTTTTTGCAGAAAAAGAACGTGCACCGCAAATTGGAAAGTTGAAAAACAAATGAAACAAGTATTGTGTTTCCTACAATTCTTTTTTAGAGTACTTATTCTTAGTTAGTACATCTTCATTTTGAGTCATTCATTCTTCTGATAGAAGTTTGTGCACTAATTTTATAGATGATCTTCAACGTCATTTTAAACATTTCAATAAGCTAGTAATTCGAATAATGAAATGTAAACAGTATGCTTTCTATCAAAACCTTTGTATGTTGTGTACGAGTCTTATTAAAAGTATTAAAAATTGAACAAAGAAAGTAATAAAAATTGAACAAAGAAAGTATTGAAAATTGAACAAAGAAAGTATTAAAAGTTGAACAAAAAAGTATTACAGCTCTTACAGTTAGTCTTTATACATATTTCGTTTTCAATTAAATAGATAAACTAACAAGTTGAACAATAAGAAAAAAAGGTATACAATTTTTGTATGTGAATTTAATCGACAGAATTAAGGTAATAATTTTAATGTGCAAATGTTTAAAATCGATGTTCACATTAATTTGTAGTGAGAAGGAAATAATTTCATAGTTATTGCAGAAGGAAAATATTATAATCAAACCGGAATGTCTAAAACAGAACAAGTTCCCAAAATGTTAGATTATGTGTATACAATTTCAATAAAACCAACTAATGATCTAATGAATTGATTCACTACACAATTTTAAAAGATTGAATATGTATGTGGCTAGTGGGAAAATAATTCGATTAATTATTTCAAGTGTGTTCATCGATGCAATTGGCTTTGATATTCAGAGCTGATAAAATTGATTGCTATTGTATCTCATTTGAAAATATCTTGAACGCTAATCAAATCAAACGCTCAATTAAATTCAAAATCACTGCGTTACGATATGATCCGACCAATAACACTGATCGAACTGTGCCCATCGGAGTTTACGGTAGCCCATGATAATAGTAAGGTAATATTACATATGGTTTCGATCTTCAATTTGATATATGCGCGACACTGTTTGAATACGCGCGATTTTGATTGTAACCGCGCGTTTCATCGACAGTAATTAATTATGCGAGAAATGTGGAATCGAATCGAAACTGCTTACAAAGTATAATTAATGTAGAAGGTACTCCGTAGAAATAATAGTGAACGGTGATTCTACATGACAGGATAAAAAACGTTTCAATTTGTTTGATGTAGGATTCTGATGTTAGAAAGATTGATTTTATGTGCGCTTAACTGTGTCCCGAATTGATTTAGTCGACGTTGCACGCAACGTTTTCAACAATTTATAGAGTAATAAAATTCGTCGCGTTTCAATATCCTGTTTTATTGTGAGTCCTCAAGTACTCAATGCTTATTTATTCAAGTGTAGAATCACACCCTTCCTGGACGAACCATTAATCACGCCGCACCCTGTATGTTCGCTCTCTTGTACACAGAAAAGTATCCAACTTGTAGGTAGGAAATCATTCGCCGATTTCAAGAAGAATTTCTCTATTTAATTAATCATTTTCAATCATAACCTGCAAATACAGTAACCATTTAATATATTCTAAAAATGTCACTAATAAATTTCATAGATCAATAACTCGCTTATAATCCTCAATTGTTCTGCTTAATTAATTTTCAAACCTGAATCATTTTAATCTACTTTGAACATTTAATTAATTGTAATAGACTAATTAAACTCTCGATAAAACTACTAATATCAATATCGGTTATTCAATTTATCAGAACTTTTCTATTAAATTAAGTATCTTCAATTATAATCTTCAGTTGTAGTATTTATGCGAGTCTGTTTGAAAAATTTTACTAATAATTTGATAATCTTCCACTTTTAACTTCAAATTAAGGCATTGATTTACTCCATTCATTAAAATTTATCTTGCATCTGCAGGATACTTTGAAATGCATCGACTATACTTAGATTGTTTAGTTGAATTGATTGTATCTTAATTTAAAAGCTACATGCATGCATGTTGTTTGAACAGTCTTGAAGTTAGTATCTGGAAAACAGACTCTAGTGAAAAATAAAAGTGATACGATGCAAGATATAGAGGGTGAAAAAAACTAGTTTTTTGTTGGATATTCTAAGTGGTTGCTAAAAGCTAAATTAGAGTATAATAATGCTTTGGAACACACACAACACACACGCATACTCGCCTCTAAAAGGCTCTAAGGGGAGATGGCTTTTAACAGTAATGAATGAAGAATTTTTCCAGTGAAAAGCTAAATGAATCTGCGCGTAAAACTGTTTCTACATTTCGAGCTGAAATATTTCAAGCAACTCTACATATACGTATACGTAAAAGAATATTTGAAACACAATAGATTATAAATTAACTCTTTAAGGGGATCACGCATTGTAGAGTAATTTTTTGAAAAATCGAGCTGAAACAAATACATCCGTGCTTACAAAATATGTGGTTGCCAATAACAGACCTCCTCGAATATTCGCGAAATTTTTCATTTTTGTACCTTTTAAATGTCCGAATATAATTTCAAAAGCCGTATCATGCGTTTGACGTATATAATGCGAACATTTTTTCTACGAAAGTTTACACAACGGAGTGCAAACATTTGCTGACATTTTTTAACGAGTAAAGCCGAATTGGGAAACGTTTAAACAAAATGAAAACTTCATAACCAAATGTTAGTCGATTCAATTTATCTGTTAGATATGCCTGGTAACAAGGTTAGCTATTCCGGAGGAAATAATCACAGTTTTCCATTACAAGGTGAACCTATGTAAAACATTTTCTAATTAATTGTACGATTACTACTACACTTTCCCACTCAGGATTAGAATTAATAGCACCACTGTTAAATCGCGCTGAATCTAGCCCATTCACATCATCATTGTTCTCGTTATCTTATGAGGACGATTCTCGCACTAGTCACATACCATTCCCCTTATTTATTGTTTTTACAATAACATTAATAATTAGAGTGAAATAATGACCACTTATTATTGTTATTGTTATCTATGAGCCTATTAGCCTATTAATTTAGTTCCAGATTTTGTCAAATTTGAATATCATGTCTCAAAGGATTTTTCATGTAAATTAAGTGTCAACTTGTTCCTCATTAGTAACAGCAAGGGGTGTGCGAGAACCCGAAATATCGGGAACCCGATGGTCGGGACGACGAGTCTGGTCGGGTCGGGTTCCCGAAAATTTCGAGAATCCCGACAAATTCGAGAATCCTCATTTTTTCGGGAATCCCGATAAATTCGAGAATCTCGAAATTTTCAGGTACCCGTCCCGATCTCGAAAAAATTTCGTGTTCCCGACCCGACCCGATATTTCGGGTTCTCGCACACCCCTAGTAACAGTTGAACTAACGAAATATCGTGTTTCGTGTAATTTGAATGATTAAAACGACACACACACACACACACACACACACACACACACACACACGAATACGATAGTCTGAGTGGTGGGGATAAAACTTGAACAGTTACGGTAGAGACCAAGCAACAGTTAACGAGAGAATACTGTAATCGCGACCTGGTGATCGACAATGACGCGGCTAACAATTGGAGCGGTTCCAAGTAGAATTTCTTATGAAAGAATCGATTCTTCGGCATCCAAGAATCGACTCTTCCAAGAAATCGTAATCGGAGAATCGATTGTGGAAAAATCGGTGTGAAAAGAATCGATTTTCTGAAGGATCGTTGGCTTACTTTACTCATTGTCATCCTAATTCTTCATCTCAATTGTATTATTTCTTTTTTTAAAAACGTCAATTAGTTCTTTTTTTAAAAACATCAATGAATTCTTTTTTTAAAAACACCAATTAGTTCTTCTTTTAAAAGGATCAATTAGTTCTTTTTTTAAAAACACCAATTAGTTCTTTTTTAAAAAACATGAATTAGTTTTTTTCTTAAAAACATCAATTACTTCTTTTTTTAAAAACATCAATTAGTTCTTGCATAAAAATATCTGCATATAACGTAAATTTAAAGTCAATTAAGTTACCTTTTCCGTATACAACGTAAATTTACTTCATTCAATGATAAAAATAAAAAATATTCAATTTTCTTTTCCGTACGTTATTTCAGTATTTAAAAAAGAAAAAATAAATTCTTCCTCTCGATTTCGGAATCGTAATATTTCTTCAAATAGTGTAAAAGGGCAGACAATTTCTTTTATGCCTAAGTTTTACAAAATACCAATGCATTCCTTAACAATTATAGGAAACGCGAATAATGATTTGAGAAACGTCCTACAAATCTTATCTTAAATTTGATAAAAATGCGATGTAACTCGCAATTTTGTCAGGTTGTGTGACTTGCGCGAAGAACAGTTACGCCGTCCGCCAATCAGAAGCGATCACGAAAATCACGAATCACAGTGTGAACGAACATGATCGAATCACGAGAGATCGAAAAGTAGCAGTTCCCGCCATCCCTACAGTCCACGGAGTTTGGCGCGGAGTCTGCGATGACGAAGAACGCTGATCGTGACAAAGATGCAAACGATGATGATAGTATAGTATACGAGGCGAGTTGCTAGTAGGCGGAAGTGGGCTTGACCTACTTCGATCGTGACCACAAAGAAAAAAGTCTCCGGCGCGGCGCGGTTCCCCGGGGTCATGAGCCCCGGACGCAGGGAATTAAAACTTGTTCCTATTGGTTGCCTTAGCAGGCTGCCAACAGAAGTCAACGCGTGCCTGCTGCGTGATTCCCCCCGTGTACACACGGCTCTGTGTTTCTCGCTCTTCTTCCAGTTCCTCGTTTGTATTTAATTTTCCTGGTTGTCCGAGGACGCCTCCGCCACTCGTCGGAGATTCTCAATCTTTTAAATGGCCCTCGCGTGTTGGGAGAAGGAGGAGCACGTCCCCCATCCCCTTCCCCCCGACATCTTATGCAACCGATTACACTCGGAGTTAATTGATCGAACGACTCCGCTGTTTTTTTGTTATCCCGCTCGAGCAGCCGCGTGAATCTAAATGGAATTTCTGAGAAATCGATCAAGAGCCAGAGAGGCTTTCCTGTTTCCCGGCGTCGGGAAAACATTTTTCTTGCCATGAGAGGAAAGACGATTCTACGGGTTAATAGAAGTCGGATGAACGGGGGCCGGTCGGGTCGTGAGAAAGTAATATCGCTTTTGGATAATGGCACTTTTTGTTAAATGTTACTGGGAAATCGATGAATTCGCAGGGACGCGAAATGGAACCGAGGCCATCGCCACTTTGGAACTAATGGACTTAAAGCGTAAAGATACAGTTTGTTGATCTACTTGCGATTCGGAAAAAAAGCATTTTTTAAGTTCAAATTGCATTATGTCGGACTATCAAACATTCGATATGTAATAACAATTATTTTTGAATTCATGAATTTCTTTGAATTTTTGAATTCTTGAATTCTTTTGAATTATTGAATTCTTTTGCATTCTTGAATTCTTTTGCATTCTTGAATTCTTTTGCATTCTTGAATTCTTTTGCATTCTTCAATTCTTCTGCATTCTTCAATTCTTTTGCATTCTTCAATTCTTTTGCATTCTTGAATTCTTTTGAATCTTACATTTATTTTTGCACATACTTATACTTTTATTATGTCATTTGTTACGATCACATGTGCATAATAATTTAATTTTATTATCAGTACGTCTCCATTCATCGTAAATTAATTTCAAGAAGTTTCCAATTCGTTATTGCATTAATAAATTATAAGTACAATGTAAAATAAATAATGTATATATTTTAGCATAGATACAAGAATAGATAAAAGAAATGTGGCTCGATACTTAACATTAATTTAAATATTACTCGACTATTTTTAAATATTACTTAAACATTTTTTAAATGAAGATGTGACTTGATAGTTATTAATTGAAATATTACATTTTCAGTAAAAATGCACTTGCTGTACGCATTAGGCTTAAATTACGACCCATACTTCTGAATGCTTGTAAATTTGTTGTTGACATAAAATTTGTTGCAGTTTCAGAAAAATAAAAATTTTTTCAAAAGAATTGAAGAGCTTGTAAAAAGTACATTCAAGATGCAAGTGAATACAACATAAAAAATACAGAGGTTTACTGGTAGGACGTCAAAGGCGCCACATATCTCAACTTTAAAAGGCGTGTTACTCTTTGAGCTCCTTTTACAAATTATATGCACGCTAAGCAAAGCTAATTTGTGTCTTTGAAGCACGCGCGTCTCGACGCTCTTAATTTTATTTAAGTGTTTCAACGTTTTGCTGTATTCAATCCGAGAGTCACGCAATTCGCTTGGAAACCTTTTAAATAATTAATTTAATACTCAGAGAACTGAGAACTCACGCCAATGTAGCTACCCTTTAGCAGAGATTGTGTTTAGTGATTCTTTGAAAAATCTCGACGTATAAACAGTGTAGATTTGATAAAAAGTGATCTTTTCAGAAATGATTGCATTGCTTAAATGAACAAACAATAAAATTCCCAATTATGATACTTGTTTTTAATTACAATTTGACTAAAAGAAGTAATAAATGATTTTAAAAAGTATTGTGCACACCTTTAAAGCAAATCTTTCAGTTTAAATTATTTTTAATAACTTGCATAGTGTGCGAAAATAAGAAGTGTTGTGAATTTTTTATTTTAATTTTTTGGTTGCCTCTCGTACTGTTTGACTTTTTGATTATCAAAGTTTACGTCACGCATATCCAGAACTTTGTCCTTAAAAGACGTATGTACTCAAAATGAGACTCTAGCCTTCTATGCAAATCAGTGAACACTCGTGCGATGATGTAATACATAATTGAGTCAGGAATAGCTTCCATTTTCTTCCTCAAATAAATGTCAATCAGCGATGCTTACATATTCTCAATTACTGTAACTTTTAACAACTGTTATTTGACCAACATATTTTTATCATTATTGCCACTGAATTCTTATTTACCAGTTACTCGGTATTCATGACGGAAAAGTTATTTGTGGGTAGAACGACAATTTCTGAAATTGTGCAACAAGATAAAATAGAAGAAATATTGTGAGAAATCTTTTCGAAAACATTTTCTACAAATTGTAAATAATGTAGTCAAAATAAAGACAAGTATTATATTTCAGAAAATTGGATAATGAATATGTCACTTTTGTGCAACATTCGGTGTTTTTAAAAAATGAGTTGATGAATGGATACGCTCTTCCATCGCTACATAATCAATCATAAAAGTTTTCAAACATCAACCGAATATCAAATATTTGAAACTAAAAAGCAGAGACGCTACATTCACAAATACTCGTTCATTTCATAAAAAATGATTTCATAATTGAAAATTTTCGATATAGGCCCCCATAAAAAGGTTATAAACTCCTAGTATTTTCTCTGTAACTCCGACTAAGTGCAATGTTTCCAAAAATTTTGTTCACGTCTTGTAGTAAACTAATTACTCTAACTTCTCAAAAGATATCCGAGTCGAACGATCTGATATTAAAGGAGTTATCGTCCTCTTAAAAGTGTCCGAATATTACTACGGTTCGCTGTATGTAGACTTCAATATCTGACGGATCATCCTCGTCGAGCCAGAAGAAGTTCAATTCCATCTTCCTCGACGGAGAATAATTTCAGTTTTAAAGAGTTCGATGAATTATCGAAACAATACGGTCGGAAAGAAGAAAAGAGGACACAGAACAAGAGCGTCTCGTCGTGCGTTTTCCACGACCTCGCCGGGCAATTAGATTTAGTGCTTCTTATTCGTACTCCCGTTTCCCTTTGTCTTTCCATTCTGAAACTCTCTTCTTTTCTCCTCGCATCCTTATACACGCACACGAATGGAACGAATGCTCACGCGACCGAATGAAAGGGCGCACAGTTTCGTTTATTCTCATTGAAACTTTCCAAGCAAATCTCCATTTGTCTCCTACCGTTCTTTCACCTTTTTTTCCCGGCATCATTCGTGCCATTTTGCATGTAACGATGAAGTTCAGACTGTTACCAAGCTGCGAAGCGTTTTTAATATTTTCAAACGCTGTTAACACTTCCGCGACTGGATGGGATAACGATCCGTTGTCAAAAAGACGTTTCCCACTTTCAAGTAATTTCTATCGCATCTTTATTTATGTCACTTTTACCGGTGTCGCTGAATTGCTCCTTTGTTTACAGAAGATCGTGGGAGTGCATTGCAGTCGATTGTATAGATTCCCGCTGTGAATTGTTCTGCTTTACCTGCCGGTAGCCTTGCAGAAATTGTTTAAAGTCGAAGGTGAATAACTTATTAATTCATTGTTTATTCGTACAGTTTTCTTTCGATACAAGACGACTCTTCTTCTTTTATGGGACCCACAAACCAGAGTTGGGCATCAAACGATTCAAATTTTAATCAAGATTGATCGATTAATGTGCAAGATTTAAAAAGTTAATCATTGAAAAATCGACGATTGATCCAATCGATTGGTGCAGTTAATCGTCAATCGATTGATGAAGCCAATCGTTGATTTAAAAAAGAAATCATTGAAAATAAAAAAAATTTTATAAAAAAAAATTAAACCGACTTCGAAAAAAACGCACTAAAAAGTATAAAATAATTTCCATTTAATTTATGTGAATACACACGAACTTAAATACGATACAATCTTTTCGAAGGCGGCGCAAAAATTGAAAATTTTCGACACTGGAAATTACGAAAATCCTTAAATTCTTCTACATGCTTTCATATATTAATGTATCTTCTCTTCCCACCTACTGATTTCCAAGCCCACCATATTCCAATGAAATCATAATCAGCAACATCTGGCATTTGGAACATTTTTAATTTTTGCGCCGCCTCCGAAAAGATTGTATCGTATTTCAGTTCGTGTGTATTCACATAAATTAAACGGAAATAACTTCATACTTTTGAGTGCTCTCTTCTTCGAAGTCGGTTTAATTTTTTTTATATAATTTTTTTTATTTCCCCCTTTTTATCTCTGTCAGCCGTCACATTCCAAATCGTAATTTATAAATATCTGAAAGCTGTTCCTAATATCTAACATTCAGCGGAGTTAACAGCGGCGTCACCACCCTACATTTTCGCAAATAAAATCGTAATTAATAAAAAAATGTAAAATTGTTTTGCACGGGACCATCCCGGGAACATACTCTACAAGATGCAAAAGGTTTCGTTCCAATTGGTCCATCCATCTCGGCGTAATCGGTGAACATACATAGAAAAAAAGCGAAAAAAGGCACATACAGATCGAATTGAGTAACCTCCTCCTTTTTCGAAGTCGGTTAAAAAACATAAAAGCACGTAAACAGAGTTTCACCAAATGACAATACATACACCTGAACTCAGTTTACATCTTTTCAGTATTCATATAGTTCTGAAAAATATTTTATTTCGTGTTTCTGATTGTTAAAATAGAAACATTTTATTTTAGGGATCAAATTGTTGAAATAGAAATATTTTATTTTGAGGTTCAGATTGTTAGAATAGAAATGTTTTATTTTCGCGAAATTGTATATCTTATTTAAAATACTATTTTCTTTAAAATCTAAAATATTATTTGAAATATTTTTTTCACCAAATAATACCCACCTTTGGGGGTTCCACCATTTTCAGATAACGAGTAAAAGTTATAACAGCGTCTCAACAGCGCAGAAAATAAATTATTCCCCTGGGCATCACGAAAATACGAAGCACACGGGGCACTTCACTTAATTTTAATATCGCTTTTAACCGTTTTTCCCTCATATTTCGCACATCATCAACTAACAAAGAACAGTTATATCATGAAATAATAAAGAAGGGAATAATCCGCTTTCCTCGAATATGCCGGATCAAAAACAAAGGGAGATTCGTGAACTGAACGTCCGACAATAAAAGCGAATGACATACTTTGCTTAATTAGTCGTTTTTCCGCGAACCGAATTTATTTCCAAACATGCCCCGGAAGCGAAACGCGAATTACTGTATAATTCCGTTCCTGGCGGATTAAAGTAACACGCGAAAACGAGATTGCTTACAAAATCGCTCGAATTTCATAGTTTCTTTCCCTCTGTGTGTACGTGTGACGCAATTTGTGGGAATCACGAGATCAGACGGGATAGCGAAATTTGCATTCGTAGGATGCGACAAGTGGGCAAAAGCTCGGTAACGCCGGGCATGCTTTTAAATCCACTTTCTTTCTCTGTAGTCATCCCCAAAGTTCCGAAATTGCTGTCGGCCACAGTTCATCCTTTGTTAACGACGCGTTCACCGTCCCGTTTTCGGAGGCGCGCGGTTTAACGGCCCCTGAAAATCCCGGACATATTAAATGATCGTGTAATTACGAATGTTTGCCGAAACCCTTTCCACCTATCTGGCTCTCGCTCTCTCCGAACCCCTTTTTACCACGGGACGCTCCGGGTATTCTCTTTGTCTTCGGTTTCCCGGCTCGGGTCACCTTTTTATCCGGACGCGCACCTCGCGGTGTCTGATTATGGACAGAGGAAGCGCCGGATAAAGAGACGACGCGTTCAGGCTCGCGGTCATTCCGAACCAATTTTCACGACGCCATTTAAACAAGAGCTCGGACCAACCCCTGTCCCGTTCCAACACTTGGGCGAATCGCGTCTCGCACGCTGACGCTGCTGTCTCGCGCAGGCTCACGGGGACGATAAATGTCAATTTGCTTCTCCATGATTAGGGTAACTGTGCCGATTACTGCGCTATCATCGGACGGCGAATTTTATCTATTTATTACAAAAATGAATAGGTGTAATTTCAAACAGCAAAACCATTAGGAGAGCATGTAAGAGAATTAATTTATATTTCATTCCAATTTGTTGCAATTCAGGTCATTTTGCATTAAGATCCGCTGTCTAGTTATCATGTTTCGATTGTACTTTATTTTACCACGTTTTTATTAGCTCGCTGTCTTGTCTGTCTGTTCGGTATAAATTTTGCAATCGGTACAAAATTTGCCCACGTTTTTCGTTTTAAATCTCACAAGTATTTTCATAGCTATTCAAAATTCACAAAATTATTTTATACATTTTAGCCCGTTTTAAAAATGTGGTATTTTTTAAAAATTTCTTTTTAATATTACTAATTTATCATGAAATAATAATATGTGTAAGCATTTTATGGAAGTATGATGTGTTCTGAATACAACAAAAAGTTGGTGGCTTTCAAAGCCTAATACAACATACGAAAATATTAAAAAATAAAATTGATTTTAAAATTGAATATCTTGGAAACTATTACAGCTAGAGGGTCAACTCCAATGGCGAACAAACTCGCCATCGCTAGTTGAAAGATTAGGATAAAATGACCTGACGCATATCTTGGTAATGAAATTGAAAAATATACGAAATACGGAGTAGATCATCTTCCGAGTGTCTTCGTTACTGAAAGTAGCAGACAAAAAGAGGAGAGTTCATAACCAGCTGAAAACTGTATAATTATGAAGAGAATATTCCCATCTGCATGTTTAATAAAAATCGAGAAGAGTCAGAATTGTTTTTCACTTATTGCCAGAAAAATTTCTATGGCGATTGCACACCTGTCCGTTTCTCGCTCGCTCGGCTAAACTCGGCTCCCCTGAGTTTACCCGAATAGCGTTTCACCATGGAGCGTGACGGATCAGACTCATTCTGCGCCCAGCAGTTGTGTACGCGATGCGCCTAAAGAAGTTTTCTCACTTCAAAAATAGAAGAAAGTACAATTACGTCTTTCTCGCAAGATAAAATGCGTTGGGACTAACCGGAACAGCTAATATGTCCGCGATAATTTCGTCAGAGGAGTCGGCTGCGTTGTAGGATACCACGGGGTTCCCGTTACGCGGCGCATAATGCGAAACGACATTACTTATGACAGAATGACCTGATATTTTTCATATTTCCTTCTTCCGCGCGTCCCACACGTCGTTTCCCTTTCTTCTCTGCACCATTCCTCGTTCATTCTTCTCCCTCTTCTGGGTTCTAGCTCTTCGTTCTTGGATGGGTATTCTTTCTCCGCTCCATTCTGCAGCGTCTCTTCTTTTCTTCTCCTCTTTTTCTCTCCTCCCCTTGGCCGACCACCCCGCCTGCCCCGCGGATCCTACGTCACTGTCGTTCGTTCACGCAAGCACGCATCCACGCATACCAAATGAAAGCCCACACTATCTTCCTCCGTTCGCTGGCACGCTCATAATCGGTCTCGTCATCGCATGATCCCGGCTGCATTACTCCGAAGAAAGGCGGCTTTCACGAATGCTGCCAAACTGCCTGCGGTCGTTACCCTTTATGATGCACAGAATCGGGCGATTCGCGGTGTCTATTGATCCGGCACCGGGCATGATCTCGCCGGAGCCGTCGTTGAAGTTAAGACCAATCCGATGATGCGCTCGTTAAACCGATCGGTGCCCCGGGATTTCCGGTGACCCTCGGATAGCATAAAAATAATGACAATTGGCTGGCGGCGCTTTTGTAGCGACCGCTCCGCTCTGTTGTCTCGAGGATCCCCCGTTTCCTGGATCCAGCGGTCAGGTGGTTTATTGGTCGATTTTGTTCGGCACGGATCTTCGCTGATTTCTCGAGTTCTCGGTTTCTTGCGACGACACGCCGGATCGACGGATTCGCAGTGCATTTCGCTCTTTCTCCCAGGTTTCTTCGCAACAGGCTACCTTTTTTCGTATTTCTTTCAACGAATTATTTAGGTCACCTGCCCCCTTCTCCGCCTATTAGCGACCACAGATTGCAACGGTGATGGTTCAGTGTGGTGGTTTCACGTTAGATGAGCAAGTCTAATTTTCTTCAGGAATTCTAATGTTTCAGCACAAATAGTTTTCATCCTGCAGCGTTTTTTCTTGTGCTCTTTTAACTTGATATTTGGGACATTTCGGAGGTGTATCATTTCTTATCTTTTGGATTAGGTTGGTCTGACGTATTCTTAGTATTGTCACTATTGTTTGGTCTGTGACACTATCACTTGCTTCGTTAATAAATATGATTAAATCATGGTGTCTTTCGATCATGGTGTCTTTCGATCATGGTGTCCTCATATAAGGATATAGACAATAAATAAATGCTTGGTGTATCTAAATTCGGTAAATGTTATTGTTTGTAAACGTTGTCCTCATACCGTCTCCTTAGACATATTTTAAACAACTGAAAAATCATAATTTAATTCGAAGAACTACTTAGCGAAGCCTTGATTTTTTCAGGAATAAATAATTCGTGACCAAAAGGGTTAATAGCTATTTTAGTAACTTGATTAATAATTTTAATGCTTCGTAAAATTCAAGGGAAAATATAAAATATACTCTGCATTAAGCATGATCCATTTCTCAGTAGGTGAGAGAAATCTTTTCATTTGTTTTAATTCTTATAAACAGCAAAAATATAAAGACAAAGTATATGAATTATGAATCCTTCGTTAAAGTCTGCATTTGTTTGATATTCGACACTTTAAAAATGCACTCTAAAATTGCTTTATGCACTCTAAAAATGCATAAAATTTCATTTTTTATTATTACGTGTCTGCTTGATAATGTAAATAATAAACTGTCTTTATTGCACACGTAGCCATCTAAGTAATAATATAAAAGAAAATATAAATGTCATTATAAACGATCACATAAAATGAAAGAGTTGAAATGATATGATTTAAATGAAAAGTGACCTTCTACCGTCGTGTGTTAGTATGCGTGAGAGATATATTATAGAATGTTAGTAACGTGATATAAAGTGTGCCAATTATGTGAGGTACGACTGGATCAAATCTCCTACCAAGTTGTAATATGAAGCAGGGCAGGCTGAAGTTTTTACGTCATAAATTACATAACTTGATCGGGTTACATCCGATTATGCTTGTTATTACATGCAATTATTTTTATCCAATAAAGCATCGTTTGACTTCGTGCTTTTTCCTAATCGCTGACGTTAAATCACCATTAATAGAGAATTATTGCATACGAATAATAAATGCAATAATATTTGTCACGTACTTCTAAAAATATACTTATTAGAACAACTATTTTTCACTCCATAACTAAACTCAATAGCAATGAGTAATTTTCAACTCAAATTACACCGAGCTTAGCCTTTCAACATCGTTATTTTTTACTGATTCTACAAGAGCGTATTCTCTTAACTCTTTGCACTCGGAGCTGTTGTAACTCGAAAATTAAACATTTCTTCCGACCAAGAATAATTTCATTCTATTATTTTTTTCATTTTATGGATATGGAATTGATATTGCTCCTCGTAGAATACTTAAATGTTTAGTAATTGATTAGACACCAAAATATTGAATAATGTAAACAATATTTTGAATAATGATACAGCAACTTTTAGTGGTTCTAAGGGTTAATATTCGGACACTGGTAAAATGACCATAACTTTTTCAATATTGGACTATACGATCTATTGAGTTGGCAAGAAAGTAGTTTCGGTATTTTAAGATGAAATAAAACCCAATTTTGGGAAAATTTTCAAGTTTTATGAGCACGGAATTATGAAGCTACCAGAAAGATGATCATCGAACAAGATGGAAAATATTTCACTGACTAAAGTTGATTGCTTGAATAGAAAAATTGGTTTTTATTTCACTTTAATATACCGAAATTACTTTCTAGCCAACCCAATAGATTTCTTTTTGAAACGTTAGAACCATTGGTTTACTGCATGACGAGAAAAAGAAATTTTGAGAAGATTGCAGTGAGAATACTAAGAGTATAATCAATAATTCTTAAATTTTCATATTTCGAGTTTCTGCCAGGTTTTCCGTGACGCGACCCCACTGTGCGGTAACCGTAAAGCAGATCGTAGATCAAAGATTGTTAACAAAGTAAACATCACAGCGTCGACGAAGACGGCCGAAGAGCAAGAAAGATTCGGTGGTGAATTGAAAGGAAAGGCGGGGGGCGCAGAGCGTTGGCCAGCAATCATAGAGATCAAGCAAATCCAGGGGAGCGGGGACGATTAATCAATCCCCGAAGCGCGAGCCAACGTTGGCCAGAATCGATCGAGAAGGAATCGAGATTTCCCAGAAAGAAAAAAAAAAGAGGAAAGACAGAGGTGGAGGGTTAGGGGGGACAATAAATAAAGCGTAGCCGGGTGGAGCGGCCGAGCCGAAACAAATGGAAAAATCGGAGCAGGATGAAGCGGTCGATCCGCTTCGCAGGATTTCGATCAGAAGATTGGTGAAATAGAAACGAGTCCAGGATCGATGCCGGAGCAGACGGAGGAGAGGAGCGTCGTGGTTCCCGTGGACGCGAACACGGCGAGAAATACAGGATTCAGTGAAACGAATCGTCTAGGGTTTGATCGAGGAGAGAGAAAGAGAGAGAGAGAGAGAGAGAGAGAGAGAGAGAGAGACGATCCACAGGAGTAGGAAACCAGCTCGTTGACGTGGACATATGCAATCGGAGACACTCAGGTGCTGCGGACGAGGCAGCCTGAACACGGACTGCTACACGGATGTACGGGTCGACGGAAAGGAGCAAGGCGAACGAACACGGTGGTAATGGTGAAACTATCTTGGGGTTATACTTCGGTCACTGACATCCAGCCGTAACGCTATATTCTCCTCTCCTGGACACCGGCTTTGCCCTCTGACAGCCTGCGTCTGCAGATCGCTGGACTCTCTTTCACGATACAGCTCTTCTCTCTCTCTCTCTCTCTCTCTCTCCTCTCGCTCTCTCCCGTACCCACACAGGCCGAAGCGGTACCCAAATTGGAGGAGATGCGTATCTCCGCGCGACAAGAAAAACGCGACACGATTCGTGGGTGGACCGGACCGTTCTGACCCACTGATTTCGATTATGCGAACGCGGAACCGCTCAGTCCGACGATAAGCTAACCAGCTATATATTCTGCTTTTCGGTTTTTAACGAATCCATTTTCTTTTGCGTTCTCTTCAGCCCTTGCCAGCCCTATGGCAAGCCTGACTCCACTTCCTGGCTATATTAATGTGGCCACCTGCCCACATTAAGTAAATTCTAACTAAAAACAATTGTTATGCCTTGATATGCCAGTGTACAGGCAACAATGCAGAGGAAGAACGATCCCAATTTTTGTAGGCAAATTTTATGAATGTGAAATCATTAGATACTTATTTTCATTGGTAGTAGTTTTTGTAGTTCTGGAATAATTAAAAATCGTACTAAATTCTGTGGAATTTTATATGCAGGCATTTTTTGAAACTTTCTAGAAGCCATAAATGGATAAAGATCCGCAGTCTAGTGACCACAAATAAAAGGATCTTAATAAACAAATTAATCTACCATTGGAATTACAATGAACATTTACGTGAAACGTGCCTCAAGTGCATACGAAGCATGAGTAAATACGTGTTGTCATAGAGGCAGAGGATACAACCAAAAATATTGATTTAAAAATATTAACCTAATATTTTGTACTAATTCGTAAATACGTGTTGTCATAGAGGCAGAGGATACAACCAAAAATATTGATTTAAAAATATTCACCTAATATTTTGCACTAATTCTGTGGCTTATACTAATTGTTCCACTTAATAGCGAGGAACCTTGTTCTTCGTGGTCACATTAATATGGCCAGGGACTCTATGTATTACGTAAATACAGTATAATCTAATTAATAATATAAATCAATACTTATAACAGTGCCGAATGGATACAGTAGTAAACAAACTAAACTATTCACAGTCTTTGAGTGAAACTGATTGAGAAAGTTCGTCTCTATTGTGGGAAAATGCAGGAATAATTTCATCTGCAAGAATGAGAATGGTTATTAAGTTCGATACGTGATTCGATCACATCAGCGCATATTGCCTGAACGCAAAGGAGACTTATAAATCAAATTACCATCGTATTAAAACATTATATCACTGTTTATCCGAAAGCCCACTATATCCGCGTTGGCTCCGAAGATGGCTTAGATACATCTGTTCATTCAAAATTAATTGATCGTTAACGATCTTCTCCTGGATACATTTAAGTCGCTATTAAATGCACTTATACGATGGCTGTTGGTTCCGTGTAGCATAAACTGTGGCTGTAATCGGTTTAGTGGCCCCTGCTCACGGACAACCAGGTATTTAGCAAAGTGCACGTAACGACGAGATTACGCACGGTTCTCACACACGACGGACGCAATGCGCGTGCAATTTTTATTTAATTTCCTTAAAGGGGGTAGGTCCCTTTTACCGAGGACATTATGGAATTCGCCAAAGTCAGCGCTTATGCTCTAATATTCATGCGAACGTATGGGAGCGTATGCTTGCTACGCTCGGCTACTTTCCCGTTGTAATTTTCCCAAATGTTTTTTGACAGACATTGTGAATATTTCACTTTGGAAAATCGTATTGGAGAACTTCCGATTAATCGTGTTCGTTCTCTGGAAACAGTTAACTTTCCCAGACAATGTTTTCGTGAAAAATATTTTAACGACAATATTGAAAATATTGCGACACTATTAGACCGAAAAATGAACACGATAACTGAACAATTTGTCCTAATTTTGACTTGCTCATACAGAATCTACATCTGAATTCCAATGTATTGTGTAATGAAAAATAATACATATATATAAAATTGTATAACAAGAACACGAAATAGACTATAATTATATAGAATAATTATATAGAAATATGTAAAAGAATACAAAAATTCTCATAATGCGTTAGCTAAATCTAACAATGAGTACCAAGATCATTGGTCGGTTGAGAAGACAGTCTTCTTGCTTTGTCATTGCAAAGGATGCACAATTATTCTTCATTTACACTTTCTAACTTCTGTTCGACTTGAGACATTTACTAAAAACATTTTTCGAGCTGGCGATATAAGAACGTTTTTGAAAAATGTTTCACGGCCATGTTCTAAATGGAACGCGACGACGGGTTCGCATAACTGTTTCGATCCCTGAGAAATCCAAGCCGAATACTGGCCCAGCAATTCCATATTTTCGGTATCGGGAGAAAGATTTTTTGGGTTATCTAATATTTGCAGTCCGAGCGAAATCTACCAGTAAATATCACGCGTCTTTTCAATTCTGTTTCAGACGAACCATGAACAATGAAGCTCGAGTGTCGTCTCGAGAGAAAGGAACGAAAGAGTCCAAAGTAGGATGAACCGTGAACAGTCTTGATTCCTTGGTTGCCATCGCTGAGTGCAGCTCCGGGAGCTTCTCTGCGCTCTTCGCTTCTTTCTTCCTTCGATCTTCGGGGCCGACACCCTATTTTCCTGCAGCTTCTAATGGCCCTCGAGGGTCCCTGTCTTATCGGTAACCCGTTTCCACGGATCCATTCTCAATGAAGAATCTGCACTTCTATTTTCCAGTGTCCTCATGGCGCGGCGGCCCAGCGACGCGGGAGAACACGATTGCATAAACCGGGAAGCGACGAAGCTGAAGGACACCGACCGCATAAAACTCCAACTGTTACGGCCGGGCCTGACTCTTTGCTCTACCCGTATCTCTTCTTCTGGGTGAGCAAAGTTTCAGGTGTGTCCGTGGCAGTCGATCGTCAACGATCTGTCCGAATCATCCACGAGGAACCGCTTGAAATCGCACGGTGCTCGAAAGTACGAAAACTGGGTCGATAATAGACAAATAATTATTTTGGGAATTGAACATTCTTGTATTATTCACAATCCAAACATTGCGAGATACGCAATGTTTGAAACAATAATTTAGACAATTATTATCGTACAAGAATCTTTTACATCATTTGTGGGTAGCCATTTTTTGGCCACCTGTGAAATTGGTAACACAAAAACACTGGGAATTCTAGCTTTTAATTTGTACAAATGCTTATTCCTCAACAAATAGTATATAAATACATGTATTCAAATACTATGAATTATATCAACACTTTTTTCATTTTCATTCGTAGCAGCAGACTGTTTTCTGCTCTTTCCGTATTTCTTTGATTTAATCCATTCATTTTCCTCTATTCTGGTAGTCTTTTTTCTCTTTTAATTTTGACAATGTTTGAAACAATAATTTAAACAATTATTGTACACAGTTTTATACATAGTAATTATACACAGTTTTTTTTCTTTTAATGTTTTCTCGTCTTCTTTTTCCTCGATGTTATTACGACAAGTAAATGTTCTGTTTTTCATTTTCGTCTTGTAATTGGCATCTCGTGATGTAGGCCTCATTTTTCGTCATGTTGGTTCTAAATATTAATTAATTGGGAGAGCCAGTTTCAACATCGAACGATAAGAATAATATATTAGTTTACAGTTAATTAAAAAACTTGTTACACAGAGATAGTTGCACGCGAATTTTCCATATGCGTCTCAAGAGAAAAATATTTATACGCTATGTTTCTGTTTAAATTTATATGTACACAGATAAATAATATTTTAGTTTAATTTGATACTAGTGAATCGTAACCTCGACAGACTACAATTAATGTGGAACTATTGCGAATTCCAAAGAGTTAGGAACGTTTTATTATTAGTACATAAATTAACACGTTTTTCTAGTTGTCTGCAAGAAGTAAAAGATAAATACACAAGAGCGGCGAAGCAGACTCAACAGTACTCTTACGCCTGAAATTTGCTTTTTACCTGGACCTCGTACTCTCTAACTTTGAGAAAATAAAGGTGAGCAAAGTTTCAGGTGTGTGAGTGCGTTGGATTCAACAAGTAAGTCCGAATTGCGAGGAATCCCGGTGCAAAGTGTTGAATAAAAGAAGAATCCGAGGAGCAGAGGAGATGAAAACCATCCGAGTAATATAAGAAAAAAGTGCAGGGGCGTGAAAATACGAGAATAAGAAAATAATTATTGTAAATCTCCGTATTCGAATGGAGAAGTTAAAGTATATACCAGCTGTACAACATAATACCCGCTTTACCATGCTCGTTATTAGACTGCGGATTTTATGCATTTATAACAAAAATGGGTAAGTACAATTTAAAAAAGGTTAGACGAAGAGAATTTACCAACACCAATGTATTATTTTCAAGCCAGTATAATTATTAAAGAAGGAGAGAACTTTTTCCTTGACCTGTGTTTTATAAAATTGATGCAGAAAATCTGTATTTTGCATACAGATCCGCAGTCTACTCATTATAATT
This sequence comes from Lasioglossum oenotherae, assembly GCA_028455765.1. NCBI lineage: Eukaryota > Metazoa > Arthropoda > Insecta > Hymenoptera > Halictidae > Lasioglossum > Lasioglossum oenotherae. The sequence continues at coordinate 7,508,520 of CM052279.1, read as the reverse complement.
ATGATCATTACGATATATTAGCTAATTAGCAAGTCCGTTCATATAATTATGTTACTCTTCACATTGCAGGGAGAATTTGATGTGATTATAGCCGATGCAATTTAGCCAAACCAATGCATCACTAACATTGTTAAATATACGTTTTATGAAATAATACACAATTGTATTTTCTGAAGCAGTAATACCTAACTAATATAGTTTTCGAAAATGTTTTATACTCTTTAAGTTATGTAAAAAAAAATATATTAATTATAATTTCGTTACTTAATTAAGATTGCGTGGCTTGCATGATGAAGATGGGGGTGATTGATATGCATAAATAATTTTAAGCACTGATGTTTAAATATCAATAAACAGTTGATGCAATAATTAAAACAGAAGGTACTTACTTGTACGCATCAATGAACATTATTTGCTACAGTGTGCAATGGTTTCAGTTGTCAAATGTATTAGGTTGGCAACCAAATTCGCGTTTTCTTGTTTCGTAATTCTTTTATTGTATAATTACAACCTCATTCAACGACCATTCCTTGGTAATTATTTACAAAGAGGCACACCTCTCTCATTTTGATGAAATTTAAATATGTTATATATTTCGCATTCTACTCGCATAATCTTTGCATTGTAGCTGTCATCCAGAACTTGAACTAGTACATAATGGTTTCTTTAGTCTTTCTAGTAGTCTTTCAAAATTAAAAGCTCACCTCATATACATATGTATGACCAGAGATCCTGTTTTCTGTCTCATATCCACAGTGTGTTTATAAAAAAAAGTAAACAGACGTCGCGCCTCGGCGTCGCGACGAGCAGGCTCGGATCTCCTTTGCGCGTCTCGACACAGCGTTTGTTATTCCAGCGCTATTTATACTCCATTCGTCATACTTTATCAGAACAACAATACAAGAATACGGAAAATTCAATACAGTAATAGCAATAGTTTCTTGCGAATATTCCTTTATTGGAAAAAGAAAAAATTGTGCCAAATGTGTAGCTGCATAACATATTTAAATATCATCAAAATCGGAAAGGAGTGCCTCGTTGTAAATAATTACCAAAAATATGTATAAATGACTTTGTTTGAGGAAATGTGGAGGTCACGATCTTAGTTGCCAACCTCATAATATTCAATCCTGCGTGTATAAATTATTTATGCACAATATGAAAGATAGAATCTACGTTTGACTAAATTCGTTCGACCGGAAAAGAACCGTTCAAAAACTGTCTAAGATTAGCGATGGAGTTAGACGGGTCTTCGAAAGACTAATAAATCAAGTCGAGCGTTAGGATCTGGTTTCCGTCAGCGTCAGGCTTCCTCGTACATGTATAAATCGATAACAGAGTCGTTAAAGCCAGTGTAATTGTGAGAATGTAACTTTATCCTTAAAAGTCAATATGGGACTATACATAGATATACGTACTGAACCAGCGAAATTCTAGCCGATTTAATTACCAACTTTTGTGTATTTAATTCCTGTATTTCGCTAATCTGTGTACATTTATAATAATTATACGTAGGGACATTATATTTGAGATTCAATAAACTAAATATTAGCACCTCTTATATCTTTCTCTTCTTTCCCTTACACAAATGAACTCTCTCTCTCCCTCATGTAATTCATTCTTTAAAAATGTAAATAACGTTAAAAATTAGTGTAATTTATTAAATTGATTGTTTCTTGAATATACTACTTGTTAAAATTACATGAAAATACTATTGTATTGTGTTACAAGCACGTATTGTGTTATTCAACTGAGAGTGAAAATGTTTGTGAATTTTACAAAACTGAATATAATATACTTTAAATACAGATGTTAAATGGTAAAAATAAATTTAACTACGATTTATTTTACTTAACAATTTTATCAAATGATAAATAACATAATCGTATTTCTCCTATTCATTTTCGTTGTAAATGCATCAAATCCAAGCTTAATTATTATTTGATGATTCTTGTAGAGCTATAACCCGATCTTAAGATTGTTTTATAGTTTTACACGTACTGTTCAAGATAAGAGACGACATAAAATCGCCAAAGAAGAAGAATCGGGCATTAATCAGTCTTCCCTACATTAATAAATAACGTATTTAAGTAAGTAATAAATTAATAAAGTAAGGTCTGAAACGAAATAGTGAATAAAACGGAGGGGGGAGTGGCAACCGTAATAATTGTCAGTCAAAATTATGACTGGAATTCTACGCAGCAATCTATCTTACTCGAAATTCATGAGAGATTCTCGCCAACGGTTACGTTCAATAACGAAATTCATGAGTTTCTTGCTCTCAATTACGGCCACGACCGAAATTCATGAGAGAGATTCGCGCTCAAGACAAAAATTCCTCAAAAATTCAAATACGATCAAGACTGAAATTCATGAGAGGTTTCCATCTTTTCAGAGCAGAGCAGCAACTGAATTTTTTATTTAAATCACACTGCCAAATATTTATCTTATTTGCAAACGAAAAATTACTTCATGTTCATAGAACAAAAGTATTATAATATGTATAAAGTTCGTTATTACTTATTCTAGAATTGTTCCTGATGTATACTTACAATTAAATAGAATATTAACGTTTTATATGTAAAGTATACATTGAAATAATGAGTTGTATATATACTATTTTATTTATTTTAATTAATTAATTATTTTAATTAATTTATACTTGGGTTTAGCTACAAGCATCAAGTGTTACATATAAAATACACATTCTCCTATTTGTTACACTTTCAAATAACGATCATTGGGTTAACGTAAACTAAGAAGAAATATGTTCCTTAAAGACAAATCTCAATTTCTTAAGAAACAAATTTGTCGACAAATTTCTCGATCAACGAATAATGGTTGTACACGATATAAGTGGCATTGCAGTCCCGAAATTTTTGCATGTATCGAGACATTACTGTAAATTGTTCGAAACTACTTAATCAGATTCGAAGCTGCTCTTTAATGCACCTTATTCTATTTGCAAGATTAATTGTTTCGATTTAAAAGAAAAATCATTTCCCCGGGGACAGACGATACTGTTAGAGGTCGCGAGGCTGATGTATCTTATTCGTTGCGCAGAACGTAATCTACAGTGGCCAGAGTAAAGGTGCTTACCAGCGAAACGGCATTGCGGCCGTAAAAGATTATGAACTTTACTACCCTGTAACCGAAACTGCATTTTGGGGCCAGCATTGTTGAAAGTTTCAGGTCGATAGTTGATAACGCTACAAGTTAGTTATTACCGAAAGTTTCACCAGTAAACCATCCGGCGGATACTGTTGCTGGCATCGAATTTAAACTGTTAACACATCTACCAACCTATCGTACAGTCGAGGTATATTATTCGCGATAAGAACGGCGCGCGGCTATCGTGTTTTCCGTGTGCAGTTCGGTATTGGACAAGTTATGGTATCCGTTGCTACTCTTTATTGCGGTTTTCGGCCGGCTGAGATTAATTGGAAAAGTTGCTATCCGACCGCTAAATCCTTTCTGCTCCATTTTATGCAAACGGAATGAGAAACCCCAAATTGTTCACCGTTCTGCCGGAAGAAAAAATTACGTTTGTGCGTATCCCGACTCCACAAACGGCTGAACGTGTGCCCCGCTGTTGCTGGAAACGCTTTTACACTGTTTAATGTTGCTGAGAATAAATAACCATCGAATACATCACTTTTCATGCCAGCTTAACAAATATCTGTTCAGGCAGTGGATAGAATTATCGATGTTTATAAGCGAACCGTGTACAGCGACTCCCATATTAACTCGAACGCTCTCAAAAAACGATAACTATTTCAATATTGGACTATACGATTCGAACTTTTTGGGGTAGCTAGAGCAATTAGTTTACTTCAGGATGTGAAAAGAAATTTTTTCGAAAGTACTAAAAGTTGCATTTTAGTATTTTCTCTACAATTCCGACGAATTGCAGTTTTTGACAAAATTTCTGTTCACATCCTGTAGTAAACTAATTGCTCTAGATTCCCAAAAATGTTCGAATTTAAGAAATTTACAACCAAACATGGTTCTCAAGAGTTATAGTTATACAAACACTAACAACTTGCGTGGAGGGACATGTGGAAAGTAAATCTTGCATAACTGATAGCCTACTGAATGTAGTAAAATTTGTAATAATACGGTACTATTTGGAACTCAAAAAATATTCCTCATCAAAGGAATTTTCACAATTTCCGTGCCTTCGCTAAGCATTATTTTGTTCATATATTATTGAAATTACTTATTATTGCCAGTGTAAATTCTTATCGTAAAGAAGTGCTCTTTATTCTAACACTAAACCTACCACCACCGGTCAAGATGACCGGTTCCAGATTTTTTATTTTACAATTATTGAAATAATAAAAATGATTTCATAAGGAATGGTTCTATGTACACATATCTTTAGTAGAGCACGGATTACAATAGGGGCCGCACAAAATCTAAATAAAATCAATCTTGTCATTTTTATATGGGAACATGTACCAGTTACTTTTAAGGCTCGGTAGGTTTAGTGTTAATAGAGGAGAGCAGAGAAAAATGTTAGACAGATTAGCCAGGGCAAGAGTTAATCAAGATTGATTGATTAATGTGTACGATTAAAAAAGGTAATCATTGAAAAATCGACGATTGATTCAATAATCGATTGCTGAAGTTAATCGTCAATCGTTGATTAAAAAAAGAAATCGTCGAAAAATCGGAGACTGATTCAATGGATTGATGAAGTTAATCGTGAATCGTTGATTAAATTTTTGCCCAACTCTACCCAGGGCATCCAGATGAATATAAGCATCTTTCTTTTGCGAAACATACTATTTTCAAAATGTCTAAGTTTAAGTGTTCGTCACGATTTATTTTCGAGGTGGATGGATATTTAGGAAGCAATAGAAACCTTGTGCATATCGAATGCGGACCACTGTGTGCGCCGCCGTTCCTAACTAGTACAGCAATTGTGACAAACAAAGGATCGTGATCGAAACCTGAGAAGCAATGCCGCAAATCGGCCTTCGTATCGGAGCCAGTCCAACTCCTGTTTACCTCAGAGTTGAGAGAAACAACCGGTGTGCATAGGTAATCCCTGATACGATAAACCCGAACTGAATGTAAGCGGCATAGCGAGCTTTACGCAACACCTTGCCGCGACAAAATGGATATTCCTTGCGCAATGTCTATTAATAAACTAGACCATAGACAGACGATAATAACCGACGGTACTGCTTTAGACAGGAATAATAAATTTTGCACTTTAATTTCTTTTTCAGCGGCAGCCACACAAGTAACCCGGAGCAGTAATATTAGGGTGCAGTGTGGCACTTTATTTATCGCAACTCTAAAAGGCGGGATTTTCTAGTATCTGCATATTGGAAAACTTTCACATTAAACGATTCGATTCAGTTCTGTGAACTCTGACCGTACACGCGGGAAGGAGACGACTATACTTCGCGACTTCGAGTATTATAATAGATTCGGACATTGCAGAAACCAGTTTTGCAGGGCGCGATGAAAACTAAATTCCGTCGACAAAGTTACTGCACTAAACGTAAAGATACCCCGTCTTTTACCTTGCGGGCCGACGAGGCGTTCGATACGTCGTACATACACCGCGTGTATGTCTACTAACGCGATCGAACCACTACGTTATGGGGGTTAGTCCAAAAAGTATACATGCTGGTGAAACGCAGTGGTACCCTGCATTTAGCGCTCACACACCATCAAATGGCTACGACACACGTCGCTACGATCAGGTAAACTACAGTATTTTCCGCCATCGTAAGTCACGCCCAACACCACGGCTTGCACCGCATTAGATGCTAATACAATGCTCACCATGGCGTTGTCATGCATACCGCCACAGGTGACGTAACTTAATACGTCTTCTTTTTGCGTACGGTATTGTCGAATGACAGCGGAAACACTTGTTCCATTGCTGGAACGGCAAACGAGTTGTGTGTTATGGCGCACCGCGGAGAGTTGAACGTGGTAACGTGCACCGTGATTTTGCGCTAACTGCTTACGGCAACTTAGCCTCAGAACGTACCAATACGTTTCTACTCTGCGTAGTGGTCCGGTGGGCGTATGCTCCACATTTTTACGGTATCAAAAAAACTAAAGTAATATCCAAATATACATTTGGACATCCATAAAGTGTTTCCGAAAAATGTTCCATGCTCCGAGCGCGACTGATCCTGCAATGTCAGTCCTCTACTCACTACTCTAATACGAGATCCTGACTCTTATAATTAAATCTGATCTTCTAGAGACGTGCGTTTTCCAATATGCGGGTACTTTAATCCCGCCTTAAAACAACGCGTTGGTACTTTTCGCGACACTAAAGTTATTATTGTCTTGCAACTCTAATAGAAATCGCTGATGCCGGACCACACCTGGCAGCCGTTTCGACTGCGACCACTTGTTCAGTGGTCCGTTGTAGCTGGAGCATGGGCGCCTGAAATGTCGAATGACTCGAAGGCAAACGCGATCCTTTTGCTGCGCAACGCTAATTCAACGAACAGAGAGAATTAAATTTTTATAAAATTGTTATATCTTAAATATTTCATCAAGCAACAATTGAAATGTAATTTGAATCGCGATTATTTAATTCGCAACGCTAAAATTAAACAATCTATATTGAAATGTATGAAAATCGCGGATGTTTCCGCGACACTAACTTCGATCTCTGTTTACAATCAACCAATGCAATACCCGTGGTTTTTTTCGCAACGCTATTTCAATCGCGGACGTGCCCATCTCCGCTGATCGTTGGGGCGGCGAGGCCTGCCCATGTGTACAACTAACTACTTCTACTACTATTTCTACAGACGAGTACAGTGACAAGGTAGAAATAAATGAAATGACCTCGCATCCGCAGATGCGAGGCCATTGTAGTTGCCCTCTTGAGCGACAATTTGTCGGGGCCACTTCGGCATATAGCCTCTTCTTTTTCTTCGGCGGTCCGCCAAACAACTGAAACCCTAAACGTGCTCGCAGGGAAAACGATCGACGACTTCCGAAACGAATCACAAGTTTCGAGAGAAGCCGATCGTTCCGCTGGTGCAATCGAGCAGGTGCGCAACGTTTCGAGATCCTAATCCGCGCGCGTTCGCGACCACGTCCGCGAAAGCTACACGAGCTGGAAGAATCGAGCACGAAGCATCAATTCGAACGTCATGCCTCGTTCGATTTAGCTTCGAGACGAAACTTCCAGCTCTTCCGGTGACTGACTACCGTGCGAATCGCGGCCTACCCGAAAGAGAAAACGGTAGCCCCAGCCCCGGCCCCTACCTACTTAAAATGAACGGTCACACCAAAAAGATAAGCTACCTACCTACCTAGCCCTATATTTAAAAAGTGGCAAAAGATACAAGCTCTCGAACACATTCGCAACACGATCTCCACACAGACGCCAGGGTGCAATATCCTAACACCTAGAGAGAACGTCCCGGGACGCCTCCGACACCCTAACGTTCAAATCTCACACAAGCACACTCTGAGGTACGTACCAGTTTTCCTGAAATCGACTGACAATGGCCGTGATCATTGCGAAATAAATCAATAAATCGAAATGACAGCTGAATTGACTCTGAATTAAATTACATGTTGATTTGAATATTACACGTTGCTTTTAATGAATTGAGAAAACTACTACACATATTCCACGAAGATCCATGTAGCATGTCACAGATCAACAGGAATATGTGCTACTGAATCTAGTTTAAAAAATCGACGCAATTCCACTGCCTATCAACACACACACACAAGTGGAAAATACGGCGTGCACGATATACTAACCACTGTCAGTCGCCACACATATGATTACAACAATATTCTATGTGCCCGTTGCTCTCACCCTCCCGAGTAGCGCCTGGGCACACGAGTGGATTCGAGCAACGAACAGGGAATCTTAATATCCTGAAAATCCTAACTAAAAGAATCCGTTAGATTTTGTACGAACTAATGTTCTTGCACTCTTGCATAATGTGGTTCTATTTTGTATTCAACATTTAATATAAACTTACAAATCACATATTTAATTATGGAATGAATTCTTTCAATTCTTTAATGAAACTAATTCTTTAAATTCTTTAATAAAATTAATTCTTTAAACTCTTTAGTGAAATGAACTCTTTAAATTCTTTAATGAATGTTGATCTTTATGAAAATATTTATAAACCCTCGGACGAGATCCTATAGACAAAGCAAAATTTCAAAATAATGGCAAAAATACTTTACTAAATGTAAAGTACTAGTGAAAATAATATAGGTTAATTTGCTTCGTCTAAAGAATCTATCCGTCGCGAATCGTCTTTTTGTACGTGATATCAACTGTTTTCGAGCAATTTAAAGTAATTTTAAAATACAAAGGATTATCTTGATGATTAAAAGTGATTAGTAAGTGTGTTCCAAATTACGGAAGGTTTTTATCTTTCCGCAAATTGGAGAATCAATTATTGAAATTATTTATATTTATTAAAAAAAAACGCGACGTACAAAAAGACCCTACCTAGCTAAGAAACAGATTATGTACTACTCGCGGGAAACGCCTGGCGTTTTCCACGGTCACTGTACTCGTCAAAATCTACTAATAAAAATGGCAGTTGTTTGTTGACTCACAAACTGTCGATCTCGGTCTCGGCTATCGTTGTCGTCTTTAGTCACAGACATCCTCGGAGTATTCCAACGCTTGGGGCTCTGTAACAGACAGAATAAATTCATTTATTTTCAATCGACCAAAGGTAAATTAATAATTCGTAATTATTATTAATTTAAGAAGATAATGTTCAACAACAAAGTTTAATTGGAAATTTATAATGGTACTCACCGTCCTCTCCTGCTTGAAGAAAGAACAATTCGTTGCGTCTCGATCTCGACTATCAATACCGTCGTTGGATTGATGGATTCTCTCTCCTCTTACTCTCTATGACAGAAAGAACAAATTCTATTTATTTAATAGGAAAATATTAGCAAATAATATTACGAAATAAATAATTCAAGATGAACATAAAAACAAAATTAATTTGAATGAATATTAAATAAACTTGATTTCCATCGCACGACACGAATTTAAATACAATTAATCGTCACAACACAAAAGTAAATTATCGCGAGAAGGCAGCAGGACTCGACCATAAATTTAAATTAATGAAAAGTAAATAACTCGCTTGAACGCAGAATTCATTTTAATAACAATTAAGGTAAATAATTTTGATTTCTATGGAATGATGCAAAACCGAAACGATACGCACCATGTAACGGTCCCTGCTTTGCGACGCATACTCTGTGCTTCTCGATAACCGCCGACGCGTTGGGCAAGGTCAGAGGGAAGCTCAGAGATAACAAAACGTACGTGCGTTCACTTTGACTTTCACGTATATTATGAATTCGCGGTCGGGCCCCAGCGACCGATTGTCACCGAAAATTTACGATTTCCCCCGAATTGGGATCGGCACGACCGAAGACGCATTACATATCGTCAATTAAACCATGAAATATAAACTCTATACCTGTGTGCAATAAAAAAAAAGGTTCGGGTACCTAAATGCTATTGAGTTTAATGAGGGGTATCATAATAACAAACAATCAATGGACTGCAGATGTTCATGCATTTCCCAATTTTTGTCGACGAATAGTGAGAAAGTGGGAATTTTTATTTATTTTCTTTTTCTAGAAATGTTTAATAATAAATGTTCAATAATAAAAATGATTAATAATAAAGTTATATTGGAAGATATGTTGGTACTTACATCCCCTCCGTCTTAAAGCACGATACGTTGCCTCTCGATCTAGGCTATCGATATTATCGATGGTTGAATGTATACTTTTCTCTTAGGCTCTGTAACAGAAAAAAAATCATTTAATTTAATTCGATCAACCGTGAAACAATAAATACGAATTAATAGAAAATAAATCGTTCACATCGAATGTAGAATCAGAATTAATTTGAACTGAAATTAAATAAGCTCGACTCCTATCGCACAATAAAATTCAAATGGCAAATTCGATTTAATTCAATCGATCAATCGTCAAACAATAAATCCGAATCAGTAGAAAATAGAAACTAAATCGTTCAAAAGTAGAATGTAAAATCAAAATTAAATGAACTTGATCTCTATTGGAGGATGAGACACAAATGACAAATTCGATTGAATTCAATCGATCAACCGTGAAACGATAAATCCGAATCAATAGAAAATAAGGTTAACCTGTACCTCCAGAAACCATAAATTTTTACCTTTTTTATGAAATTCTATAGATTTTGACGAGAAGATGTCAAAAGTTCAAGTTTCAATCTTAGGAGATCAGTAGTTCAAAAATTTATGCGTGTTTAAACTTGAGCGATTCTAACCGGCGTTGACAGTTGACAGGTGAAGGCACCGCCATGTTGGTATGGACTCAGCTCCGCGCGTCCTAACGAGCTAGATGGCAGCACAAGTAAACTTTGAAACTTGAATTTTCAGCATTTTCGCGCTGAAATTTACAGAATCAAATGAGAGAACTTGTTCAATGGAAATGTCTGGTTACCGAATGTACAGTGCAGCCAATAAATCATTCAAGTTAAATGTAAAATCAAAATTAAATAACAAATTGACAAATTCGATTGAATTCAATCGATCAACCGTGAAACGATAAATCAAAAGTTCAAGTTTCAATCTTAGGAGATCAGTAGTTCAAAAATTTATGCGTGTTTAAACTTGATCGATTCTAACCAGCGTTGACAGTTGACAGGTGAATGCACCGCCATGTTATACCCAGTGTCGCCAGACTGAGGAAATCGAGGGGAATTAGGTACCCCCTCTCTGATGGCCAGAGTAGTAATATGTGACACGTTCAGTCTTAGTGGGGGACGTTGGTGGAGTGTGCGCATGGTGCTGGAATGGGATAGTGGAAGGGGAAAAAGGGGAATGTGTGAGCTCCGTTTGGAGCACAACTGGCGGCACTGAGCTGAGTACTGAAACGGAGCTCACACATTCCCCTCTTTTTCCCCTTCCACTATCCAATTTCAGCACCATGCGCACACTCCACCGTCCCCCACTAAGACCGTAGACCACGGTGCCCGTGCCGTAGACTGGACTGGTCATCAGAGAGGGGGTATTTGATTCCCCTCGATTGCTGGCGACCTGGCGACATTGCCCCTGTGACCGATTATCACCGAAGATACCACAAAGAAGAAGAAAAAAGAAGATACCACAGTACCAGGGTTCTGGCATCACTGCGGGCAACGTGTCTCCCATTCAGTGATGACAGATGCGGGGAGTCACGGTGAAATGATGTACCCCCTCTCTGATGACGGAGAATGAGTGGGGCGAATGGGAGACACGTTGCACGTGCGCGATGGGGACCGTGGAGTCAGTGCTTCGATTGAGCCAACTTTTCTCCCGCATGCGCGGCGATTTCAGCCTCAGTAACGTGAGCTTCTCGATAAAATGGGGTCCCTTGAGCATCCCGCAGAACTTGAAAAAATTTATATGATTTGATCCTGAAAAATGAATGTATAACAAGTATATTTGTGTATATTTTGTAACTCGTAGGACACGTCTTGAAGTCTTTTTGTCCGGTAAGATTATTTCGGTACATTCCCGCCAATATACATAACTGCCTCAGGGCTCTGGCCGCTCTGCTACCCAATAGTAGATACGTTACTGTTTTTTCGCGCCTGCGCGAGAAAATTTGGGCACAATCGAAGCACTGCGTGGAAAATACGATGCAGGTCCTATCATGTTGTGCTATTTGAGAAATTCAATGTGTCCAATCAAGTATGGTAAATGTTTTATTGCTGATCTTTTGTAAGATATCTTATAAAAATTTTATTTACAATATGTAAAGAGATGGTTGGGAGAATAGTTTCACACAAGCTTTTTTTTCCAACAAGAAACACAGAAATAAGAAACTGAAAAATATATCAACTTATAAAAAACACTTGTGCGTTGACACTTATCCATAATTAAATATCACATTACAAACTATGCCAATTTTAATATAAAAGTCTGATCGTTCCAGAACATTTTTTCCAATTTCAATATTCTTTGAACAATATAATATAATTTTTCTTATAATATGTCAATTTTAGTAAAAGTCTGATCGTTCCAGAATTTTTTATCCAATTTCAAAATTCTTTCAACAATCATAACTTTCTTAGCCAGTTTAAACCATCAACTGTTTCTATTAGATCCAATAAGAAAATATAAAAAACACAAAGCTCATCGGATCGGACAATCTTTTAAAACATTGTCTATTAAATTTTGAATTGGAAAATGTGAAAGTAACAAAAACTGTCCTACTAAAAACTTGAATAGCAATAAATATAAATACTCGCATTAATGTTTCCATATAATTTGAATTTGAATTTTGAATTCACTAATGGTGAGTCCGAAAGTTTTAAAAATAAAAACACTGTGGTCCGTTGCTTTAAAAAAGTAGATAAGGTTTGTAATGCGCATAAAAATTATATAAATGAAAATATTTAATTAAATATATTTTATAATTATAAAATTCAATTAGAATACGGTAGATCTCTTTCTGGTTGGTGTTCTTCTGACGCGTTGAGGAACTGAAATAAAATCATATTAATAATTGTACGCTGAAGTTAACAATTGAAGGAACGTTTAAGTTTACCTGATGGAGTAGTTAACTCAGAATTTGCTGAAGTTGTTCGTCTTTTCTTGTCACTAGATTGTGTTTTACTACTTCTTACATGAGGAGTTGTAGGAAATCCTGTCTTTTCTCTGTGAGTATTGCATACTACTTCTGCAATAAGATGTACTTATCAAAACCGACATTTACTAAAAATAAGATAACTAACATGCTACTAAGAATCAACTTTACCAGAAAATGTAATGCTTCTTTCAGATTTTTTTGTCTTTCTTTTCCCATTTGAACTGGTAGAAATATCATTACTTAAATCATCTTTCGAATTAATATTTTCTTTATACTCCGTTTCCTGTTTGCTTGCAGACATTTGCTTAGTTCTCCTCCTTGGTGTAGGTACGTTTGACGAAGTAATACTTCTACTCCTTAGAACTCTTACACTTTCATTGTACCCATGCGTTTCCTCTTCCCTGTCCAAGGATCGTGTAACGTTTACATCTACATCATTTACAATTCCATTAGACGATGGTGGTGATACAATATTTAACATTGTATCACTTATATCTAAAGCTGTTTGTCTTCTCAATCTTCTGCTTGGCAATGGAGAGATTGAGTTATCGCGTAGTGTAGATGGTTCTAATGATGTTGCACCTTGTATCCCTACAGGTGTTACGTTTTTAGATTCAGCGATTGATTCCATTTTCTCAGAATGCGTACTTGTATTAAAAACGTTTTCACATTCATCAGAGCTACTATCATCAAAGATAAGTCTCTTTTCGGCATGCATCGGTACATCTTCCGTGCAATCATCAAATTCAAGACTATCTATTCTTGCTAATGCTGCAGCTAATTCCATTTTTGTTTGTGTCTCTTCGTCCATAGGGACTTCATTTGAAATTATGGTATCATTAAAATTAACTTTATGCGACGACTTTGTACAAGATTCTATCTCGTTCGACTTCTTTGGTTGTTTCAATATGCTTTTTCCCGGAGTTTGGTCAGAATTGATGTACGATATTGTACTATCCAACCTCACCTCTGGTGTTTTACACATTTGACTGACTTTCATTATTGTTAAAGGACTACGAAGCTTTTTCGCTGCTGATATCTGTACTTTCTGCAACAGACTTGATCTCTTATTGTGCTTATTAATAGGAGAAGGTTTGTCATTAACAGGACCAATTGATCTTCTGGTTTTGCCTTCAATGTTTAAGATTTCAAGTTTTTTGTCATTACTATTCACTGCTTCTTCCATTATCTTTTTTCTTTTTTCTCTCATGAAAGTTATGACCGCACTTGCCTTTTTAGGTACCATTTTTGTCTTTACAGTAGCTCGTTTCTTCGCTGGAAGCTTCTTGGCATCGTACACCTCTTCCTCTTTCCAGCCTTGCGATTTTAATTGTTCCAACTTATCGAACCTTGAATCACAATTCTTTATTTCCATATACATCATGTCCCAAAAACCTTGCAAATCTTTACACGTAACCAACATTTCTCCTTTCCCAGTTTCACAATCGGCGACTAATCTACGAAATCTTTCAAACTTTTTACTCATGAGCAAATTTGTTTGCCCGACAGCCTGATTTATTTGGTATTGGCCATCTTCTGTGGTATCCAGTTCTTCTTTTACAGCTGTCCATTTGTCACACAATTTGTTTAGCCTATCTACCTCTTTACTTAAAAGAAACTGGAAATACTGTGCAGTCCGTTCCTCCTCTTCAATTGAGATATTCAAGTTTTTCATGACAGTATCCTTCGTCGGAATATTATCATCTAACGAATGGTTAAGACTGAGACCACGTTTCATCCGTTGTTCATTTCTAGCATTACTTTTCCCACGACTAGAGACTACGTACGGCGAAAAGAAAATTGGCTCGTTATCTATATCGACATGTTCCGATTTCAATGAATTATCATTATTATGCGTTTCTACATTACTGCTATTCATATCTCTTTCAAAAAGCTGACCAAATGATAAATGTACACGACCAAACAATGGTTCTTGATCTAATTGTTCTGATGGCTTCAAATTCTGATTATTGCACTCCTTCTCTGGAGCAGGCTGTTGACTTTTTGCTGAAGGTCTATCTACTTTCTGTAGCTGTAGTTTACGCATTATTCTTTTCTCGGTTGCTTTTGTAATTCTCTTGCGAATCTCTGTCGTTGGCTTGGTTGGTTTTTTCTCGACTGTACTACTCTTAGGTAAAGAAAATATATCTTTCTCAACAGCCCGCACTACAAATGGATCTTTCAATTTCATTTTTTCTATCTGTTTTTCTATTTTGCGTTTCTCTTTCCATTTTAATAGTCTGGTCATACGATCTTCTGGCACAGGAGGTTCCTCTATTTCTAAAATGAAAATATGTCATTGTATACGTTATAAACGTAATATATACTTATTGTATTCATAATCAAACTTTTATGTGAATTCAAACTCCGGCATCGAACAACATTTTGCTTCATTAATATATAATAATAATAAGCTTTAATAATAATCCAAAAAGAAAATAGTACATTATTTTACTAAGGACGAGTCATCAGTTCAGGATTAAAATTGCTGTTGCTATTGAAAAATTCATTTTCAAATACCTCCGACTGCAAACATAAATTCCCGAAAACGATTCGAAACTCCATTTCATATATATCACAACCAAATAATAAACAACAAATCATTTTACAAACCTCTGTTCGAAGTTGAACCAGACGGCTGAGGTGTGACATTTTGTATTTTTCTGTTTGTAGTGAAAGTCTTATTCCTACAAGTTCTACGTGCCTGTTTTTGCTTTTCAGCGCGAACAACTCGAGATGCAGCTGGATCCCCGAAACCCACAGTTTTCTTTTTATATTCACGCTGGAACGTTGACATATTCACAAATTAGATTAATAAACAATGGAAACAAATTAAAACGTTATTGTACAGCATGCAATCTACTGTTTTAAAATGATACGTTATTACTCATCGAACACGTGTTTATAAAACACATGATTGGAAATACCGGCGTCTTTCAAGAACCAATCACAAGCGACCTCTGCTACAAGTAACCTTTTTGTTGGTGCGAAGATCTGGTTGAAGTTGATTGAACGCGACAACGCGACAGTAAATCAGTAAATGAAAAGGCGCCCGAAACACACAATTATTCGTATTATAGAGAGGATACCACTCTGGCGGTACAAAGTTTCATGATATTCTCAACCAATCGGGTTCGAGCTCGGAACGTCAGTTTGAATTTCAACTGATTTCAACTGATTTCAACCAACCACAAGCCATTACGTTGGCACATTGCATATTCAGATCGTGTATGCAAAAAAATAAGTTTTGTCTCAGATGTTTATTTATTATTAATTCTGATTTCGTTTCTGATTGTTTGTCAATTGTAATTAATGAATTTGCTCTTTCTGTTGCAGATTCCGCGGGAAATGAATCCATTGATCGAAAGACTAACATATCCCAGATAGCACAGCCTGGCATAGCTATCAGCTGACCCAGCCTGCAGAGCCCCTGACTTGCAGGTTACGGGCAAACACAACGCTTGGAGCTCCTCGAGGTTCAGACAGGTCGATTTTGTTCGGGTCCTTGTGCGCGCCAATGCGCGGATATCGCCTGCAGGGGCTCGAGCCCAGGGCCTGCAGGTCGGGCCGGTTTTTGAGAGGGCTGCACGGTCACACTAATGTGGCCAATCAGGCCGATGCCGGTATACAGAACACAGAACACAAGGTGGGTCGCATGAATGTAGCAGAAGTCATTAAAGTAAAAAAATAAGACTTTTCGAGTTGCCTAGATTGATCTTTTATCTGGCGTTTTTTACTACTGACAAAACCCTGTGTTTGTATTATCACGAAATGAGAACGCGAATCGAATTATATTTACTAATTTTTTACGGTAACCAACGGTAACTAATTATGTCCACGTGGTTGAAAATCTGATAGAAAAAATCCCTAGTACGAAACAGACAGCATTGGTGTTGGAGTGTTGGATACCAGTTGGATACTGGTGAATACTGGATACCATTCATACCAGTTCATACCATTCCAATACCATTCAGATACCATTGGACAGCATCCATTTTCCGATGCACTTTGCAGTCTTTGTACCAGTCTACAAGCTCTGGAATGCTGTTTCTGAAATTGGTGCATAATTGTGATAAGAAAAGAGATTTGTAAGATTATCGACAAAGAAGCAGTTGCACAAACAACAAACAAAACCGCGAAAGAGATCATAATAAGAACTTTGATGCATTATAAATTATACGTACTATTGATATTTGAATACATTGTGACTGATAAATGAAAATAGGCTTATGGTTATACGATGACAATGACACATGTAATCATGTTGTGAACACAAAAAATGAAGTGACATTGAAAAGTATCATTTTTACCGAAATTGACATTTATCAGAAAATAATTTTTGGTAAGTCTAAATTTCATTCGACGTTTAAAACATCGAACTCTCAAAATAATTGAAACATTATGTGACAAATTCTATTAATTTCTTTAACATTTATAAAGTATGTCTTCATTATTTTCGCAATGTAACGTCTTTTGATAAATGTAATGTGTCATCTAACGTGCCTGAACATAATATCGGTGAAATATGTTTATTGCTAAAAATAATATAATCCATCATTGTGATACTAGTATGAAAACTATTAATCTCATTGCAGTATCGAATAACAAATTATTTGGACATTCTCCTGTAAATTTCCTGAAATGCAATACAAGTCAACAATAATTGTCTTACTTATATAAATAAGAATTAATATTTTGAAATACAGATACTTCTATTTCAGAGTCAAGGAATGCAGAGATCAAGATAAAATTAATAAATGACCAACATGGAATCTAGTCAAGCAGGAAGCTCTTTTGTAAATGTACAAGACTCGCCAAGCGAAGAATTCTCTATATTCAGTGAAAAGGATTCATTTATATTAGAAAATGATACACCGACATACTCGAGTAACGAAACATTATCCTTTGTAGTATTGCAATCTGCGTTTGCATCATATATTGATATTGATCAAAAGAGCAAGTCTATCGTATGGATCAATTAATTAGTTTATAATTAAGGAGTCTTTCTACTTTTTCTGCCAGAATTTCTCATCGATGCACTTTTATTATTATAAATCTAGATTGTACCAGACAGAGAAGGATTTTCTGCGTTTCGAAATTTAAGTCTAATAATTTTGCAAAAAATGGAATTATATTATACTGTCATAATTTCATACTGTCAATGTTTCATACATTTATATTATACTCTTTATTTCATGTGCTATACAGTACATTACTGTATAGAAATTTAAGTCTCAAAATTTTGCAAAAATGATTTACCGCTGTAATGTAGGAAGCCTCCTTGAACTTTTAAATTGTCAAATAATAAACACATCTAAGAAATTTGTTTTGCATGTAGGATTCCAGTTCTCTGATAGGATCATTGAGTTCGAGCGAGGTACATGAAAAATTAAGTGAACTACTTCAAGAAAATGCGAAGTTGAGAGAAACATTGAAACAGAATAATATTGCTATGAAGCAACAGTTTAACACTCTAGCAAGTTGGAAAGAGAAAATGGCAAAGGTACAGGAAAATCATAAGAATAAATTTGCAGATACTATGGAATTAGTACATCCTCAAATGAAATATGCCATGGAAGACGTCAGCCCAAAATCATCATGTGATGTATGTCTTGTTACATTACGCTACTTCTGTCCCATATCACATTTGTTAATGTCTCTTTTGTTAATGTTTTGTTTTAAAAAATAAATATTCGTTTGTTAAATAGGTGTCTACTGTAAGCGAAATGCAAAATCCAAAGAGCTTTTCTATTCTTGACATGTCACTTCAGGAGACAGAAGAATTATGTAATTCCAAACAGAGAGACGAAAAACTACCCCCAGATATTAATGAACAAATTAGCGTACAGGAAAACCAATTAAGTATGTCAAATAGTGATCAAAAAACGGAAACCGCTTCTACGAGGCAACCAGCTACAGAAATGACAGGAGAGCAAGCAGTAACGTCAAAATCATACGTTTCGAATTATTTTGGTCAGTCGATGACATCGAATGCTTCTGAACACGTTGAAATTGTAAATACATGTCCAAATTGTGTAAAATGTTCGTTAAAAGATGAAGAAATAGAAGCCTTAAAAGAAACAGTTGTTCAGCTTGAACATCGACTACAAAGTGTAAGTATTTGAATGCGTGCGTACGATATCGTTTAGCAAACTATTTAATAATGTACATATTTCAGGCCATCGACACTGAAGATAATATTCTACGTACTACTCTACTGAATCGACAGGCGTATGTGGAAAGCTTAGAATCGAAACTGAAGAAATGCGTAAGTGTAAATTCTTATACAAACATCGAATCAAACTTATTGATATTGTGTACCTTAAATTCATTTGTCGTCATAACTAACGCCACAGTGAATTTTATAGAATGCTAATTGTTGAAAAACTAAAAAATCAATACTGATTCTTTGAAGCAGTGCTGGGCACGTCCCCTCCCAGTAAATGCCGTTACGTAATTAGCGAACGCGACGAAGGTGCATTCTGCATGCAAGAAATGTTGATGGGGGAAGCAACCGTTTGAGGGGCCCAACCGTGCCCAGCACAGCTTTAAGTATCATTATTTTTGTAATTTCTCTTTTTCATCGTATCAAACAAAGGCTACACTATGAAAACATCGATAACGCAAAGATGGGGTTTTTCAGTAGTTAAAAGCACTAGATAAAAGATCAATTGTAAGCCGCAATCGCCCTCAAAAGTACTATTTTCACGTTTACGAGGCGTAATTTGCATTATTCGGCAGCATGTAGCTGTCGCAGCTTAATGAAAATAGCTACATACGCAGTTGTATACTTCCGAATAATGCAAATTACGCCTCGTAAACGTAAAAATGGGACTTGTGAGGGCAACTACGGCCTAGATTGATCTTTTATCTAGCGCTTTTGACTACTGAAAAACCCCATCTTTACATTATCAAGAAATGAGAAGGCACATTCCGCAACCTTGCAATCGGAATCTGGAAACGCGAGTCTACCCCCTTAAATATTCTTTCGAAATTGATGTCTCTAAGAATAGATACAATAATATTGTCTTTGTAGGAAGAATACAGAATCTTGTTCGAAACGCAGTTAGCAGCTTATGAAGAAGATTTTCGGCTAGAAAGGCAACAGAAGGATCTACTTAAGCAAGAGAACAGTGAAATATATGAAACTCTAATGAAACACGAGGCCGATTTGGGGAGTTAGAAGAAGAAAGAAATTACGAAGCAATAATAATTAGGGATGGGATCAAGTACCACGCAAACAGGTTCGAACTTTGATTGATTGAATTCAAACTCTCTATAAGTACTTCCAAAAACAAAAATAGTACTACTAAGTATATTCGAACCTATACCAGAAAGTTTCGAATGTTGTACAAGTACTTTGGTAAACGGAAATAATACTTGCAAGTATATTCGAATCTTGGTCGAACAGATTTGAAACTTTTATGAATATTGTACCAGAAATTCTCTGATTTTTCTAATCATTATTTAATTTACCTTTAAAATCAATTATGTTATCCTCTAATGCATAATTTAATTCAACATGTATATACAACAACTATAATTTCATAATCCATCGGAAATATTATTCTTAAATAGTTACGAATTTAATAAAGAAAGTGCTTAAAACCTACTATGTATTGGGTTGGCAAATAAATTCGTTCGGTTTTTGTGATTTATTCCAATGTAAAAAACCGAACGAACTTATTTGCCAAGCCAATAGCTCTGATTTACAAGATTTGAGTACTACTTGTGAAAGATTCGATTTCTTTCAACATCGAAGTACTTATAAGTATCTTTTGGAAACTTGTAAGTATTCATCCCGAGGTTCGATATCAGTTTGTATAAAATGAATACTTTTCAAATCATTGAAACATTATTGCTTTTAAGCAGTAATCGAAACCCACGAAATGAAACTTGGTTATTGAAATTGACTCGGATTCGTGAGTACATATTGAACTTGATTCCATTCCTAATAATAATTAGTAAACTGCGGATCTTTATGCATTTCTAGTTTCTGAAAATTTTTAAAAAAGGGTAGAATATGAAATTCGACTGCAAAGGCTACTTCCACTGGAAATAAGATTTTATTTTATTGCACTTTCTTAAAATTTGATTACAAAAATTAAAAATTGCATAAACATCTGCAGTCTAGTAATAACTTACTATAAAATTGTTAGTAAGTTACTAAAAACATTAAAAATATACATATGAGCAGGTATATAAACTGTTATTAAAAATGTACATATAAGCAGGTATATAACAGTTTATATACCTGCTCATATGTACATGTTTAATGTTTTTAGTAATTCTTCAAAAGGGGTCTGCATTCCCTGCAAACATTTTTGTTCGCCGGATGTAATTGTAAAGTCCAAATGATGCAATCTTCGGGGTAGATATGAATTTTTGTTTATATGTATACTGAAGCGACAGGTCGCGCAGTACTACCTTTGTGTGTATATAATAATTTAAATCATTT
This sequence comes from Lasioglossum oenotherae, assembly GCA_028455765.1. Lineage (NCBI taxonomy): Eukaryota > Metazoa > Arthropoda > Insecta > Hymenoptera > Halictidae > Lasioglossum > Lasioglossum oenotherae. The sequence goes on along the minus strand of CM052279.1, from coordinate 7,487,435 downwards.
GCATAATTGAAAATGTTACCAAGTTAAGATTCGACAAATAGTGTAAAAATCCTTACATAATAAATACTATAAACAGATTAACAAATAAAATAATTACTTTAATTTAAGTAATAAAAAATGTCTACTAATATTTGTGGTACGAAATATACATACACTATAAGATTCGTTTAATTAGGATGTTGTAAAAAAAGTCTGTGAGTTTTTTTTACGATGCGACCTTTTGGATAAAACCTTTTTTTTTTAATTGTGCTTATTACTATTTATGTGCCACATGTTGGCTGCAATCCGGTCTACTAAAGAAATGACAACGGCTAGATAATAAATTAATAATGACACACTAAAAAAGAAATTACTGAAACACTCCCAGATGGTCGACCGTACTATAAAGTGATTCCGAGGGTCCTTGCCTTGACAGACAAAATTCGTAAAAAAGGAGGAATTTCTGGATCTTAGAATGTTTTCCCGTAGGAATTCTTAAACGTTTGACGACTCGAATTGAAGGTGGTACTTTGTTATAGGGGTACTTTGATTCAAAACGAATAGTATTTGAGAATAGTAAATAAACATCTGAGACAAAACTTTTATTTTTTTGCCTACACGATCTGAATATGCAATGTGCCAACGTAATGGCTTGTGGTTGGTTGAAATTGGTTGAAATCAGTTGAAATCAGAAACTTTGTACCGCCAGAGTGGTATCCTCTCTATAATACGAATAATTGTGTGTTTCGGGTGCCTTTTCATTTACTGATTTACTGTCGCGTTGTCGCGTTCAATCAACTTCAACCAGATCTTCGCACCAACAAAAAGGTTACTTGTAGCAGAGGTCGCTTGTGATTGGTTCTTGAAAGACGCCGGTATTTCCAATCATGTGTTTTATAAACACGTGTTCGATGAGTAATAACGTATCATTTTAAAACAGTAGATTGCATGCTGTACAATAACGTTTTAATTTGTTTCCATTGTTTATTAATCTAATTTGTGAATATGTCAACGTTCCAGCGTGAATATAAAAAGAAAGCTGTGGGTTTCGGGGATCCAGCTGCATCTCGAGTTGTACGCGCTGAAAAGCAAAAACAGGCACGTAGAACTTTTAGGAATAATACTTCCACTATAAACAGAAAAATACAAAATGTCACACCTCAGCCGTCTGGTTCAACTTCGAACAGAGGTTTGTAAAATGATTTGTTGTTTATTATTTGGTTGTGATATATATGAAATGGAGTTACGAATCGTTTTCGGGAATTTATGTTTGCAGTCGGAGGTATTTGAAAATGAATTTTTCAATAGCAACAGCAATTTTAATCCTGAACTGATGACTCGCCCTTAGTAAAATAATGTACTATTTTCTTTTTGGATTATTATTAAAGCTTATTATTATTATATATTAATGAAGCAAAATGTTGTTCGATGTCAGAGTTTGAATTCACATAAAAGTTTGATTATGAATACAATAAGTATATATTACGTTTATAACGTATACAATGACATATTTTCATTTCAGAAATAGAGGAACCTCCTGTGTCAGAAGATCGTATGACCAGACTATTAAAATGGAAAGAGAAACGCAAAATAGAAAAACAGATAGAAAAAATGAAATTGAAAGATTCATTTGTAGTGCGGGCTGTTGAGAAAGATATATTTTCTTTACCTAAGAGTAGTACAGTCGAGAAAAAACCAACCAAGCCAACGACATAGATTCGCAAGAGAATTACAAAAGCAACCGAGAAAAGAATAATGCGTAAACTACAGCTATAGAAAGTAGATAGACCTTCAGCAAAAAGTCAACAGCCTGCTCCAGAGAAGGAGTGCGATAATCAGAATTGGAAGTCATCAGAACAATTAGATCAAGAACTATTGTTTTGTCGTGTACATTTATCGTTTGGTCAGCTTTTTGACAGAGATATGAATAGCAGTAATGTAGAAACGCATAATAATGATAATTCATTGAAATCGGAACATGTCGATATAGATAACGAGCCAATTTTCTTTTCACCGTACGTAGTCTCTAGTCGTGGGAAAAGTAATGCTAGAAATGAACAACGGATGAAACGTGGTCTCAGACTTAACCATTCGTTAGATGATAATATTCCAACGAAGGATACTGTCATGAAAAACTTGAATATCTCAATTGAAGAGGAGGAACGGACTGCACAGTATTTCCAGTTTCTTCTAAGTAAAGAGGTAGATAGGCTAAACAAATTGTGTGACAAATGGACAGCTGTAAAAGAAGAACTGGATACCACAGAAGATGGCCAATACCAAATAAATCAGGCTGTCGGGCAAACAAATTTGCTCATGAGTAAAAAGTTTGAAAGATTTCGTAGATTAGTTGCCGATTGTGAAACTGGGAAAGGAGAAATGTTGGTTACGTGTAAAGATTTGCAAGGTTTTTGGGACATGATGTATATGGAAATATTGAATTGTGATTCAAGGTTTGATAAGTTGGAACAATTAAAATCGCAAGGCTAGAAAGAGGAAGAGGTATACGATGCCAAGAAGCTTCCAGTGAAGAAACAAGCTACTGTAAAGACGAAAGTGGTATCTAAAAAGGTAAGTGCGATCATAACTTTCATGAGAGAAAAAAGAAAAAAGATAATGGAAGAAGCAGTGAATAGTAATGACAGAAACCTTGAAATCTTAAACATTGAAGGCAAAATCAAAAGATCAATTGGTCCTGTCAATCACAAACCTTCTCCTATTAATAAGCACAAAAGTGAACATCAAGTTTGTTGCAGAAAGTGCAGATATCAGCAGCGAATATATATATATAAAAAAAAAAAAAGAGCTCTTCGTACTGCTTTCACAATAATGAAAGTCAGTCAAATGTGTAAAACAGCAGAGGTGAGGTTGAATAGTGCAATATCGTACATCAATTCTGACCAAACTCCGGGAAAAAGTATATTGAAACAACCAAAGAAGTCGAACAAGATAGAATTTTGTACAAAGTCGTCGCATAAAGTTAATTTTAATGATACCATAATTTCAAATGAAGTCCCTATGGACGAAGAGACACAAACAAAAATGGAATTAGCTGCAGCATTAGCAAGAATAGATAGTCTTGAATTTGATGATTGCACGGAAGATGTACCGGTGCATGCCGAAAAGAGACTTATCTTTGATGATAGTAGCTCTGATGAATGTGAAAACGTTTTTAATACAAGTACGCATTCTGAGAAAATGGAATCGATCGCTGAATCTAAAAACGTAACACCTGTAGGGATACAAGGTGCAACATCATTAGAACCATCTACACTACGCGATAACTCAATCTCTCCATTGCCAAGCAGAAGATTGAGAAGACAAACAGCTTTAGATATAAGTGATACAATATTTAATATTGTATCACCACCATCGTCTAATGGAATTCTAAATGATGTAGATGTAAATGTTACACGATCCTTGGACAGTGAAGAAGAAACGCATGGGTATAAGGAAAGTGTAAGAGTTCTAAGGAATAGAAGTATTACTTCGTCGAACATGCCTACACCAAGGAGGAGAACTAAGCAAATGTCTGCAAACAAACAGGAAACGGAGTATAAAGAAAATATTAGTTCGAAAGATGATTTAAGTAATGATATTTCTACCAGTTCAAATGGGAAAAGAAAGACGAAAAAATCTGAAAGAAGCATTATATTTTCTGGTAAAGATGATTCTTAATAGCATTTTAGTTATCTTATTTTTAGTAAATGTCTTAGTAAATGTTTTAGTAAATTTTGAAATTGGATAAAATGTTCTGGAACGATCAGACTTTTATTAAAATTGATATATTTTGTTATGTGATATTTAATTATGGATAAGTGTCAACACACAAGTGTTTTTTTATAAGTTGATATATTTTTCAGCGTTTTATTTCTGTTTTTTATTAAAAAAAAAGTAAATGAAATTGTAAATAAAATTTTTATAAGAATTCTTACAAAAGATCAGCAATAAAATATTTACCATACTTGATTGTACACATTGCATTTCTCAGATAGCACAACATGATAAGACCTGCATCGTATTTTCCCTTTCCAGTTGTAAATCTGCACACGAAGCGTTAAAATTACATATCGTGAGAATTTCCCATTACATGATGTTTCATATAAATAGTTCAGTTTGTTCAGTTCATAAAATAGGTCGTGGGAAAAAATGAAATGCGTCTGACGTTGAAACCGCTCTGAAACTGTTTCAAGAAAAGTTTTATATTTTTAGAAGATTGCGTAGGAACGCCACCAGTAAATTTGTTAAATATTCATATAATTGTACAAAAAAGGGTTCCGGTCGTCCTCCTACGCTAACAAAAACGTGCAATTTTAAACTTAGCATCAAATTCGAAAATACAAGCTAGGATTGTTAGGATTGCTAGGATTATTTAGCTTGTAACAGGCGCTGACGAAGGCTTCGCGGTCTCGTGCAACGGTAACGTGTGATCGCTATGCGACTCTAAATACGATAGAAAAACCATAGCGAACGTCGCTCGACAGTTGACGTTAGCCGGCAAATTTCATGATTCGAATCCCGAACATAAATGGAATACTATATTTTTTTTCTTTAGAAAATAACAGAGCAGCTATATTGAGATAAATCCAGAGAGGTGCTACATGATATTCTTCTGATTTTGACGAAGGTAAATTGTTAACTTATATTATTGGCTTATACTATAAGCTGTTATCAGTGGCGCATTCAGGGGGGGGGGGCAGGGGGGCCAACCCCCCCCCCCCCAAGAAAAAATGTTTACCATCCAAAATTAAAATCGCGGAATAGCCCTTAATAGATATGTTGGCTAAAAAAAAGGTCATCACGCAAAACCTAGGGCTAGGATCAACTCGGCCCCCCCCCCCCAAGATTGCATCCTGGGTGCGCCACTGGCTGTTATTATCTTTTATTACAAGCTAACAATTTACCTTTATCAAAATCAGGATAATATCATGTAGCACGTCTTCGGATTTGTCTCCATACGTGCTGTTATTTTCTAAAGGAAAAAATATAGTATTCTATTTAAGAAAAGTAGATTGACCTTCAGATCTCCTCCACTACTCCACCCACAAGTAAACAATTAATAACTACATGATATAGCCCGTCCTACCAAACAACTTTTGTACGAACACTTTTTTGATAACGACAACGCGTTCTGAGATATCATGCAGCTACCACGAGTTCATAATGTCATTTGTAATCTCCCTTGTCATCATTTCGTAAATAATCGAGATTTTTAATTTACTTTATTACCCTCATTTTCTTGTTTTCTATCAACAGAAGGCACCAGAATCGTGACAAGTATAAATGGTAAGACGGTCGAGTCGGACACGGACATACTTCCGAACGAAAAATCCATTTTTGAGATGTTGACTACGTTTTGGTGATTTGGAACCACCGAGACTGCCCCACTATAATTTTGAAAAATGTCAGTGATGCCAGAATTCTTAAATCTCGTTAGGTTTGACTTCTACTATTTATTATAATAGTTAACTTAAACTGTTTTTATAATTCTAATTTTTTTTAAGCTCTTTACCAGTATTTTTAGCCATCCTACCCAGTGGCGCACCCAGGATGTAATCTTGGGGGGGGGGGGGCGAGTTAAACCCAGCCCAGGTTTTGCGTGATGACCTTTTTTTTAGCCAACATATCTGTCAAGGGCTATTCCGCGATTTTAATTTTCGAAGGTAAACATTTTTTTCTTGGGGGGGACCTGTCTCCCTGGCCCCCCACCCCTGGGTGCGCCACTGATCCTGCCCATTACTATTAAATTACTCCTCCATATACATATGTATACCATTAATTTTAATATTCTCCTATTTCAATGTAAATTTTATCATCTATATAGTAGCTTCAATTACAATTTTATTAGTATTAAAATTGTGTAATTCATGTGTTATGAAAATTGTTTACATTCTATAATTCATATTATAAAAATCCTTTACATCCTCATGCATATTACATACAAACATTCTTTAAATTCTAATTCACATTACATACAAACATTCTTTAAATTTTAATTCACATTACACACACACATTACATACATTCTTTAAATTCTAATTTATCGTGCATACAAACTTCCTTTAAATTCTACCAGACAAAACTTTTTAAATTGAAATTACAGCAAGAGAGAGAGAGAGAGAGAGAGAAATTTTCATAATAAAAAAGTAAAATCGATGTTTCCATCCCTTCAGATGAGGACAGCACCCTTAGCACCTTCCCGGCATTCGTGGTGCAGGGCGTGCAGTCGGTGGCGGACAGATAAACACGAAGAAACTGACTAAAAACAGAGTCGGCGGCGGCGTAGGGTCACACAAGCTCAGCTTGGGTAAGAGTTGCGGCACGCAAGCACAGAGACCCTGTGCTGCGGAGCGCAACTTCGAAGCCGAGTGGGTGGGAGTCGCGCGGCCAGTGGAACAGAGTTAAGAGTAACTGAAAGAACGGACTCAGTCTGTCCGCGACCGTCCGTCAAGCAGACGTCTTCGGCTCTCTGTGTCCTCGAGGTCTCTCTCGTCGAAGCCACATGTCGTCGGCGGTGCATCAGTTACGGTTATTGGCATCTTGACCATATCCTCGATCGCAAACAGTGCCCGAACACCATCTCGTCATCGTCGGTGATCATCATCCCCGTGACAAGTCCTCGTCATAGTTTGACAGTTCTATATACCGGTCATCTTCCGTGTATGATAGTGACTGACTGTGCGACCAGTGATAAAAACGTGCAAAAAATATGTGGTTGGCGAACCTATTCGCAGGCGTTATCAGCCTGATCCTCCTCGTTGGATCACCACCTTGGGCGACGGATGCCTTCAACGTCGAGACGAAACACACTACGGTTTACAAATATGACACCAGTTACATGTTCGGGTTCGCGGTGTCAGTGTACAGGGACCGGCAGGGGCGAGGGTGGTGAGTACTTTTTAATCATTATCATTTCGATCCACCAGGCTGACCTGTCAGCTCGTCTTTTAACACGTTGATTACCATCAGCCGTTTAACCCTTTGCACTCCGAATTATTTTTCAATTTTGAATTTTTATTTAAAGTGTTTTATTTGCATTTTACTTTAAAGGACAGTTCCTCGACTGCTACTTATTTTAAACAATTTTGTTTACTGTGTTATTTCGAACATAGCTCTCTTTCTCTCAAAATTTGTTCCAATTTATATTTGTGGAATTTATATTTATTTTTAACACTAACCGTACCGGGTACAAAATGTATCGGATATATATTGTTTTTATAAAAATTACAAGACTGAATTTATTTAGATTCTTCACAATTTTTATAATTGTTTAATAATTTTATAATTTAAATATAATTTATTGAGTAATTTCTAATGTGTGGAAGCATCATTATAATTTCAATAATTAAAATATAAACAATTTGAAAGCGATCGTTTGACCGGTCGTGGTACGGTTAGTGTTATCTAAAAGTAAGACAATTAAATAAATAAAGGAAGAGCCAAATGCTTATAAAAACCTGTTTTATTTATATTTTTCTTTCGCCGATGTCGAGTCACAATCGACGAAGGAGTGCAAAGGGTAAACACCAGGTTTACAGGTTGACAAGAGTGTCTCTATTCAAATTTTTAGTAATTTTTTAATAATATATTTGAAGAAATCAATTGGTTAAATAATTGACTATAGATCTTTACAATCTCAATAATCATAAATTAAAAATATCAGAACCCGTAAACCTAGTGCTGTAAGTCAATATTTGAAATCTCGAGGGTTTTATTAAATAAAATAATTGAAATGTAATGTTAACGTGACATCATTCGATGTTATAATACTTTTACTTAATCGCTTCGTTATTCAATGATTTGACTTACCACTTCTGCGTTGAACAGCTCGTAAAATTAATTTTTCTCACGATATTAGGCGTGGAGAGCGTGAATATTCGTGAGAATTCATAATACAGTAGGACCTCGATTAACCGGATCCCGATTATAAACAAATATGCGTTTAAAAATGATTATATTATGAAAGAGGAAATAAATTTTCAGAAATAAAAACTTTATTGTGGAATATTATAATGTACATTTTAATTATGTTCCTCGGGTCTCGATTATCCTTCTGGCCTTAATTTATCCGGGCTGTTTGTCTCCCGATCAAGCCGATTAATCGAGGTCCTACTGTATTTTTATTGTATGTTGACCGCAAGTAATCTTGTATTGAACGAAAGAAATTCTCCGCGGTCAGTTTTCAGCCGCGTGGTGTTTACATGAGCTGTTCTTTTCTATGTATTAGGTTGGCAACTAAATTCGCGACCTTTTGTTTCGTAATTGTTTTATTGTATCATAATTAACCTCGTTCGTATCAAAATACTCGGTATTTTGGTCGCAAACTTAGTCGCCAACCTAATATGTTCGGCGCGGTCGGTGAGGACACAAAATATTGTAGCCCTGCACCAGGTAGTTCCAACATGTAGCTCGCGAGCACGCGCGGTTCCTTCCCCACTTAGGTACTCCTCCCACCATTCATTCTTGCCGTAGAATTTCGTCCTTGTTCCCGTGCCGCCATACCGCCCAATACCGCCCCACCATCTCTACGGCTGTACGTAGTATGTAGTGGGAAGAGGTGGGGACTAGACTGCAGATCTTTATGCAAAATAAAAATAGCAGACAAAAATTGTCTGCATCGATCGCAAGAAATAAAAACGAAATTGGACATTATTTTTTCCCTTTCAATTTAAAAAATTTTTCAACTATTTTGAATTTCATCTACACAATTTTAACTATAAATGCATAAAGATCCGCAGTCTAGTGGGGACCTTTGTTATAAATTTTGTGTTGACTAAAATACACCAGAATTACACTGGAACTACCTTTATGATAACTAGACAGATTTTATGCGTTTATGACAAAAATGAGTAGGTGCAACTTAAAACAGTAAAACCTATTAACACAAAATCCACCATCACCGGTTAAATGACCGGTTCCAGATTTTTTATTTCACTGAATTATGTCATTGATTAAATAGATGTATATTTATTAGCGCAGATATTATAATATGAACCGCACAAAGTTCAAATGAATTTAATCTTATTCTTTTTATGAGGCAACATACACCGGCTACTTTTAAAGCTCGGTAGGTTTAGTGTTAAAAATATGAAGAAAGAAAATAAAGTTTTTATTTCACTCTAGTTTGTTGCAAATCAGGTAGAAAATTTTATTTTGCATAAAGATACGCTGTCTAATGTTAACCATAGGATTGAATTTAGTCAGAGTTTTTAGGGCTGTTATGTGGTAAATAAATTGCTCGAGAGATTATGTATTATAAATTCACGAATTGAAAAGAAAAAATCTGGAATCCGACATTTTGATGGGCTCGGTAATTCATAGGCTCCACTACATACATATACATAGAATATACATGTACTTACCTCTATTTACCAATGAGAGAAACGTGTAAAATTGTGTGTTGAAAATTTCTGGCAATTCGCGTATTGTATATTGTCACTTATCGGCGCAGTTTACGGTAGAATGTAAATCGTTTTTCGTAAACGGAGCAAGGCAGAAGCGGTACCTCGAAAATTCAGAGCCGAGATTCGCACAGTTTATTGAAACATAAACGACAGTAGTACTCCTACGAGTTTAGGACGACCACACGCTCTCCTTTTAAGTCCTCGTCCCAGAAACATGCAGCGAGTAGCTTCTACCGTTCCATCGTGTTGGTTGGAACTCCAATAATGAAATATCGGCTTTCATTTATCCACGACGACTGCGAAACAGCGTAATTTCTTCTTTCGCAAACGCGTGCCGGTATTGAGATATTAGGTCCGACCTGTGCAATTACGCTCCTACTGGTTTTCGATTTGAACCGCGACGTGTTTATCATCCCACCGCGAAAAGTGGCGTCAGCATCCATTTTCTCTCCGAGATTTATTTACTCGTTCTTCGTGCAATTTGTGCCTATTATTGTGAAAGTGGTGTAAGTCAAAATTAAAAAAAAAAAATGAGTTTATCAGTTATTTCGGATCACTTTATTCTAAACTGAATTAATTCAATGTAATTTTTACGATGTTGTCAAAAATGAACCATTAGATAGCGCTTTAAATATCACGAAACAAGAAATATATGACTTGGAACACTTTCATAATTATCGGCACGTATTTAAATCTAAATTCAAATTCAACTTTCAATCATTACATTTAAATCTAAATTCAAATTCAACTTCCAATCATTATATTTAAATCTAAAGTCAAATTCAACTTCCAATCATTATATTTAAATCTAAATTCAAATTCAACTTCCAATCATTATATTTAAATCTAAATTCAAATTCGACTTTCAATCATTATATTTAAATCTAAATTCAAATTCGACTTTCAATTATTATATTTAAATTTAAATTCAAATTCAACTTTTAATCATTGTAGAGGAAAAAGTTGCCCTCTCTCTGCCAGTACCAGACACATGTACAAAGACGAAAAGCGTCGTCGAGGGGGAAAGTAGAAGACACGAGTGGACACAAGTATCAATCTGGTGGCTCTGATCGGTCGTTCGACAGTAGCTCGGTCAAACAGTAGGTGAAATAACAGGTGCCTGAACAAGCTTAGGGTGGTTCTCCATTAATGTCTCCTCAGGGACTAAGTGGGTTCTCCGGTTTCATTGCGCTTTCCTCGTAACCGCTCCACCACGACGGCAAACTTTCATCTGTGGGCGATAAGCATGATCGGGCGCCGCGGCGTTATTCCTGTAGGCTCGTGGCTACCCTAATCAGAGATGGCATAATAACAGTTCTTAATTTCGCCCTCTTCGGCGTTGCACGAAAAATTATGTTCCCTCACTGGACGGGTCATCTTACAAGGAGAGGTCACAGTGGTGGAAAATCTAGAGCAAAAATAAGCATCCCCATGTCCGAGTGTTTTCGAAAATACTCATTGTTCATGAAGATAACGAGTATTATCAAAACACTCGGACATGGGTCTGTTTATTTTTGCTATAGATTCACCAGAAGAGGTTTCATTAAAATCGACGATCCCATCACTGTGACTTCTCCTTGTAAGATGACTTGTCCGGTGAAGGAACATAATTCTTCGTGCAAGGATTTTAACATTAAACCTATCACTGCCGGTCAAATGACCGGTTTTATATCTTTCGTCTTACAATTATTGACATTACGAAGTTGCTTACATGGAAATTGATTCGATAAATTTCTTCATCCAAGCACATATTGTAATTAAAGTTGCACAAAATCTACATAAATAGTCTTGTCATTTTTGTAAGTTAAAACATTTTAATCGCTCTTAGCACTCGGTAGGTTTAGTGTTAACAATGGCGCCGAGCCTTATAGAAATAAGAAAAAAAGTTTCATTAAAATCGATGACCCCATCACTGTGACCTCTTCTTATAAGATGACCTGTCCAATGAAGGAACATAATTCTTCGTGCAAGGATTTTAACAATGGCGCCCAGCCTTATAGAAATAAGAAGAAAAAGTTTCATTGAAATCGACGACCCCACCACCGCGACCTCTCCTTGTTATCAATTCTTGCGAAACGTTGGAGAAATGATTGAGAAAACGAATCGGTTCACAGCCGAAAACGTGAAAAATGGGAACACCGTGGTCACTGTTTTTCGCACAGTCGAGTTTGGCGCCATCGTCCACAATATCGAGAGGAGAGGAGAGAGAGGTGTTTCGTTTCCCTTGCGAGAGCAGCGTCTCGTGAGTCACGCGGGCCACGAATAAACGTTTCTGCTCCAGCTCCTCCGGCGACGACGGATATAAATAATGCCGACAGAACGAGGAAACACGGGTAATGGCATCGGTTACGTCGGCTCGTCCGCGGAAAAGTCTGCGCGAAAGGTCGACGGGGTCCGGCCGAGTAATTTATTCGAGACAACGAAGGCTGAGGCTGGCACGAGCGGCCTGACAGAGTCGCGATTTTTCGTTCCCTCGATCTACCGATCCAGAGATCGATCTGTTCGAGAGAACGACGCGCCGTCTGACAAGATACACAGGGCGCCGACTCAATGGCGGATTCACGGTTAACAATTTTTCTCAAATAATTAACGATTTACATTTTACAGTAAGTAGTAAAATTTCATATTTCTACCCCTCTGTTTAGGGGTAACCTATAAAAAGCCCAAACTTTATGCATTATATGATCTTTATGCAAAATAAAAATCTTCTGTCTGAATTGCAACAAACTCGAGTGAATAATACAACTATTTTTTAAAATTGTTCTAATGTTTTTACCGTATCAAATGGCACCTACTCATTTCTGTCATAAATGCATAAAATCCGCTCTCTAGTTATTACTAAAGATATTTGAATGAAATAAATGCGAAAATAAAGCTGAAAACTAGCTTTATTTGCGACATTTGTTAAAAATTTTAGATCTATTATTAAGGGTTGAGAAAGTAATTTATTCTGCGGGGTTGCTTTCGCAAGCCTTTAAGTGATCATGTTAAAAAAATGAGGAATAACAATCCGTCACGTAATTATGATTCATGAAAGTTTGAAGCTGATCAAATGGGTGGAGCAGTGTTAATTTCAAAAAGTCATGGTGAAACTGCAGAACAGCAGGTCGCAAATGGAGTCTCACCAAAGAAAAGTACAGGGTTCATCGGAGGCCGTGTTTGTTTTAAGACATTATAACATTGAAGATTCCCCGAAATTTCGTTTACCAGAATTTCAAAATCCCATCTGGCCCGCATACGTAAGGACAATTTACATCACGGGGCATCTGTTTACCAGACGTGGTCCACGTTTCTCAGACAATATTCCAGGCGTTCAGGTAATTTCTCACAGGTTTATGGTCGTAGTGTTCGAGACCCGGGTGCAGATTTTGGCAGTTTTACGGTCCCGTTGCCCTTCCTCTTACGTCGGTAATAGCTCGCGTTCCCGAAAAGGCAGGGACATCATCCTCACATAGATAAATAAAATAAAAATTAGCTAAGTTATTTAATTAGCGAAGAAGTTACATTACGACTTCATTAGCTAAGAAGAGCTATTAGTTAAGAAGAACTTAATTAGCTAAGAAGTTACATTACGACTTCACTTTATGGTGCAATGTGAAGACATAAATTATACTAAAATTACATATTTTCGAGGGATGCAAATCACCACTAAAAATTGCTGTACCATTATTTAAAATATTGTATACATTATTAAGTATGTTGATATCTAGTCACACACACACACACAATTACTAAACGTTTAGGTATTGTATAAGATAAGCTATTATAACAATTTCGTATCCATAAAATGAAAGAATTCCATGTACAATGGAATTATTCTAGATCGAAGGAAATGTATAGTTTTCGAGTTAAAATAGTTCGGACTACAAAGGGTTAAATATGACAGACAAATTATTCTTATACATTAATAAACAACGGATTTTATGCTGTTATAACAAAAATGAGTAGGTGTAATTCCTCCGTTGTCTTTCATTTTTATTTTAGAGTTTAACACTATTGATACTATTCTTTTACATTGGTTATATGTAGACAGCGGATTTTATGCATTTATGACAAGAATGAGTAGTAATTTGAAACATTAAAGACATTAACATGCTAGGAAATAAAATAAACTATTTCAGTTGGTTGCAAATCACGTAGAAAATTTTTAATTTGCATAAAGATTCGGTGTCTATACATTACCTAATAGTAAGCTGATCCTTCTAAGGTCTCAATAAAATTCGAGTCGTTTGGTCGAATTTTCGATAAGTTATTCGAAGGAGTCCATTTAATCTTGTCCTCGACTGCTAATTTTTTTTCAAGAACGAAAGAACTGTTTACTTCGATACAAAATGCGATCGCTCGGTGTGGAATGACCTGTATCCGACGTAAAAATCGCGAGTGCCCGACGGTTTCCTCGAGTTTGTTCGTTTCGGCTACTTGCATCGATTCTTCGTACATTGTTTGCCGAAAGACAATGGCCGCGCGCACGATATAGAGAGGAAAGTAAAGAATGAAACGTGCTCGTGTTCGGAATATCCAAAGCCGCAGGAAGTCCGGATTACATCGTTCGTTACGAGAAACTTCGTAGGCGCTTATATTTAGGCCAGCCTGTAGAAGCTTTACGAGCGAACGTCCTCGTTAATCTAACGCGGGGCGAACGCATCCGATCGCCATCACGGGGTATCGCCGTCCTTTTCTCACATTAATTCTCGAAATAGACTCTAACAGCGATATACAGAATCGAAAATCGTACCTACGAACCGAATCTCCGCGATTTATGTACCGTCATTGGATACGGCGCGTTTCCCTTCTGACAGACTTTCTTAATCCCGGTATCGTATAGCTTTTAAAAAGTCTCCCACATAGTGATCCGATATTCACCCACCGCCGGTTGTTCTTCAACCATTTTAACCTGCTTATATTGGCAGCTGGCTAGCTTTTCTTCTGTCAAAAACAGCATGCGTTGTCAGTTTTCATTTTAAACCGTACGTTATTTTTAACACTAAACCCAGCGAGCACTAAAAGCTAAAATGTTTCGGCTTACAGAAATTGCAAGGCTCTATTTATTTAGATTTGGTGCAATTTTTAATACAAAATGTGCTTGGATAAAGAAATTCATCGAATCAATTTCCATGCAAGCAACTTTATAAGTTCAACAATTGTAAAGTGAAAAATATGAAACCATTCATTTGACCGGCAGTGATAGGTTTAGTGTTAATTCATGTCGGGCACATCTGGCCCAAACGAAGATCTTCGCTTCCAATCGTAAGCTTTATGGCTGAAATTGATAAATCGATTGAATATTACAAATTTGTAAACATTGCAAAGAGAGTTAACAACTAAATTTTTTCCAAAATTGACTGTCGATCGTGGTCCAATTTAATTCTCAAAGTATAAATTAGGGCTGTAACTTTTCCGAAGCTTCGAAGGATTCGAAGGAACGAACGGAACTTTGCAGTTTCTGAAATCGAAGCTTCGAAATCTTCGACCTTCGAAGGAAAGTTACAGCCCTAGTATAAATATCTCTGTTTCCTAAAGAGTAGATAAGGAGAGCAGGGGAATCGACTCGAATTGAGGAGAAACGGTTTCTCCCTCCGTCTGCCAGTACCGGATTAATCACGTGACACTATGACACAGGCACGACAGAGACGAAACGCGTCACGTGATCGGGTCGTGGTGGAAGGGGGATTATTAGCGTTGGAGAGGGGGAAGGGTAGAGTGGGTGCCAAGTCTTAGTCTGGCGATTCTGGTAGCTGGATTGAATGTATAGTAAATTATTTTAATGGGGAGGAAATGTATAGAAAATTATTTTAATGAAGGAATGACTCCTGTGAAATGTTTCATCTTGATATAATTGATACGCATCCACAACATGTAAATTTTCTCTGTATTTTCTAATTCTAACCAGTTGCAGTTTTTTCAAAATTTTTTCACCACATATATTAAACTAGTTCTTCTAATTTCTCAGAAAGGCCTAAGTGGTATGATCCAATATCAGAAAGGTTATTGTCCTTTAAAAATTGTCCAAATATAACTGTGACTCACTGTAAATGTAGATTTTCATCCGACATCATATAAAAACACAATGACCAGTCTACAGACGAGATCTCTCCAGTTTTGTGATTCAAAGTGATCGATCCGATCGCCAACGAGCTAACAAGAAAACCGGAAGCGTATGGTACCATTCACAGAGGGGATTACAAAGCCAAACGGAGAGCATCTCTGTGGAACCACTCAGCTTCTTCTCGTTTTGTTCGCTTCCGTGACGAAAAAAAGACGACCTCTCCCAACACGTTCGGAATCGTTTGCTATTCATAGATGCATAAGACGCACGTCGAAGAAGATGTTCGTGGGGGTCGGAATTAGGCGTTCTCGACGCGAGTATTCCGGACCTAGCGCAACACCGGTGATGTTACACGTGTGCGAACGAGCAGCCGGTAAGACCATTCGAGTTTGGCCCAGATACGAGGGAGATTAGGCGTCCAGAGAGAGAGTCGCGCACCTAACCCTAGACCGATACGTCCGTCGGATTAGATCGCATCTTCATGGGACCGGGGGCTGTAGCTTAATGCATAAGACGACGACGGGAGGTCCTATTCCGATTCCGTATTCCACGAAGGACCGTCCGATTGGCGGAGGACGGAAGAGGCAAGGTGAGGAAGACACTTCATTGAGGAAGACCGCAGGAGCAATGGTGAAATGGTAGATCGAAGCCAGAGATTAACTGGCTGAGTATTAATCAGAGCGAACCGAGCCGGGAGACGAGAGTCCGCTGCCATGACGCCCACGTAACGGAGCGACGATGACCTAACATCCTGCATCACGGTAAACCTCGTGCTGCTCCCGATCTGTCGAACGTGTTTGCTCGAACGATTATGCATAGACGCGTTTATCGATGGAAAAACGAACATGAGCGGACGAGAGCGAGAGTGAGGACTCTATCCGGGACGTTCCACAGTGCGCTGCCTATGCCACGAAAAACTGACTTGCTTCCCGGTGCCAATGAACCTTGCCGGACGCCGGGGAAACTTGCCAATGTCGCGTTGCTGAAAGGGTATTCTGGTTTTGAACTTTAAAGGTTCAATTCTCTCGGACTATTCTTTTAACTACAGTCACTCGCGGTTAGGACACTTCTAACACTAAACCTACCACGAGAGGTCAAATGACCCGTTTTAGATTTGTTATTTGACAATTATTGAGATTGGGAAGGTGTTTTCGTGGGAATTGATTGGATACATTTCTTGACTCCAGTATATATTATAGTAGAAGTCGCACAAAATATAAATTAATCTAATCTTGTTATTTTTATAATACCATACACATTAGTCACTTTTGATGGTCGCTAGGTTTAGTGATGAAAAGACTCTGACTCTGGCAAGGGAAGGACCCCAAGTCCGACTTCGATTTTGATAATCTTTTGTGAGACGATGGTATATGGATCCCTAATGATGTCTGCAAAATATTAGGTGTAGCTACTCAATAGTTTTAAAGATATAAACAATTATACCTTGTTGATATACAGGCATGTATACAGTAAGCAGGTTGCGTGAAAGTTCAATTGTTTATATCTTTAAAACTATTGAGTAACTACACCTAATATTTTTGCAGACATCATTAGGGATCCATATACTATCGTCTCACAAACGATTATCAAAATCGAAGTCGGACACTTGGGGTCCTTCCCTTGTGAGAGGCGCCACTAAAATTGCTGTGCCATTATTCATAATATTGGTTGCATTATTAAATATGTCGGTATTTAATCAATTGCGAAACATTTAGATATTGTATGAGGTCTTGTACCAATTTCATATCCACAAAATTTCAAAAATCATAGGGAATGGAAATATTCTAGGTCGGAAGAAATGTTTCATTTTCAAGTTAAAATTTCTCCGAGTGCAAAGGGATAACTCACTTGTTTAATTCATTTATATTCTGCAAGCAATATAACCAAAATATGAGAAATAAAAATAGGTGTGAAGAGGGACGACAGATTATTTTATAAATGTACTATACGTATAGTATTATACGAATTTTTTTTAAGTTTCATTTGTGCGATATGTAAAGAGGGAGGTTCAAAGAATATTTTAGCATACTATGATATTTTCTACATAATTATTCAAACAGAAGTCACAAAAATGGTACTGTATATACAAACATGGTACATAAGAGTTAATGATATTTTTTAAAAGTATTAATTGATGAACAGAAGCCACAATACCACGCAAAAATGCTCGAACACAAAAAGAAAGACGAAGATCATAACTAGGCAGGATTGAGGGCAGTTACTTTTTACTTTCGAAAGATCCTGGCAATATGAGATTTCTCTAATTTTCTACGATTTTATATTTCACTCGGACAATTTCTTCACGAATCCATAAAAATCCGCAGCTCTTCCACAATGTCTCAACTTGGCAGAGCACTAGCAAGTGTGGGATTTGCAAGCCGCGACAAGGTCTTATCACGTGGTGGCAGGCCAAGATAAGGAGCACATGTTTCCTGGAATTCTGAGTGAAAAGTTTCCGTCATAATAGAAATTTAGCAGACAAAGGGAAACTAGTTTAGCTTCTGTTGTCGGCCGTCGGCGTACTGTATCTGAAATAGTAATTAATTCGATCGGCAAACAAGAGAAAGGGAGGAGCCTTATCTCATCTTCGCCGGTCGTTCCGATGCTCATTATGGATTCTATCTTCCCGTCGACTGAGACTGTCTTCGTCTTCGCTTGGTCGTGAAGCAATTTTTATATTTAGCGGCGAGATTCGACTCACCGGTTTCGGTGCGAGTAATCGAATCCGGGAAAAGGAACGATTCATCGTGCAAAGAATCGTGTCACACTTTGACCGGTGTTTGCGCTGATTTCATTCCCTCCGATCGTACATTGAAACAGTCAAACGGATTTTGAAACGATAAATTGAAAATGGAAATATGGGTTTTTTAAGGATAGATTGAAAACATAGTACGAAAAATATGGAACGATATGTTCATTATAATTATTTCCAACGATGCACCGTTTTATGTGAAACCATACCTAAAGTCGGACAAGGAAGTCTCGAGAGATATACCCTTTCAAATTCACGTTTTTCAAGAATTTAGAAGAATTAGAGCAATTACATTTTGATAGATCAAGAGATTGGAAATCTTGTGCGTGTTAACTTGACGAACATTCAGACAGAAGTGTAAAAAAAGAAAATACAATAATTATTAACTCCGACGAAGAAAACGGAGAATTCCATGAATTCCATCAAGTTTACGAAATGACGCGTAGAGAAAATTTAAAAAAAAAAGTAATAATTTTACAACATTTGTATGTATTCGAGTCCCTGGCGGATGATTTGAGAGAGGTCTCCGAGTGCAAAAGGTTTCACATTGATTCTTGTTTCCCAAAATACATATTAATAAAGGAGCAGGCAAAATATCACTCGAACAGAATAATATTATTTCTAGCTCTACGGTGTTTAAAGAATAAACATAATTGGGAATTCAAATAGTAGATTTGAGGAAGGCCTTCGATTGCAAAGATTTACAAAAGCGTTAAAAAATGGGTTCAGCACTGAAAATGAGTCCGGCTGACTCACAATTTGGTCGAGACCTCTTGCGCGAACGTCACGCTGAAAAATATACGGCCGCTGCGATGTAACAACCTGTTCGTCACGTTTAAAATTACCTTTTGTTGGTCCCCCGCGTGCGCTGTTCACTTTCGATCGAGATTGTGGTGGTGTATCTTTCTGCCGAGTATTATTGTCCGATTTTATTTCGGAGCGAGCGAAAATTTCGGTGGACTGGTTAACCTTTTCGCTGCCGAGTTACTAAATGAGCAACAAGGTACTCTGTACCGAATTAATTCGACAAGGATTGCCCCGGTATAGACCCCCAACTTTTTCTGGCTTGTAATCCCCTTAACAAACTTTTATTTGTTCAGTGTTTCTGGTAAATCAACTCTGTTCCCGATTGTAGTTGCACCTACAATTTTATTTTGAAACGACACGCTTGGATTGCGGGATTTGTAAAAATGTTCCAGCTAAATTCTGACCCTTTACTAGCCAGTGCAAATTGCTAACTATTTGGATTGCGTCCAATAAGGATCAAGGTTGATCTGAAAGAGAAGATTGATAAACATATTTATCAAAAACAGACCAATACTGTGGACACGGTTTCCCGAGTTTACCCGAATAGCGTTTTACCTCAGAGGGTGACGGATCAGAGACTCATTCACTGCCCAGCCTAAAGAAGTTCTCACCTGAAAGATGGATACCTAAGGATTTCAATAATCCATACCCTATGGATTATCTTTTTTTCAAAAACTGCATCACCAAACAGCAGACAACATGGACATACGTATAAATTCCTTGAGTATTTATGAACAATAATGTGATTGCTCCGGTAACTGAATCATTGGAGCATCGCCACTGACATTCCCACGGTCATGTCCTTCATAAAAATCTCTCGTACTGTAAGTGTAACCTTCGTTGTTTCGCGTTCGTTGGAAACAGGTGCTCACAGAGCGTGTCGCTCGAAGAGGAAGCGAGGATTCAATTTCCTTGTTTCCGGTCGGCGAAACGAAACAAAAGCTAGGGTGGATCGTTGCCTATCTGTTGTTCACTTTCCGCTTTTAAGTAATTTGTGCGCAAAACACACACGGCATTTGCTTTTTTACCACGTTTTTATTAGCTCGCTTTCTTGTTTGTTTGCCTGTCTGTCTGTCTGTTCGGTGGCAAATTTTGCAATTGATTTTAAACTAACTTCCCGATGAGCTAGAGGCTTGAAATTTTAAACATAGCTCAGAACTGTGGATGACAACGCATTATTAAAAAAAAAAATTTTTTTAAAAGTCTATTATCTCCTTGCATTCATTACTTGCGCGGTACCCCTACTCGACATTGTACGAAATAAATATTGCATGAACAGCTGTGTCTCGATTGATTTGATAGTATGATCACTAGTCTGTGGACTGTGGATCCTTATTATGAAATAAAAATTTTGTATGTCGCTTGCAATAACAAACAAAAATCGAGCAGGAAGTTCTTTCCTTTTTTAACACTTCACATTTTTATTGTATAATTACTGAAATTACAATCTATACATGCAATTTATAATTAATGAAATAATCAATAAATGAGATTATCTCCAGAACTATTCGTTATATTTGAAAAAATTGAAAAATTTTCCAATGCCGCTATTTTGTCAGCGGATCTTTATGCAACATAAAAATTTTCCACCTGAATTGCAACAAGTGGGAGTGACATAGAAATTTATTTTCTCTCTTAATGTGTTCCAATAGGTTGAAAATAACATGAAAGTATTTTTAAATTCGTCTGTCTTTAACGTTTCAAATTACACCTTCTCATTTTTGTCATAAATGCATAAAATCCGTAGTCTACATATAACTAATGTAAAAAAACAATAGTGTCAAAGTCTAAAATAAAAGTGGAAGACAACCGAGGGATGTTTCGTGCAATCATGTTGAAGAGAGTCGTGCGAGGGTGACAAAATGGCGCGCGCGCCGCACGGAAGTGACGTGATAAACGTGTCGTATTTTCGATCGGTGGTTCGATTCGCCCATTAAAATCAGTCAAGCCGAGTACGGCGGAGGCTAGTGTCTCATCTCAATTTCTAGAGGAAATTTATTCCGACGTGAAGCAGAAGGTCCTGCTCGGTCACGGGGCAGTAAAACCGTGATATACGGTGATCGGGCCGGGTAACTACGGTCCGAACAACAGTGTAAACGAAGATTTAAACGGTAGCCGAAGAGGATCGTCAGTGGTCGTGATCGTGATCCTTCAGCCGAGTTAAGGACGATAGTCCTCCGAAGTTGTAAGACAGCGCGTTATTCATCGGTTTTTATTCGAGTCGGTCGGATCTTGTGCCCCTTCTCGTTTCCAAGCCGCCCACCTCCGCATACCTGGCGCACCTTCCGATCGATTATCGATTCGCGTCGAGGCTGGCATTGATACTGATGGATCCTGACGATGCAGATTGGCTCCTTCCTGTTCCTTTTTGCCGGCTTCCACGCTAACGATCCCACGGCCCGTGTCCCGTTGACGCGGCTCTAATTAGCTTGAAAGTAATCGAATGGGATTACAGGCCTGGTCTACTCTCTCTTCCCCTTGATTCATAATGATATCGAGATATTGATGAACTGTCAGCGAGCGTACCCGTGTCCATTCTCCCCGAAGAACTGTGCACGAAGTTCGTCCGAAAGATTTATCGCAACGGCACGGAGTTTGCGACCTGTTGGACGCATCGTAAATATGTGGTCGGTGATTAGTAGATTGCGGATTTTACGTATTTATGACAAAAAGGGTACTTACAATTTAAAGCAGTGGGACGTGTTAAAAATATTTAAGGACGTCGATGTATTACTTTCAGCCAGTGTTATCAAGATTGATTGATTGGTGTGCACGATTAGAAAAGATAATCATTGAGAAATCGACGATTGATTCAATTGATTGATGAAGTTAGTCGTCAACAAAAACTCAGTTTACATCTTTTCCGATTGACGATTACAATTGAAAAGAATGTAGTTGGTAACCGCAATTAACGACTAAAGTAGGAGTTCAATTGTTAATTGCGATTAACGATTGAAGTAGAAATTTATTCGTCAATTGTTAATTAAATTTTTGCCCAGCTCTGCTTTCAGCTTAATAGGATAATTAAAAGAATACAATTTTTATTACCCTGTGTCCTGTAATCAATGCTGACATTTTTTATTTTGCATAAAGATCCGCAGTCTAGTGATTAGATCATTTTTCTAGTGTTGCACCACACGACTTTAATTTAATGAGGAGTTAGAGAACAATCAGTTTACTACATGGTGTGAAAAAGAAATTTTGGAAGAATTGCAGAGAAAATACTAACAGTAGTTTCTTAGGAATTAGTGACAAAGTAAAAGATCACTTTGCACTAGAAACACGTGTGGTAAACCATATATAATTAACCACAACTTAACTTAACCACAAATAATGATCAAAATAGAATTTTATTCATTAATCCTTCTATATCAGGGTTCGTACAGTATTTCCATCAATTTGCTCGAGTTTATGAACTTTCTGTACCCAAGGTCACGCGAAGGTCATAAATCTTGAAAAATCTTGAAAAATATGACCTTCAGAAAAATTACTGTTGCATTCGCTATATATAATATATTGGTCTAGTTGTCACTAGGATTGTTGCAAGTGCCGGTAGCCAACGTGTGAATTATAAAAAGGTACCGAAATAAAGACCGGTAGCTAATTATCGAGGATGCGATACGGTTTTGGGTAACGATGATCAGGAGCGAAATAAAAGGGGGGATGGGTGAAATAAAAGGAGGAGGAAGGTGAGTGTAAACTTCCCCAGGAAAAGGGAATAAGAGGAGAGAAAGAGGCGGAGGATCGAGATAATGGGGATCGCGTGAGGCACGTGCCCGAAGCTCCGGCTGTGTCATTATCCAGAGGAGAGCCGACAGCCCGAGGCCTATTACCTTTACCTGGGCCCCATGCAAACACGTGTGCAAATGCTCTTCCACACGTGCGCAACACGCCTGTGCACGGCTGCGGGGCCAGGTGATGAAGGTTCGGTGCTCAAATAAAAACAGAACTTTCGCAAATGAGTTACTGCTTCGCTACTGTCTCCGCAGACCTTTTATGTGCTCGCACTGTGTTCCCCGAAATTCGTAGTTGCTTCGCCACCATTTATTATTCTTCACCTGTTCTCTATATTTTCTGGTTAGATTATTCATTTTTGTGCGAGTCCACAATTGTGTAGAAAATTTTCACTGCAAATTTGCCTGTAGCCTTACCACGCTTCTCGAAATCTGTTCTTTACAATTTTTTCTGCTTATTTATAGTTTATGTCGCATCAACTGCTACATTTTTTCAGCTGTTCTCTATATTTTCCGGTTAGATTATTCATTTTTATACGAGTTCAAAATTTCGTATAGAATTGTCCTGTAGCTTTACAATGTTCCTCGATATTCATTGTTGCTCCGTCATCATTTATTATTTTTCAGCTGTTCTCTACATTTTCTTGTCAGATTATTCATTTTCATATGAGTTCAAGATTCCATAGAGAATTTTACTGTAGCTTCACAATCTTCCTCGAAATTCGTAGCTGCTGGGTCATCATTTATTACCTGTTCGCTGTTCTTTGTAGCTCCTTACTGTATAATCCTTTATAATAATGACAAGATTCATCTCGTTTTCGTACAATTTTCATTACAATAATTGCTTCATCAATTGCAACAAGAGTGTTATCTTGGAGTAAGAATTTCTGTGCGAGTCTTGTACGTTTCGTATTTCTTCAGCCTCTGAAAAGAGGGCTGTAAATATTTGAAGAGGCTTCCAAAATCAGGTTCGGATTATAGCTCGGTTAGGCTAGCCTAATTTAATCGTCCAAACACCGTGTGCAGGATCATTGGATCTCGATGACGGTCCTATCGAAAATATCAATAACTCCAGAATCGGCAGGATCAGACTAATTACCAGTCGTTTTGTTCGGGACAAATTGATTAGCATTAATTGCACACAAGGCTCTAAGATGGTCGGCGCGGCGCGCTTCTAAATCACTCAAAGAGCCGCATAAATCGCGCTCTCACGTTGTCAATGCTTAATGACTTTCACGTACGAGCTATTACGTCAGTCGCGTCACTAGGAAACGAGCTGAGCTACAGTACGTGACGGCAAAAATCTCGCGAACACACATTACCTATCGTTTGTTTAGTCACGTTTAGCCGGGGAGCGCGTCTCGAGGAATAATTATTACAGAGCGTCAGCCGACGTCGATTAATTGCAGGAATTGACCGAGTCCGGCTGTTTCCAGGTTTAATGAATGGCGATAGTTAACGAAGCAATTTAGCAAATGGGAAGGTATAGGTGAGAAGTCTCGTATTAAGCATTATAAATGGTTCGAGATCGTGCGTTCGGGTTGTTAGGTATGTTGCTCGGCGAGTAGGCTCTCTTTCTCTCTGCACGTTTTGGTGTTGATGTTTCTGACAGTTTTAATGGAAAGTCAATAATAGTTGACACTGTTAATTTATTATAATTGCACTGCACAGTTTATGCGTTCGTAGCGGCCATGATTTTCTGAAACTCGGTACAGTTAAATGCTAATGAACCTTAATGGGACTTCTATTTCTTGGGGAATGCAACTTTCGATTTATTAATCACGCCAAAGTGTCTCTATAGACGTCTACAGTGTAATTATGTTTGTATATGTGTATGTAAGAAATAAATATTAAAAATTAAACATCTAAAATATTATATATATCTTTATAATAATTTTATATAATTAATATTATTTCAGGGGGTAATATTATTTATAAAAATTTTATATAGGATTTAATATTATTTTAAAATAGCATTAAATTAATATGAAATTTTATATAATTAATATTATACATATATTATATATATATAATATCTAAAATATTTCCATTCTCTATGATTTTTTAAATTTGGTGGACATGGAATTGATATAGTACCTCATACAATACTTAAATGTTTAGTAATTGATTAGATATCAACATATTTCATAGTGTAAACAATATTTTAAATAATGGTACAGCAATTTTTAGTGGTGCCTCAGAGTCACACAATTCATGTAAAGCTGTTTGTTTTAAATCACCATAGAAAATTTAATATTGACGAAAAGGAGCTCTTATATTATACAAATCGTAAAAGAAATATTGTTGTGGAGTGAGTTATTAAAAATTCAATGAAATAGTATACTACTTCATTGATTATAGACGAATGTGGTCAGAAAATAATATGTTGCAGTATGTTATTTCTAATTTCTGGAATGAAACGAAATAGCACAGTTGTGAAATACGATTTTCATCTTTCATTTTCTCGGATGCAACATCTGTGAAAACTCCGGTTCCCAAAAAGGCCATTTGGTGTCAGACGAGTCACTGGGGGAATTTCCGTGTCCATCTTTCCACTTCCGGCCATCCAACTGTTCTTCGACTTCTCCGAAAGTCAGTTGCTCTGTCCACCATATGGCAACGTTCACTTACCGTCGCCCCGGCGAAATTGCATTGTTGCCCTTGAGACTTCGACACGTGTTTCTTCCGTCAAGGGAAAGATCCTGATTCGTTGGCATTGATTGTATTGTGTCTGTCCGGGATGCTAGTATTGCCAACATTTGGTAGTATGCCAATGAATACATACCTTGTGAAAATTGCATGGGACAGAAAACATGAAGCCATTCATTTTCAATCTTTTAAGAGGGAAAATAATATCACAATTTTAATTTTAAATAGGTTGAACTAAATTAATTGATTTTGTACGCAGTTGGCAAAGTAGTATAAATAAATAAGGAAAAATTGAAGGAACGAATGATATCTGTTTATTTAAGTTTTTATATTATTTCATTGATTATTCTAAGGGGTTATTAAACTCGCACATAAGTTTAATATTATGTTTAAAGGTATGGCAAAGTTTTAGTCCAAGCTGTATATTCATAATTAATCTGTTCGCTATCACCGTCACAAATATGTGACATCCATAATCTGACAGTTCACTTAAAAACAGTAAAATTAATTGTATGCACTTCGTTGTTTAAAGTCATAGTGGAATGCATAATTTTCAGAGTATCTGTGACACTTTCTTCTGCTAAACTGTTTTAATAATTCAACATTGGGTACGTTGCATTTAATAAAACTTTCGAACAAGGAAGATAAGCAATGAAACAAATGCTGGTAGCGAACGTGTTAATTAAAATGGGTAAGCTAAATTAGAAATTTTGAAGATGTCGAAAGAATTTTAAAAAATTGCTACCAATCTGCAAATGTACATTATACTTGAAGTCGACCAATTGGGGTGTTTCCCCTGTGGGTGCAGGCTAAGTGCCGCAAATGAGAAGATCGTGACCCGAAGGACGGGAAAAGCGTTTTATGGGCGTATGCGGCAAGATTTATAGTTCCTCCTGAAGTCGTTTTCTTGTTGCATCGATCACTCGACCGGTCGAAGAAGTTATTTTCATGTGTGCTCAGCTGAGTTCGCTCTGTTTTCATTGGTGTTGTAGTTTCGGAGAAACTTGTCACAATTTCTCACAGAGAAAAATTAGAGAAGGGGTGAGAAAAGAGAAAGAAAACTACAGTGTACCATTAAATAAACAATTCATCAAATCGGTAATTAATTACCGAATTTTTTTTTACATTGTACTGATAAAACACTGGACTAATCATTAACATTTTAATTTAGAATATAATTAATACCACTGAATGGCAAAAATTGAAATTTTAGACACGAGTGTACAATATTTTATCAATCTTCTAGTCTTTTTATTTTGTGGAGTTAACCGATTTGGCAAACGAACAACATTAATTTATTTCACATTTTAATAAAAGAGCTGTTATTATAGATCATCTCACATATGTGTAATTATTGTAAATGTACAAATAACTGTTTGCTTATTGTTCTACTGAATATTCTGTGAACTGCACAAAATTGCATTATATGCTTCAATGCTTCAAATTTTTCAGCACGGCAAAGCTCCATATTAAATATGAAATATTATTGAATATTAAATATTATTGAATATTAAGTATTTTATTTCATATTATTAAATATTATTGAATATCAAATATTATTAAATATTGAATGTTATTGAATATAGATTGTATTGAATATTATTGAATATTAATGTGAATATTGAATATTATTAAATATTGAGTATTATTGAATATTTTATATTATTGAAGATTGGATATTATTGAATATTTAATATTGAGTATCATCGAAGATTGAATATAGCAAAGATTGAATATTATCGAAGATAAAATATTGTTGAATATTAAAAAATAATATTTTAAATATTCATGGTCCCTCGGTAATTAATCTTCATCTTCGTTGCTATTTGTTTGCCACACTCGCCCCGAAAAAAAATCGGCTCGCTGCGCCCAGATACATTGGAATCGTTTCTCCGAAATCAATAATAAAACGATAGAGAGCTTATTTGTTTAATTGGTCGAGCAGCCGATAAGCTAGATAAATGAGACCATAAAAGATGTCATACAGGAGCAACTGCAATTGCATTGTCCATACCGCGAATGGAAATGGGTCGTCGTTTCATCGTGACCCCAGATGAAACGATGTTGATTAATTTGCTCTTTCATTAATGCGATTAAAATCAGCCAATTAAGTTGCTTGTCGAGACCCAGTTCCTTCCGTGATTGATCTCGGTGCATACGACTGCAGTCCAGTTCCATGCTCGTGCATATTACGGTCATTTATTTATTGAACGACTAATCGAGCCAGTCTCGGGATTTATTTCCTTTTTCCCCAACGTTCTCTGATCTTTATTAAAACGTTAATAGCTGTGGAGCATAGCTCTATTAGATAACGAATCCATAATTGTTATTTCGATGCAATAATGCGCCGCATTTAAATATTTACTCTCGAATTTCAGGACAGTGAAAAATGTAGGTTAGAGCTATAAATGTATGTATTAAGTGTAAATTGACATAAGTATAATATTAGCAAGTATGCACTCGTGTAATTCATGAAATAATATTGACAAACTCTGCTAAACACAAATTAATCCATGATGTTACTTGGATGCACTAAAATCGTATTATATATATTCAAAGATTAATTACTCTCTGTATATATTATTCAATATCTAAAAATGATTATTGAAAAGAAATGTTTCGATGACAATTTTAAGTACATTCAAAAATGACACTATAAGTGATAAGCATGATTCACGAAATAATCTCAATAAGCTTTACCAAACCGCAAATCGTCTATCTTTCCGCAATGAGTCAATTGGCCTAAGTCGGAAAGGTCTTCTAAGACTACTTTGAGTCTAAAATCCTGTTCCCATTCAAAATCAGTGAAGGAATTAATGGTCGTCCATAATCTACGAACAAGATTCGCTGTCTTTTAAGCCTCCACGAGAAGAAGTAGCAAAGTCTTTGACACGCAGATAGCGTTTGTTAACAATGAAGCTGACGTAAACAAGTAAACGCAGCTGTTCGATAAGGATGGTGCGACAAGGAACGAATGAATTCGCGCGGTTTCGAGCACGACCAACGCAAAGATCGTTCGTTTTACAAGTAATACCAAGCCTGGCGCCCACATGGACGATCTCCTGACCATTTTCGGCGATTCGTTTGGGTCTATCTAGGAAAGCATTTCGGTCGTGCAAGCTGGTCGCGAGCGAAAGCCGTTTCGCGCCCACGTGTCTTTTCTTGAATTTCAAAGTTTGATAGAACACGTTGCCTCGATGGCAACTTGTTTCTCCAAGGTGTTACTCGAGGAAGCAATTTTTCAGGGACCAAGCCTTAGAAAAATGATCAGACTAAAATGGTTAGTCTAAAATGATCAGACTAGAATGGTCAGGCTAGAATGATCAGGCCAGAATGATCAGGCCAGAATGATCAGGCCAGAATGATCAGGCCAGAATGATCAGGCCAGAATGATCAGGCCAGAATGATCAGGCCAGAATGATCAGGCCAGAATGATCAGACCAGAATGATCAGGCCAGAATGATCAGGCCAGAATGATCAGGGCAGAATGATCAGGGCAGAATGATCAGGGCAGAATGATCAGGGCAGAATGATCAGGCCAGAATGATCAGGCCAGAATGATCAGGCCAGAATGATCACACCAGAATAATCACATTGAAATGATTAGACTAAAGTGATTAGTTGACTGTAGAAGAAATTGGTTGGGTAAAATACAAAACAGTACAAGATTAAACAAGTTTTAAAATATCTTGATGTTGTTTTTTTAATGTAACAAAGTCGTTAAGGGATGAAATCAATTTTTAATGCACTTATGAAGAAATTGGCTGGGTAAAATATAAAACAGTAAAAAATTAAACAAGTTTTAAAATATCGTGATGTTGTTTTTTAAGGTAACATAGTCGTTAAGGGATGAAATCAATTTTTAATGTTATTCCTGTTTCCGACGATCAATGCCGAACATTTTTATTTTGCGTAGAGGCTTGCAGTCTGGTGATCAGACTAAAATGATCAGGCCGAAAGTTATTAAAATTACATAGCAATTGCGAAGTAGTACAGATTTAAAAAAAAATTTATTTATTTACAGAATAGTAAAAATATATGTTTTGTAATTTTTCTTAGACAATTTAAAACATGCTGGAAATTTAAAAGCAGGTTGGTTATTCGTGAAGTGAATGATATTATTGTAGTAAATGACACGCAACGCTCGTCGTCGAAATGAGACAACGAAAGCTAATTTCACAGTCCGGTAGTCCTTGTCTTCGCTTGCGCGAGCAATGCCGGTGAATTCGTGAACGTCGCGAGGAGTCTCGTGTGCACATAATTCTTTTCGTTTGTAAATATTTTAATAAACTGTACATATATCAATAAGTGTACTTCATAGCATCGATTTGAAAATGTATTATTTTAATTTTTGCTCGTTTATATGATTGCTACAAGAAATATTGCATTAAATGAAAAACAAGTTGCAAATTCGATGCACGTGTTTCATCTGCAAGATTGAGAATGCATCTCAATGATTGTATCAAGAAATATAACGTCAATTGAAAAGACAGATTCCATATTAGGTCTCGCGTAGTCTAAAAATAAATTCGGTATTGCAATAAAACGGTTATGCTCGTTGATATACATACTCGTGGTTTAGACTCGACCTTACGTTACCGCCAGATGCAAATTATGCTGGAAGAATATTCAATTGAGTCTGTAATTGTTCGTGACCGACATAGAGTCGAAGACTTTACGATCTTGGAAAGGAAAACAGCTTTCAGTTTTTAACACTGAATACATTGACGGCTATGAACTTTAGGATTTGCAAAGATAGTTACGATAGAGCTAATTATAATTAGGAAGGAGCAAGGATAAAAATTACACAAATCAAATTCGATGTTAATTTTTAATCAATATATCTGTTTGTAAAAAATGTTTATGTTTATAAAACGTGTCCGATTCTATAGTTAATTAAGTGATTACAAAAGGCATCAAGATTTCTGAAAATATTTGTGTAAATATTTGTTGAACTTGTGAGCTCAATAAACATTTGATTTCATTGCAAAACGGGGTGTACTTGTCTGGTAATTTATTATTTATGTGTATTCAATTGAAGAATCAAAGGACAAAGTCCGACGATAAATCTGAACAACAAAACTTTGGAATTGAAGTTAATAATAATGAAGCAGTTGTCAAGTTAACAAATATATTCATAAGAAAACAACAAAGGAGCTAATTAATTAGATGTGCTA
The DNA here is from genome assembly GCA_028455765.1 of Lasioglossum oenotherae. Taxonomy (NCBI): domain Eukaryota; kingdom Metazoa; phylum Arthropoda; class Insecta; order Hymenoptera; family Halictidae; genus Lasioglossum; species Lasioglossum oenotherae. Next base: position 7,456,887 of record CM052279.1, on the reverse strand, counting down.
ACGATTACACTTAAAATTGTGTAAAAGAATTAAGATGTTCAGCTGAGGTGATTGAAACGTTTTTGACAAGAAAGAATTTTTATTCAATACTGAAACACTTAAATGTTTAATTATTTTTAATTAATTTGAAGAACGTAAACTCGCTTGCCTCGTCCTCCGCCAAAGAAAATATTAAAATTCTGTCTTGCTCGAAGATATTTCCTGTCGATACGATCAAAAAATTACCCCGCACCCGGAAATGGTTCCTTTGTCGGCAGCTGATTAGAATACAATCCGCGCACGTCGATGCACCGCGATAATATTAGTATTGCATTCACAATTACGATGCGAGAGTTAATGGCTGACCATTTAATGGATCTTGTCTTCAATTTGGCTGGCTTCGAAAATTGGTAATTATTTAAATATCTCACAAATTTTCATGTAACTTCAACTACGTGTTTTTCACAACAAATTATAAGCTAATTAGAAAGACTGTTTAGAGGAAACATTTCTTGTGGAAATAAATGGTTGGAACTAATTGAAAGAATATTGCATCTGTTGTATGAAAGTGTTTGGAACGTATTAATAGTAAAGCGTTTTACTTTATATCGAGTGCAACAAGGTTTCCATCAATGAAATCACCGTACATTAATTACCAGTAGTCATTGACTGACAAGGTTATCTAATTAGCTCTGAGCATTGTGAATTATAATGTCGACATCGTCAAATAAAGCGATCGATAGTTTGAATTTCGTTATTACGTGCATTATTGAGATCACGAATAATTACCTTGAGAGCAGGTGATACATTTAGATTACTCATTGGTAATAATAACTAGTCTGCGGATCTTGATGGAAAAGAAAGAGTTTGTGCATTAATTTTAAGATGGAGGGGCCACATAAAAAATTCTTTCATCCTTTAATCATTTTAATATGTTGAAAATAGTAAATTCATGTTTCTAAATCCTTTTAATTTTTATTCTATTTGAAAATCCGCAGTCTAGTAATAATCTATTACTAATTTACTATTACTAATAAGCAAACAGCGAATTTTTATGCAAATTTTTATTATTGTAGTCAAAGTTTAAGAAAGTGGTAGCAAATAGGATTGTATTTTTTAATTATTATTTAAAATTTAAGGGATTGTATTTTCAGTGACAAAAGTAAACTGTGGATTTTTATGCAACTTTCTATTTCTCCAGATCGTCTTATTAAAATCATTGCAAGGAAACAAATTATTTCAAAAATTTATTCAATGTATTGAAGGATTTATAAGGCACGATTGTTTAAGAAAATTTTTTATATAGGTCCGAGTTCAAGTTCGTCGTGGGTAATTAAGTTTTTCTTTTTTTCGCCATTTTTACCGTGGAAGTACATTGTTTATATGTATAGTATTCGTGATTAGACAGCGGATTTGATGCATTTATGACAAAAATGAGTAAGTGTAATTTAAAATAGTACAAATATTAGAAGAATTTAATAATACTGTTATATTATTTTCAACCTATGAAAAATATATTAAAAAATCAGATAAATTTCTATTTCACTGCAGATTTTGTTGCAATTCATTTAGAACGTTTTTATTTTGCGTAAAGATCCGCTGTTTATTTATGATGTACTGTAAAAACAACTGTAATAGAGAAAAAGACGACATTTCCGACCATAAATTCTACTGGAGACGATATAACTCGGCCCAGTTAATAAACACACCCGGTATATAAATCTCTATGGAGATTTTCTGAATAAAAAAAAGCAAATTCTAGCCTGTCAAGGTGATGGTCGGTGACATCAATGAGGATCATACAAAACATTGTGTGCGCGAGACGTCACGAATATCATGGGTGAATAGTGGGAAACCTACCCTCTTGGATCGGTCGGAACGGTATTTTCCCGTAGCAGTCATAAATTATGCTACCTGCGTGTCACGTACTCTCGTACACACGGTTTCGCTTGGAGCGATCAAAGCTTTTGCGCACAGTGAAAGCCGATCGGTGTGTTGGTGAGGAGGTGCTCCTTATAAAGTAGCGGAGCCGCGACGTCGATACACCTCCGTGCGCCTTGCGTCATCGACAGATCGCGCGTCGAGACGCGCAGCGCCGCGCAGCGCAACGCGTTGCGTGACCCTTAAATTTCTGTGCCACCAGCGAGATCGCTCGGTTTTTCTCAAGGTGAACGGAATTATGTAAACAACGAATCTGCAGTGGTGAGATCGGAGACGGTCGGCCATCTTTTATTCGGATGCACCGTTCGTGACAAAATAATATTTATATTATTCAATTTTTTTAAAATTCAAATCAATTTTTATTTATTGGGTTGGCAAGACAGTATTTCGATATTTTAAAGTGAAATAAAACGCAATTTTGGGAAAATTTTGAAGTTTTATGAACACGGAATTATGAAACAACCAGAAAGATGGCAAAAGATCATCGAACAAAATGGAAAATATTTTACTGAATAAAGTTCATTGTTTGAATAGAAAAATTGAGTTTCATTGCACTTTAGAAATACCGAAATTATTTTCTTGCAAAACCAATATTTTCACGTTGCAACTAGAAATTTCAGAATATGTTTAGTCACGTTTACAAGTCACATCGAATTGTATTTTACCAACCTGTTTAGCTTTATTATTTATTTAGAGGTACATTAACACACACATTAGAAAAAAACATTAACAAAGTGAATGATATTTTTTGCACACATATATTGTATATATTATGTATATATTGTTTAAAATTATTCAAAGGTTTCAAATTGTTTGCTATTTTCGCATATTACCCTCTAACTATTTTTAATAATATTCAGATTGGGAGAGAGAGAGAGAGAGAGAGAGAGAGAGAGAGAGATATTGTTGACCAATCTAAAATTTGAATTTTTTCAAGGAAATGTATTATTATAATCTTTATCTATTATTCATAGTGTTAGTATACAGTCATACAGAAAGAGTACAGTAGATATAATTATTAGACTGCGTATCTTCATGCAAAATAAAAATTGTCTTCATCAATTACAAAACATAAAAATTGTCTTTGTTAATTATCTTTAACGATGTTAATAATTTGAGAATAACATATGGGTGTTCTGAAATTATCCTAATGTGTTTACTGTTTTAAATTACATCCACCCATTTTCGTCATAAATGCAGTCCGATAATTACATTTAATTTTATTTACGTGTACTTGTCTTGTGTATACAAGTTTTAAATTAAGAACATGCCCTTTCTGTGTGAAAAACCTGTTTAATAAGAGGCTGTAAAATCAAGTAAAAATTCGATATAGCTCTTAATTTATGTGAGAAAGTATGTGTTTAACCATTTTTCAAATCGTGACGTCGAATGAATCATTTCTTACACGTCGATTTAGAAAGCGCGTGGATACGAAGAGAATTTTTTCCACAGGTTCGTGCCTTAGTAGAAACAAGAATTTATTTCGTCGTACATTTATTATAGCACCGTGCTGTATAAACACGAGATAAAACAGCATCTTACTGCATTCCTGTGACATATCGAGCCGTGAATAAATCAATACGCAGGAACATGATTATAAAACATTTGAAACGAAACAATAGCGTGGACTACTTATCTTTATCATATCGTATCTTATCTTGCGCCGAGTAGCATCTTGTAGCTACTTAGCTTTGTTGCGAACAATTCGTTCGTTGATGAGCTAAAAATATTACTCGAGATTATTAAATGTTCCACAACGAAAAAGGAAATACGAGAAAAAACCATTTTCATTCTATTAGTTGATAGAACAGAAGGAATTTATTTCATTTCTAAACATTAACACTAACAGTCTTGGCAAGCGAGGGTATCGAATCACAAAATAATATTAGAAGTGAACAATATTAAAAAATATTTTTATACTATTTTAATTGATTTGATTGAAACATTTATTTATTTATATATGCTTGAATAATCGGATGGTAGCTTAGGTTATTCATTGTCTTTCAATTAGTTTTTAATTGAATTCTTTCTTCCACTTTGATTCTTATTTAATTGAGACAGATTAAACAGAAATGAGATAAGAAAATTCTATGAACAAGCGTATTCTTGAAACTGAAATAAAAAGAGGAGTGAAAAACAAGAAAAAATTAGAACGTATCAATTAGAGTTTCGTTGAACGTAATGTGGATACCAGCGATGAAACGAAATTTCGAAATAATTCGGCAATGTTGGTTTAACGGAATTTTGTTACCCGGCAATAACGTATCCGACTTGCATGTGCATATCGTGTGGAAGGCATATTCTACCTGGTTTTAAATTTCCTAGCACGCAGAGGCTCATTACCATATGCACGTTCCCGGAGAAGATCTCGAGTTCGCTGAACTCTATACCTTAATCGGAGATTTTACTCCAAAAATCTCTTGGAAGATTGTTTCCCTCTGCGTTTGATCTTTCCATCGATAAATATTGTAACACACAGCAGTTCGAAACCGCTTGGGACAATACACGACTCAGGATACACCGTGTTCCGAAGTTTCATAATCTATCTGTTATTTGTACAATTTTTTGCCGAAGTTGAAGCTTGCTTAAGTATTGCATAAGAATTCTATTCTCTAATGAAGAATATACTCATCATTAGACTGCGGATCTTTATGCGAAATAAAAATTGTCTGCATCGATTGTACAAAATAGAAACTAATTTGAATGTTATTTCTTACTTTAATCATTTTAATAGAGGAGAAATTCTGTATTGACATCTTTAATTTCTACAATTTTTCAACAATTTTACTCATCATCAAGAAATAATAATTGTTCTTGCTTTGACGAATATACTCGTCATGCGACAGGAGTAGTTCAATTCAAATTTTTGTAAAAATTAAAACATATCCCTAAGTTTTACACATCTTAGGATACTTTGAGACAAAATATACGAATTAAAAATTTAAGAATTCGCTACAGAAGAGGTCCATGCGACATGACGAGTCAAATATTTACAAGCTTTTTCCACACAACGCAGGAATACATTTTAAAAATTAGGTAAACCAACTAAACATTTAATTGTTTTCACAGAAATTAATTTTTACAAAATTATTAAACCATTGCAAGTATGCAAAGTCAATAAACCTCAACGTTTCTACCATTTTCATTGGCATACAATATTTTCTAATCTACGGAATAAATTCTGTGGTTGTTGTAAAGAACAATTCATAAAAGTCCGCAGTCTAGCGACAAGAGAAGATCGTTGCTTCCATTGACTGATTCACAGTGCTCCTTAAATCTCGAGGAATGCGTGTATCTCGTACGTGTGAAAGACTGCATGGCTGTGTAGACGACAATTGGACGTATCGCATTCAGCGATCCGACAAGAGAAGAAAACTCAAGTTTGATTTTCAGTGCGGTGTACATTAAAATGAACTGCACGGACGTGGATGAGATTCGATACAAGCGGGAACGCGTGTGATTTTACGTGACTTGTCGGGTTGTATGTAATACTTTCCGTGGATGTATACTGGGTACTTCCCTCTGTAGGGTCTTAAAGTATTACGTGATTTCCGGCTTGAAATACCGTGGCTGCATTACAATCGTGATTCTTTAGCCGCATACACCCCTGGCTATATGTTACCGGACACCTGACCATCCGAAAGAAAATATTAATTGCCTTATAGCTCCGCTTGACTATATCCAAGATGGCGAACGAAATTATGGATAGGATCTTATGCATTTATGGGAAATGACAATAGATCAAATTCTAAAAAACAATTAGAGAATATCATATTACAATTATTTTCAACTTATTAAAATTACTAAAATTGGAAATAAACGTTTAGTGACTGGTTAATGCAGACAATATTTGTTTTGTATAAAAATTCGCAGTCTTATTACGATTGAATATTCAAACATTCAGTTTATTTGAAATTAAAATTAAAATTCTATTAAAATCGCATCAATTGAAGAAATTGGATTTTTAAAGAAAAGCCCAGCTGTATTGATTGTTTGAAAATCGCTAAAGACAAAATAAATTTTCCTTAATCTTCAGTTCCTCGGTTTATACAGACAATTTTTATTTTGCATAAAAATTCGCAGTCTAATTATGGTTGAATATTTAGACATTGATTTTATTTGAAATTAAAATTAAAATTCGATTAAAATCGCATCAATAGAAGAAATTGAATTTTTAAAGAAAAGCCCAGCTGTATTGATTGTTTGAAAATCGCTAAAGAGAAAATAAATTTTCCTTAATCTTCAGTTTCTCGGTTTATGCAGACAATTTTTATTTTGCATAAAAATTCGCAGTCTTATTACGATTGAATATTCAAACATTGAATTTATTTGAAATTAAAATTAAAATTCGATTAAAATCGCATCAATTGAAGAAATTGAATTTTTAAAGAAAAGCCCAGCTGTATTGATTGTTTGAAAATCGCTAAAGAAAAAATAAATTTTCCTTAACAATTTTTATTTTACAGTAAAGATCTGCAATCTCCTTATAGTATAATGTATGATTGTGAATATTGATTGTGTTATCCGCGATATTCGGACATTCGAAACAATAAAAATTCTTCGCATGCTGTGTTAGGAACCCGATAAGATAATTGCCGCGTACGATTTCTTTATCGTTTCATTCTCGCCACATTTCATTTCGACTGCAAATCTCAAGGCCGTTCGGCTATACTAACAGCGTAACAGCTGTGTCTCCAACCTACACGCAACATGTCTTTGGTTCTATTTGATTAACACTCCCGGGGATTTCTAACCTCCATTGTTTCACCGAACGCCTACGTCCTACATTGAAATCTTCTAGCAACCTGTAGATCATGATTGACTGAAGATTCAAACAATATTCGCTATTGTTCTGTACGCTGAACAAATAAGGTGTTTGGCATTGGTGGAGCTGTAGTTGGAACAAAACGAGTTCGTTTATCATTCAAGGTTGAACGAGATATTCACTGGGATCTTTATGGGTCTCTCATCTTTCCCTGCGCGCTTCGACAATTGGATTTTCTAGGAATAATTATTCGATTACGGATTTTGTGCATTCATAATTAGATTTTGCAGGAACAATTATTGGATTGTCGATTTCATGCATTTATGACAAAATTAAGCGTGTGAATATATTATTCTCAATTGATTGAAATGATTGAGAGAATTTATTATTATCAGTGCCATTGTTTTTCGTAAGAATTTAAGAACATCAATTTTATTTTCTATTTATTCAAATGATTAAGAGACAAAACAAACTTTCATCGAATTCCTACCAGTTCATTATATAACTTCACATTAACCACTATGGTTTATTAACGATCTAATCCTGAGTCAAAATTTGTCATATAATTTAATTGGTATGCTTTACTCAACCTAGTAAATTTATTTCAAGTTAACAAATTTCTATTTTGCATAATGATCTGTAGTTTAGCAACTAATATATTTTTCAATTAGATTTAGTTGAAAATTGGATTTGTATTATACACTGTTCTTTTGATCTTTCGCGTGGTTTCACTATCATGAATTCAACCCCGTCCATAAATATCCCTTGAAGGGGCTAATGCCTATAAGTATAGTGCCCTAGCTTGGATGAGGAGCTATTTAATCCTGAACACACCCGAATTTCAGGTCGTTATGGCACTTTCACACGTCACGTCTATGGCTTCCACGTTAAGAGTGCAATCGATACAAATGACTTGAAAAAACGATTTGAATGCATTTATACAGAACAATATAATTGCCATGAAATTCTCAGAAGCACTCATCCTCCTCCAGGGGTTAGAGCAGTTTCTATAAAAATATATACAGGCATACGTAATAATTAGATTGCGGATCCTTGTGCAAAAGAAAAATTGTTTACACCAAGTGCAACTAACAAGAGTCAATTAAACATTTCTTTTCTGGTTTAATAATGTTCACAAGCTACAAGTAATACATTGATGTTCTTAACTTTTGTAAATCTGTTTACAAAGTAAATCTGTTTCCGTTTTTGTCAAAAATGCATAAAATCCTCAGTCTAATATCTTCGCTGCATAAATGCACAATCTACCTGTGTTTCGATAAAAGTTCAAGCCTCGCGGTGTCGCAGAAATGACTTTAGCCCGCCAGAAAATTGCTCGGAAGCTGTTAATCAGCATCGAGCAGCGTCTGAATGGGTCGATAAATAAATCCGTCAGGCTATCACAGAAATCGCAGCGCGACTACCGGAGAGAAACCCTGCCCTTTTGCGACGTCCGACCGGGTGCGTTCCTCGTAAAAGTTGTTGTCGCGTATCACTCGGAAAAATCGCACGCTGTTAATCCGTCCCGCATGAATTAGAGAGCTTGTCGCCGCGCGTAATTCAAGTTTCATCGGGCCAATAGGCATACGCGGCGGCCCTTTATTCCGCGGCACGCGAGGCCGTCGTATTGACTTATATCGCGACGCGACGCTCGACAGACGCGCATTCGTAACCCCGTATTTGGCAAAATCGGACGGCTCCATTCGCGGCCGGTTGCTCAATGCAACGGGCCTCTCGTCCGTCCCGTTTCCACCTGGAATCTTCAGCTTTGATCTCTGAAAACGCGCCGGATCCGCGCACGTACGCGACAAATTTATACGCGGAGTGTCCCTTGATGCGTGGGAAGCGTTGCGGACTGAATTCCTGGTTCGTGTACGCTAAACGCGCCATTGCGAATATGTATCTTGCCCCCGGCATCAGGGAAAACCCTTTCGTGGACCTACAATTGATGCAGCAGCCCAGCGAGTCCATTTTTTTAGCGAAACTCTTGGGAACAACTCTTGGGAATTTTTTGGAAGGTGTTCTTGTGGAACAGATATTTTAGCACCTGTATATGAACATGTGACTGTGTGCGAGTAATTATTTCGTCGTTTTTAAGTATTTGTGTCAATCATCCCCAGTAACGTCATATAATAATCTTGTTTCGTGAAATTAATCTTTAGGAACTTCTTTGAAAGGTGAAATTGTGGGACAGATAATTTAGCACCTATTTCGTAATTTTTTAAAATTGATGGGTCGTGGCTGAAGACTTTTCAATGGATCCTTCAGTAGCAACAACAATTTCAACTCTAAAGAAACCGGTCACTCCCAGTAACGTCATCTAGTAATTATTTTAGTGAAATTAACCCCTAGGAACCTCTTTGAAAGGTGTCCTTATGGAGCAGATATTTTAGCAACTGTATATGGTGGCTAATTGGATCCTCTTGAAAAATCTGTTAAATTAACACGACGAAGGTTCATAGGTAATTTGCGTGACCAATTGACGTGTCGATAGTTAACGTTCTATTGAAGAAGATGTTATGATAACTGTTTTTGGATCTTCGTAAGGAGAACCGGTTCGTGCTCCGGTGATTTCAATGCTTCATAGGAGACGTCAAACGATGTGTGCTGTTTATTTGATTTATTTCATAAACGATTAGAATTATCTTTCTTCTGCGACTGTTATAATTCATTCTTACTATTTACAATTTCTATACGTACAATTTCTATTTCCACAAAGAAAATAAACGTTTAATAAATGCTTAGAGAATCTAGTACATTCAATTCCAGTAAATCTCTGAAGTAGAAATATCTTATACAAAAATAAGAATATAAACTTCATATTTATTTTTACTTTCGTTAAAAAGTATTACCCAAAGTATAAAATGAGGTAAATAGTTAGTCATCAAATTTTATACACACATACCTAACAGATCTCGAATATTTAAAGAAGAAGGGTTTGTCTAATTTTAAGTCCAATCGACATTTTCTTCCTTGACATAAATATTAAAATATCGTTAATATAAAACGAAATTGGCTGACTTAAAACTTTCAGGTTCTAGTAATTTTTCACAAATTGCGCTCGAGTATTTCAACGACAGAAATAGCTTACTCGAACGGGCCGCCGAAGAAAAGCAGAAGCAGGAATGTTATTTAAAATCCACCGAATTAGTGCAGTCTAATGGTCGCCCTCGACTCGAATAGGCGGCTCGAGTCTCCATTAAATTTCGCGAGCTAATTTAGAAGACGCTAAATTGCAGCACCTGCACTCTGGTTGATGCAGCTGCAGCCTTTCATTAGCACGTAGGAAGGTCGTAGCATCCAATAAATCCAAAACAGTCGAACATAACTGACAAGCTACCCTGTACGGTCTGTAAATACTGCGAAACACGGATTCGAAATATTTTTTTGCAATTTCACTGGAGGATATACGAATCGCCGAGCAATTCTCGAGTATTCCCGCGGCTTGATATAGGTGTCTGACTGAACGATGCAGCAGTGTGTTGTAACCGATATCACGTTCTGTGGACGTCATGCATATTTACATTATTTAAAGAATTCCAGTGTGCAATCCATTGCCTGGATACATTCGAAACGAGCAGGATACCTTTCGTTCCTTTTTAGTGAATTCCCAGTACGATGCTTACATCGCAAATTGCATTTAACAATGTAGTCTTTTATTTATTTATGTCCATTGTGTATTGCAGAATTATTTGATAATTTATTTTGATGTTTACAAACCTATTTCCAGCCTTAATTTTTGTTTGCCTTCGAGCATATTTATTTTCCTTTAATTTAAATGCTTCGTAGTGAAACGTTTAGTGAAAGTGTTCAAAAGTTGTCGTTTTAGAGTTCTGTAACAATATAATAATTGCAATCTATTTTTCACAGAATATTTAGTTCCTATCACTTCAGCTTTTTGTACAAAAATGTGGATTCATTATAAGGACGTTATTTTAAGCTTGTCAGAGTACAACATTTGAAGAAAATATTAATGTAATAAGTGCTGAAAAGTGAACAAATTTGAATGGTTCTAGAAAATAGTTGATAAGTTACCGCGATTGTTTATGGCTTACGCGTGGACGATGTATTTGAAGAATGCGATAGGCGTCTTTCCGCAGAGCCAAAAAAAGAGTTACTTCAGTTTTCTATCCAATTGTACTGTGGCTCGACGCAACACGAATTGCCATAACCGGCGACTGTGTACCAACATGGAACCCGAATCGAACGTCTTAAAGAGTAGTTGCTTTCAAACCTGTCATTTTTATTGTCAGCCGTCCGGATCCAGTCGCAATCAAATAAAAAGGGAAACTAAATTGTTCTTTAAACTGGACCGGCATTGTAAATCGTTTCAACTTTCCCTCGACACCGGGTTACCTGTCCTCGCGTAACCTGCTTCGTGCGACAGTTCATCTTTCCTGCTTGTTGTCACCACTAATTTGCCAGTCGGAATTAAATAATTACAATATAACAGAAGAAATTCAAACACGAAGGATTCCTTCGTCGGAAGGATTTACAAAATTAAGATCGAGAATATTCAGCATGAGATCCTTACCCAAGAGTCCTACAAAGAACATGGAGGAGACAAAAGTTGAGAAGAGAATAACTCTTAAAATGTGCAACATGGAACATGGAGTAATTAAAATATTATGAGAATATTGAGTTCATATTTCAGGAAGAGAGGTCCTTAATTTCAACTCCAGCAAAGAATGTAGATAATAAACAGGACGAGAACAAACATATTGTTGTGTGTGTGTGCTCAAATGAGAACAAGATGTCATTAAATAAATTTAAGTCCTACAAAGAACATGGAGGGGACAAAAGTTGAGAAGAGAACAACTCTTAAAATGTGTAACATAGAACATGGAGTAATTAAAATATTATGAGGATATTGTATTCATATATCAGGGTGAGGTCCTTCATTTCAACTCTTGCAAAGAATGTAGATCGCTCTTGTAAATTTATTTCGATCGCTCATAACTAGACCGCGGATATTTATGCATTTATGAAGAAATTGGTTGGGTGAAATATAAAATAGTAAAAGATTTAATTAAAACAATTAACGTTGAGAATAATGCATGCATGCTTCAGGACGAGGTTCTCGCAAGTCCTCCGAAGAATGCGGACGAAGACAATAAGCGAAAAAAATGGCATAGACAACGAAAAACAAATTTCGAAAGAGCCTGGCGAGCAGGAGAAAGAGGGTGACGATGCCGACGGGAAAGAGAAGGATTTCTAGGTGTTCGTATTCGTGGTATCCTGCGGGACCGGTTCGCCCCTGCACTCCCGTTCTGGTGCATGCGTCACATATCGGTGACTGTAGTTCGTCGCGATTGCGAAAAAAGACGGAAAAGAAAAGAAAAATAGAGTGGGCGAGCTTAAGTCCTCGTCAGGCACGACCCACGTTTGCTATTAACGCGCGCTCGGCGCGGCGCGTCCGCGAATCCGTCGGACAGACCGCGGCCGTAAATGTATCGAATTTCGGCTACGAACAGCCTCGTGTTGTGCATCGCAGACGAAAATGAATCTCGTTCTTCGCTTATCCATTGTCGATTCTTGCCGTTCGAAAATAACTGCGATATTGTGCGGCGCCGATCAACGTTCGCCTGCTATTCCGAGAGCTGATCGCTGGACCGCGGAAGCTTATGCAATTTCTTGCTTCGGAAGCAAATGCTAACCGAAGACATTTATTTCTGTCATTCTCGTGCATTCAATGCGGAATTTTTCAATGGAACGTTTTTAAGGAATTCGACGTATTTTACGTTGGTCTCGTAAAGTCAATCATGCCATTGACCCTGCAACGTGGACGCTTTTCACGATTTTATGGCAGCCATTGCTGGATTCATTCAAATTCTATACTTCTACGCACACATTCTTCACGAATTGCAAACTATGTTCTTTTAGATTTAATCTAAAAGAAAGCTTATAAAAATTTTCAAAAAATTCGAGAATATAAAATTTGGAAAAATCCGATTAAAATATTAATTTTATGTATTCACGACAAAAATGAGTAGATTGAATTTAAAATGATAAAATGCTTTAAAAAATTGTCGAAAGGAGGAAGATACTTCTATCTTGCACCTTGTGTAATATTGTAAAATGATTCCCGAGGTGCTCATCTACCCATTTCTGCTCTAAATACATCGAATTGCACGTTCTGCAACGTTTATGTTCACGCACGATCGAACGAAAAAGTGTTTCATTAGCAGGTTTTTATCGTTTGATTGCTCGGATGAAAATTACAAGTTCGAAAATGGTTATTGTTGGTTAGCCATGCATTCACTGGAAATGCGACACCTCTGGAAATCGCGATTGCAGTTCCTTCTCGTTAATTAGCTCATCCGTGGAATTTACCGGTCTCGTTCATTGTTATTAAAGCGGCCACTCGCGATTCCGGCGACTCGTTGCGCAGACTTACGGATCGCTTACATAACTCGCATAATCATTGCTCTCGTAGTCTTCCAGGCGGTTTACGCGCGGTCTCCTAGACACGCGTGTGCGACTCTTACCTACACGCTACTCGTCGGCTACAGCCTAGAAGCTGGTGAGCTAGCTAGAGTATGCCAAGGTTGCTGCGCAAACGATTCCATTTTTACATTTCGACGAATTGAGTTTTCCACAAAGGACTCTCAGTCCCCTTCGAGCTTATTCAAGTTCGTCCCGCGTTCTGATACTGTCATCGTCGAACGCGATTGGCGGACGTTTGATGTTCCATGCATATGTGTGCAACGTTTTTCACACGGAAGTACAGCGTGACTCTCATTATAAGGCACACACTCTTAAAAAGACAACTTTGTTAATATTAGACCATATAACGTTTTGAATTTTTGAACAGTTTTGAGAAAACTGCAGAAAAAATACTACATGTTGCATTTTACAACTTTTTTATGCGGGTTTATATTGAAAATTTAGTAAAAAAATATTTTGTTTGACTATATGTGAGTATATTTAATCACTGCAATTTTATATTTTAAAAGTTCGAACTATTAACAAAATATACTTTCAAAATTTGCACAATTGCCTTGCATTATATAATTTAAATATTGTTTTGAATTTTTTTTTTAACAATGTTTTGAGAAAATTGCAGAAAAAATACTAAGGGTTGCATTTTACAACTTTCTTACGCGGTCCTACATTGAAATAATTTATTAAGAAAATATTTTGTTTAACTGTATCCATAGTCGAGTATGCTTAATCACTGCAATTTTATATTTTGAAAGTTCAAACAATTAAAAAATAAACTTTGAAAATTGCACAATTGCCTTGCATTATATTGGAGAATTTTCTAATTTCATTTCGCGGCCCTAACAAGCTCATTTTTATCTCTGCATCAAGTTTTGAATATTTTCTTTGTTTGTTACATGAATATTTTTGTTCGCTTTCAAATAGTTAAATTAAAATAATCAATTGAACGCTGAGTTTTTTGGGAAAAGGACATGCACATACGATATTATTTTTATTCGATAGAACCTGTCGGCATTGTTCGAAGTCAATTGAATTAATTGATTGTTTCTAATTGAAGCGAATAATGGCCCATTGTCTATGGGACTTAGGTCCCATTATTTCCAGCGATAGTAATGAAGACTATGTGTGGAAGTTATTTTGCAAATAACATTAATGTCATTTTACAAATTCAATTTTCATGCAACTATTATGCATTCGTGACAAAAATGAGTAAATGAAATGCGGAAAAGTAAAAGCTTTGTTTGTTGTACTATTGAAACCATTAGAGAAAGAAATACATTTCCACTCATCATTTCTATTTCTTGCAATTGAGAAAATTTTGATTTTGCATTAAAATCTCCGCAGCCCATTCTTTATAATTTTGAATATTTGACTTTGCACTACACCTCTTCAAACATTCTCAGCGTCGCCCATTCTAATTCAGATGGCGGTTACGAGTGTTATTACACAGATGTCATTGTCATTCAAGTATTCGTCCAGGAAAAAGCTTTCATTCAGAAAACTTCAAGGTAAACGAGAAGGTAAACGCAAGGTCGAGGTTTAGAAATCCCATGGTACTCGAGTATTGTAAGGACTTGGCCGGTCGTTTACATATCTGTTTGTTAATAGATCTAATCATCTATGAAAAATAGAACCGTATGGTTTACTCTGTCCTTCCGTTTAGTCACGATGTATACATCTAATTTGAATATAGGCAGTATGAACTAATCACACTTTAGGCTTCGCATGATTTCAAGGTGCAACCAGTAGAGCTCACTCTACTACTACGATGATTATATGATCGATTACCTCACCTAGCAATTCTGTTATGGACTGAACACACCTACGCCGATCGATTAAGGGGATTATCTTAATTTATCGGAAGAACGTAGCAAATAGTTTCGAACACAATTTTTATCATAATATGTATTTCAATGAAACAACTCATTCAAGAAATTCTCATGACAATTTTAATTTCAAGATTATGCAATTTCTAATTCCCAAATGCTAACCGAAGACATTTATTTCTGTCACTCTCGTGCATTCAATGCGGAATTTTTCAATGGGACATTTTTAAGGAATTCGACGTATTTTACGTTGGTCTCGTAAAGTCAATCATGCCATTGACCCTGCAACGTTTGCGCCAAAATGCTTAAATGCTTTAAAAAATTGTTGAAAGGAAAAAGATATACATACTTGCGAAAGAAGAGGTCCAAAAGATAAGTAGTTAATTAGTCAATTATTTATTATTATCATAGTCATTATTATTATAGTAGTAGTTGGTGAAAAGAATAAAACTGTACATTTAATATATTGGGTCATTCCACGCGTCGTTTTTTAACTATAAAATAACAGTATTTACATTTAATTTTAATCCTCGATTATAGCATATCAAAAAATAAAAATAAAAAATTTCAATATTTACTTAGAACAAAATAATGGAACATGTTTTCTGAAAACAGCTCAGTAATGCACTTATATTTTGCATTCGCTTATAAATAAAACCCTGCAAAATCGATTTCGAAATTTACAAATTAAATCATTATTAGTCAGTTTGTTTTAATTTTCTGTTAAAATGATTCATTTGAAGTGAAGTCTTGCTAAAGGATTCTAAAGAATCTATTATAGTTGTTCTCCACTTATGTATAAATATGTTAAAAATATAAAATGATACAACGCTTTCGTTTAAGAAACAAAGCAAACGATAAATCTTCAATCAATGCGCACAATGGACAATATCCAAGACGGTGGTCGTTGAAATAATTGAGCGTGTTTAGCTCTCATTACGCTACCGGTATTTTTAGATTCTTAATTAAGCGGTGGTCTAACTAACGATGTAGATAACATAATTACGGATAAGGTTTACTAACTACACGCTGACTGACACACACGTGCGTACCTTAGTTTAGAGTTGGGCGAAATATATAATAATATAATATTATAAATTTAAAAAATAGTAATAAAAGCTTAGTATTGTAGGCATTATAATATTAAAGTTTCATTTTAAATATATGAGGAATCTTTATATTAATTGAAAAAATATTAATTTAGTGATACTAAAAATTAAGGGATTTTTATTCAGGTAAAAATTATCTTTTAAAGTAATCATAATAACTTATTTGGTGCAGTAAAAACACTAAATAATAAAAAAATGAGGAAGCTTTTTTGAGGATAAAAAATTGGGGAAATTAATTTTGTATGAAAATTTTATTAGAGATGAATAATGTAGGGGTGCATGAATTAATTTTGTAGAGAGCTTTTCTCAACTCCTATCAGTATATTAAATTATACATATATATATATAAACATAATTTATATATATAATTATATATATATAATATATATATATATATTTATATATATAAATATATAAACATAATTTATATAGATATTTTAGAAATTATCTCAAGTTAGAACTCAATTGGGCAAATAACTGGGCAGCCAATGTTTATGCTGAATTACATTTCAATAAATATGTTTCTGTAATTGTGGATATTATAAAATATAATGATTTCTTAAACGAAGAAATCTTTCTAGAAAATAGGTGAAAGAAATATGCGAATATTTTAAATTTAAGAATGTTTCCAAAATTAGTAGTATTTTTAAGCGATATTAACCTGAAGAGATGTTCCATAGAGCTGAGAAAAGAACGTACGCATGAAGCCCGCAGGAATTACTTTTGTAAACAAGCAGGTGACAGTATAACTATCGTCAACAATTCGATATCCTCGCGTTCTGTGCATCAACGAGATTGTAAAAATTTGCGGTGGCAACTGTGTTACCTGGTTTAATAACTCGTCGGTTGATCGGATCAGTTACTGTGTCTTGCGCCACTGTTCAAAATAGCTCGTGACCACTGACCTCGATCTCGGAAATACATTCGCATCATCGTCTTTCCTTAACGATCCGATAATGAATATCGAACGATGACCTGTGGTGGCACCAGATCGGTTATGCAATTCGCTTCTTTCGCGAATCTTCCGTATTAGTCACCTCTATTTTCCATCTTCGATTTTCCAATTGCGAAAACAAATTGTGCGCGCGCTTCGCTGTTTTTGTACAACGTGTGTCATCCCAACGTTTCCTTTTTCAGGGCGATCGTGGGTGCACCGACGGCCGAATCCGAACAAAGCGGCGTTCATAGAGGCGGCCGGGTTTACAAATGCGACATTGCTGCTGACGATGCCTGCTGGCCCATCCCCTTCGACACGAAAGGTGAGAGTTTGATATTTTTCTTTTATTTTTATTCCAGTGATATTTGAACACATTTTATTAAAGGGTTTGTTAAATGCTTTAGAAACGAACGTTTTAGATAATATTGGTAATTGAGATGACAATTGAAAAGTTTCTTGAACTATAGTCATACTTCAATGTACAAGATGTTTCAATTAAAACACAAATTAAAAAAATGTTTCTCCTACATATATGTATTTAATTGAAATAACTTCAAGGGATAAATCAAAGGGATGAGCCATTTTTAAATGTATTTTTCACGATCATGTATCATTTAGTATTGTTGATTATATTGAAGGGTTTGTTAAGCGCTTTAGAAACGAACATTTTTGTTAATGTTCCACAACAGAATCTCTTAAATATAATATTGATAAGTGAGACGACAATTGAAAAGTTTCTTAAACTATAATCATATTTCAATGTACGAGATGTTTCAATTAAAACAAATTAAAAAAATGTTTCTCCTACATATACTTAATTTAAGTAATTTCGAGGGACGAATCAAAGGGATGAGCAATATTTAAATATATTTTTAACCATCAATTTGCAAAATGTTAGCTCAGAGAAAGTCTATCGAAGTGACTGATACAAATAATAACTACAAAATTATTATTACAAGTTAAAAAATTTTCTTCTTTCTATAAGGCGTGAGATAACACATGCCAGTCACTGCTGAAACGATCATCAATTTGCAAATTCACTACTGCGAACTCGGAGAAAGTCTATCAAAGTGACTGATAAAAACAATCAGTACAAAATCTATATTACAAACTCAATTTTACTCATTTTATAAGGTGACATACCAGTCACTGCTGAACGATCATCAATTTGCAAATCCACTACTGTGCACTCGGAGAAAGTCTATCATCAAATGGTAATCGAGAAGCAAGAACGAATTAACTCCAGTCAGGCCGGTGTCAATCCGATATCTGTTTTCCGGTTTCTTCTTCCTCCAGTAGCACTTGCCATGGTCTTTGAAAGGTACCTCAACACAGTGTTGCTAACGAGGGCTCGTATCTCGTGCTCCTCAGGCTGCTAGCAGTCGCTGACCTACATTCTGGTTTTCCACCCGCTGCTGTCGGAGCCCCTGAAGAGCTTCGTAATCTCAGGAACTGCGGAGTAACCGACTGACTGGTTATAGAACGTTCTATTCTCGGCGCCATTCCACCCACCTTGCCGATGTCCCTTCCATGCTTCAAGGCTTTGCATCTCCAGCTTATATCGATTTCAAATACTTTCCCTCCTGCGATTGTTCACCTTCTAACACATTGATCACCTCGCACCGGTCCTAATTCGCTCACATATATTTACCCATCATTTCAACATTTATTCTTTTCCTTAAATTCGTTTTCATTAGGATTTTTGAAAAAGACAACATGAAACATTCGATTGATTATTGTGTTGTATTACTTAGGTTGCTCTAGCTTATTAATATTAATCATCTTTTTGACATAGCGTTTCCTGGATTTCTACCAAATTAGAAAGGAGAACATCGCCGATGTCGCTTCATTCTATCAATAACAGTTTCAATAAATTTATAGAGGCAGTGCATTGTTGATTCTCCTGCAACACGATCAAACAATTGTTTAAAAAGCTGTACATTTGTTGCTACATAAGATTAACACATAGGGCGACCTATCCAGTGAATGAACACTTATGCCCCTGTCTCTTGAAGTTGTTGCAAATTCAGTTCATTTACCGGTCACCCTGTATAAATACAGTCTTCTTAAACAATTCCTTAAAGTCGCATTACACGAGATTCTGCTGCATTTTACATCGGATTCATTTATCGAAATGAAGGAGTCATTTACAATCTCCAATCTTTAAATTTAGTGTTTCGAGCACAGAGTAATTTTGTTGAATAAAAATGTATTCATGTCGGAGTCACATAAAGTTCCATGTAACCAGTTACGTAGAAAGTGGAGTGCGAGTAACCGAAGGTTAAACAAAATGATAATGCGCTTCGTTTGGAACAATGAAACATTAATTTCTCTGTCATCCGCCTAAAATATTGAATCGAGAGGAGAGATCGGTCCAAAAGGAGCTGTAATGACTTCATCTGTAGCAAACAAGCGATAAAGCGAAGCGAACGAACGAAGTCACGAGCCGTGCATGAATTTCCGCGCAGACAGCCATTCAAATTAATAATCACGCGCGTCGGCGATACGATCTTCCGCTCGGGAACGCGCGATGCAAATTAGTGGAATCATGCCGGCACGAATTAGATGTGCTTACACACCTCGTAACGGCCGTATCTCTGAACGATCGGACACGATTCTGGACCCGTAATTTGCTCGCAAGAAAGTAATTGAGAGAGAGAGAGAGAGAGAGAGAGAGAGAGAGAGAGAGAGAGAGAGAGAGAGAGAGAGAGAGAGAGGGAGAGGGGGAGCCAATCGGCAGGAAATCACCAGAGCCGATTTCACGTTATCTCGGTCGGAGCGTGCTGGATCGATCGAAACTGTCAGATCGAGATAAAATGTTGATTAAGACGGCAAGGAGGTTCGTTATTCGCCATTTTTCACCGAGCTTGATTATTACCTTCGGGTCGGGGCTGTTGAGAGAAACTCTGTTGTTGTCGTCGCCGATTTGTAACTTTTTACAATTTTTGAAGACCGGAAACAATGATTTTGTTTAGTTGTTGTATTTATTTCGTTAGCAAATATGTATGATTTTATTGATTTTAAATAACTTCTACAGAAATGGTTTATACGTTTGTATTGCAGTCTCAAAGCATTTTTTACTGTTCCAAATAAGTAGCATTAATTTATTAATTGTTCGTTTGTTATATTTCTTTAGATTCTCATTTATTTTTTAAGTTACATATTTAAATATATTTTTATTCGAATTTTTAGACTCTGGTGCAACACATTATAGCCTGAAGAAACAGGATACCATTTCAGAGATAAAAATGTATCGCCCCTAACAATATAATCTTGTGTAGTGAATAGACTGCGGATTTTTACGCATTTTTATGAAGAAATTGGCTAGGTAATTGAAATTGGCTGTTGTTAGATTGTTTTCAATATATCAAAATTATTAAGGGGTGTAATCAATTTTTGTTGAACCCCTTCTTTCCACAATCGATGTAAAATATTTTCATTTTGCATAAATATAAGGGTAGTTACAGGCTGAGCACGGTTTACAAAAAATTACGAAAAAATTTATGAACATTCTACCAAATAGCACGCATGACAGTGAATTATTTCAGAATTTTTGGTTGCAAAATTGATGTTTAAAAAATTGGGAAAATTGCATTTTTTCTATCGAAGTTTTGGAGACACCAGTTTTATAAAAATTCAGTGATAGGATATAGCTTAATTTTTTCAGAATTGATTATTCTTGCAATATTCCTCAGAGTCAGAACAGTATACAGACATCGTTCCCGGAGGTATAACGCAAAAGACATCTGAATAGCACCTATAATTATCTATACGTTTAAAAAACTAAATCAATCTTCAGTTCCGGGAGACATTAATGTCCTCCACTGGGATTCA
This sequence comes from Lasioglossum oenotherae, assembly GCA_028455765.1. Taxonomy (NCBI): domain Eukaryota; kingdom Metazoa; phylum Arthropoda; class Insecta; order Hymenoptera; family Halictidae; genus Lasioglossum; species Lasioglossum oenotherae. Next base: position 7,436,055 of record CM052279.1, on the reverse strand, counting down.
ATTTGCATACCAAGCTTGTTACAAGATTAGCGTTTAGATTTGCTGCGAGGTACTCAATATCCCCTTGGAGAATTCCTCGCGACTAGTTAGTTGCCGTAATGCATTCGGAATATAAATTGAAATCAATTTCCTGTGAAAGTCCCTGTCAATTATGAAAAGTTCGCGACGTTTAATTAACCGTTGTGAAATGACAAAGCGTCTGGCAGCGACTTGTCAGTCAAGAAGAATGCCATGGCCCTTCCTGTTATTTCGCGCGAGGGTGCTCCTCTTCCCTCGTCCCTATTAACGTAGAAGAGTTTGTCAGTGGGAGCCTCCTCTCGGTTGATAGAGAAACGTTTTCACCGACTAACATACACAAGATCATGCCCCACGCTACGTCCAATTAGTCGGCTCTCTTCTTTAGTCAACGCTGCTCGCCCGGACACTTCGCTTTGATCGATAATTAGCCTGGTCGAATACTCGATCTTGTCTCGATCTTATCCAATTATAGTCGCATTTGATAGTCTCTCCCATTCATTACTTTCGCGGCTCTCCCGCGCGCGCGCTGACGACCTGCCATTTTACAACCGATTTTTGTCGAATTATTTTCTTGTTCGAGAAATTACCCCCGTCCAGTTCTTTCCCCCGTTGCTAATAGATCAACAACTTCGTGTTTTCCTGCTGAATACACGGAAGTCAATTTGTCTTATCTATCATACCGCATCGTACGTCGTAATGGTTTTAATTTGAACCACTTTTTAGATAAATTTCGAAATATTTTTACGCTATTTACCACTTATTGGGATTATTTAATGGGAAAATTAATTTTTATTCAAGCGCTGACTCTCTTAAAATTGAATTAGAAAAATTGTGCATACAATTAAATTATAATTGGATCATTTATATTACAACATTAGTGTTGGAATTATAATAATTAGAACCGAATGTTTTTGGTATTTGCTTCTTGATTTATGTGCAATTATTACTTTGTTGTTATAGTTGGATTCAACATTTTTAACATATTTAAATTGCTAATGGTTATTAAGTAGGGATACACAATTGTGCTGTATTAGATAATTACTTGTTTTCAACTAGAGAAGTTTGCAGGACCATTTTGTAATGTCCATTAGATTTGTCATTTTTCTCAACGCCTCGATTCTTCAACTAGATCTTCAAGAAGATATATTCGAAAACAACCTCAGAAGCATGAAGTAATTTCAAGACTATGTCAATGAAATATTTAGTAAACTCATCCTTCTAACATCGTAAAAAGCTGAAGCTGTTGTCACTGGTTCTAAAAAAGCGATACTGTTTCAAACTCTGTCCGGAGACATTTTTGACAGCACAATTCCAGCCACACAAAGGGTTGAGAAAAGACAAACAGGAAAAAATGGATTCGTTGGAAGTTAGAAGTTGGAATAACCCTTTGAGGCAGTCGTGCCAGGATCGAGTGGATTCCGAGCCCCCGGATCGATAGATCCAGCAATGCGTTCAGCTGCCAAGCGCTCCTCAGACCATTCCTTCTATCTTTGATTCCGTTTGCGTACGAGGAAGAGGCTCGGGATCCTCGTACAGGTCTCGGAGGTCACTCACTTCTTCGGGTACTCGACCGAAGAGACGTCTTGAGGAACTCCTCCAGGTACACCCCATGGAGAGTGTCAGAGTGGCGCGGTGGGCCGTCTCGAGATACCGGGAACCGTGTTCAAGCAAGAAGTCGGCTCTACCTAATACAGAAAACCGTAAGGTCGTTCTACCGACGGCCCTGCCCCGCCGAACGTTCGGCATTTCTTGCAGAATGCCACCTGAGGATCTTCGGGGAAGGCAGACGAACGCTCGTTCGATCACGAGACCGGCTAATTGTCATCCCCTTAATGAGCCCGGTAATAATCTGCGAAATAATTAGGCCGCGATAAACTCGATGGCTTTTGACCGGGAACGATCGGTTATTTGCAATCCAGGCTTTATTGGGACTCGATTTATCGAGTCAGCGAGTAGTTGAGCGAAGAGACTTTGATGCGCGGAGAGGTGTAATTGGAGAAATCGATTCTCCATTCTTTGGATTGATCGTCTAATTTTACAAGAGTATACGAGGTGAACATAAATCGCTTTCCCATTAAAAAATACAGTTTGTCATATGTACCAGTTTTTATTTTAACCAATTCTCAATTCTCATTACTTGGTATTTAATTTCACAGGGTGTTTACATTGTAAATACATTTTATTTCTTGTGAATTACATTTTTCTTGTCTCACCTCATTCTTCCTTGATTTTGTTTAGTATTGATTGAATAATATATCAACGACGTTGTACTATTACTTAAAATTAACCCTTAACCGAGCTTTCCAGATGGGCTTTAAGAATGCAACCAATTTATGTTTATTTGGGAGGATAAAGATTTATCCAAACTCCCACCCAAATGATTATATTGTTTGAAGAATAATTTATACATTTTCATGTATGCAATTATACAAATTGCTAATGCCTAAAATTAAAATAATCGAGGAAAAAACAGTAAAAATTTGAGTAAAGAATAATCGAGTAGACATTCTCAGTTTCATGATCACCTTGTATTCTGATGTCACAAGAGAACGTTTGAATAAATGACAAATATTTAGAGCAAATTTGCTTGTTAATTGATAACCTTGTAAGTTGAAGATATTTTGCTAATAATGTTGAGAAGCTTCCAACGTGTTCGTCATAATGCTGTCGTGAATGAGAGACTCATCGGAGCGTTACCTTTAACAGCATTCGCGTATTAGGGGTGGGATGCGAAGGACAACTTCCCTTTAAGGGCCACGCTTGGCCGATACGGCTAACGGGTTCATTCCGTTCGGAAAATCGACGAAGAAAACTGCAGGGTGCACTCGCTGAGAATTCTCTGCGGTGACACCTGCTCCACGCTTGCTTTTTAAAGGAATACCTGGATGACGCATTGTAACCGTCATTTACTGGGAATTGTTCTTGTATCGCCGCGTTATATAACAATCGCACAATTTGCTTTTCGATACACAAGTGCATGCCCTTCATATGCTGTACATTTTCATATATACATTTTTATGAAAACGAAAATATTATTAAATAGCAAAGAGTGGAATTTGTGTTGATCTTTGTGCAAAATAGAAAATTATTTATATTGTTTCTGCAGTAACAGCCAAATAGAAACTTCTCTTTTTAATCATTTTAGTGAGGCGAAAATGGTATACAGATGTATTAATTTTTCCACTGCTTTAAATGTTCTCACTTTTACCATAAATGCATATTAATTATGCTACCTTATATATGAGTTCAATCAAAATTTTTACCTTCCAATGTAACAAAAGTATTATGTAATACTTCGTACATGTTTGATATAATTGTATTCAATTTTATATACAGTGTGTGTAAAAAGTATTCGTACGCCCTTTAAAATAGAATAACTTTTTTATAATTGTACCGAACTACCTGATTTTTTATAATGAATTAGAAGCATTGGTTTAGGTAAATGATATGCAAGAAAGATTTTCCAAAAAATGATAATTTACAAGGTTACATGCAAAAATAAATTTTTAAAACATTTTTGAAAAATTTAAGATATGTGTTTTCAATTTTGTGAATTTTATTGTATTCTATTTTCGTTCCTGTAAAATTTTACAGTTGATGAATAAAATTATCAAGATTTTCGTAGACATCCAGTCTTTCTTTACAATTAGGTCTGGAACCAGTCACTGGAACGTCTGAACTGGGTTCAGAAGTAATATGTCGGTGTATTTTTATGTTACACTTATAAATTTTAATAAGTGCGCCTATATAACACAATGGTTTTTTAATTGCAGGAAATAATTATGTGAGAAATCCAAGCGTGTCGAACAATTTAAGTCAGATCGACAATAAAACACTTCAGTGGCTCGGTGCTACGGTTTCAGCTTCTCCAGTAGATGGAGGCCCTATTTTGGTGAGTACATTTATTATTAGTACTATACTATAAAATTATATAACAATATTTATATTGGTATTATATATTCGTATATTCACTCATTAATTTTGTGTTGACCACAAAATAGAAATTTAAAGCAACGATGGGTAGAAACAATTCTGAAGGTTTATAACTTTATATAATAAGAATAATATACATTTGTATATCATACTTTTTCTATTCAATTCATTTATATAAAAGACACGCAATTTTTAATCTATTACATAAAAATATAACTATTTTGGGAAAATGTGATAGGCCGATGCAATTTTGAATAAATTGTAGAAATAACAATCTTTTATTTGATGAAGATACATAAGTTGTCTATTAGTGCAAAGCCATGTTGGCCACTACGATTCTTTTAATATTCCTTTTTGACATCATCAAAAGGTATTTATGAAGATACAAAAGCAGTCGTTACGGATAGATGAAGGGGTTTGTGAGAAATTACAGGCGCATGTTCTCAGAAGAGCGCGTCTTCTATTTCAGGAATCGAAAACAAACGAATTCCGGTTACGTTCTATGTTTCCGCTGCTACGTTTGGTCACCATTTTGGTTACTTTGCTGTTCGTATCATTGATGAAGACTTTTATTCGTACTCGATCCCTGCTAAAACCGTAAAAATTTCAATGTCAACATTTATGAACAGAATTAAAGATTTATCAACATTATCCATGAATATTTTAATTAACTACATTTCATATTATTAAAATACCCAAAGAAATAAACTTGTTGAATAATTATACAAAATTAGTACTATAGTACTAAGTAATGATACAATCAATTCTTCAATTTTTAATAAATGACAAAAATTTCTTACACAATAATCATAATCCTATAATTACACAAAGATTGCATTCTTCATAATAATACAGTAAATCCTTCAATTTTTGTGAACTTTCTTGCACAATGATATAGTCCATAGTTATATAAAGATTTGCACTATACTAATAACTTATTAGTTTCTTCAACTTTATAACTAAAAGAAATTTCACATTATTCCATAATAATTTAGATAAGTCTATAGTTGCATAAAGATTTGCGGTCTACTAATACGGTCTACTAATAAACGTATTACCTTCTTCAACAGTGTAATAAATAGACTCCAGATCTTGATGCAAAATAAAATATTTGTTCATTGATTGCAAGGCACAGGAGAGCAGGATATAAATTTATAATTTTCACTACTAATTTCAATGTAGTCAAGACAATATATTAATGAAATAAATACTATGTAAACGCAAAAAGGCTGTACACGATAAACGCAAGAAAATATCCCCTCCACTGTAGTAACATGATCTCAACTCGGGTGTAACGGTGTGAACCACTACTAATACGACGCGGAGACTCGCAGTCGTCAGAACTATTCATTGGCTCGTGCGTCCTCACAATGTAACACCAATATAAAATCTTTTTTATTATTACTTATTCTTTCATGAAACTTTCACCAATATCTTTGTAGCATTTTTCTGATTGAAATAAAACCAAACACGATATAATTTCAACTATATTTAGCGGTTTAATTGACGACGAACGTTTCGGCCGCGAGGAAGGACAGCGTATGGGAAAGAAAGAGACGCGGAGAGTCGCAGTCGCTGCGGCCGCGGGCGGTCTCTCTTTGCTGTCCTTCTTTACGTTCGGCTCGGCCTTTGAAGCTCAAAAATGTATTGTCCGTCTATAAAAAATGCAAACGGACCTCCTCGAGGTTTGTGCGTTTATAGAGGATTTACTGTACTCCTAAATTACACATGTTTGTCATAGATGCATAAAGTTCGGTGTCTATATACTCGCAATATTGTCTATAATTATATGAGGATGTCTACCAATAATAACAAAAAAGTTTATAGTCGTACAAAGACGTACGATAACTTTATAGTTCACTGTTAGATTCTTTCGTGGCCGACCATCACGCATTTCGGTCGTTCTCGCTCGTAGACACGTCTCGCAATTTTACGTCTCGAGTGTGGTCCCGATATTAATCTGGCCCGAAGATCTGTGCCCTTCTCGAAGGGCTGGAGTCCTTTTTCTCCCCTTGGGATGCAGCGGCCGGCCTCTATGATCCATAGCCGCCGTTATCTTTACGTGCGTTGCACTTGACCGCGTGCGTACACGCACGGCTAGATCTATTCCGCACGCATATGTGCATGCGGATCACGCGCGACTGCGGTGTGCCGGCCGGGAAGATTGAACGGGAAAAGAAAAAGGAGCAAATCTTGGAGCCGACTGCGATTTTTCGACCGCAGAGCCCTCCGCCGACGGTTCTACGCTGTTTGTTTAGTGGTTTATAATTGGATGCGCCTTTACGGTTACTTTGTTGCCTCCGCGGAGAGTTTGAACGTGCATTACGCAGTTTCCTGTTGCGGTCGCACGTGGACGTCTCTCTGAAACTGCAGCTGGAATGCGGGATTGCGCCACAGTCGGTTGGAACCACTAATCTAACATTTATTAACCTTCGTACGCTAAAATCAGGAAATTATGTTCCATGAAGTCACATTTTAAAAATGCGTGAGTTCTCATCAAGAGGAACATGTGCGTGTGAGTTGTTTTTATTAGGTTGGCAACTTTTGCGACTTTTTGTTTCGTAATTCTTCTATTGTATCATTGTAACATAACCTCATTCAGTGACCATTCCCATTGAATCGTATATCATCGGAAAGCTCTGAGTTTTGCGATTAATTTGATATAAAATACTCGTGCTTAAAAAATATATATAAATGACTTCGTTTGAGGAAATGTGAGACCTAATATTATATGTGAGAAGTGAGGATGTATAGTATGGAAGAGTGAGAATTTGTTCCACATTCATTTCAGTTTTTCCTAAACTTTAGAAAAATGTTCAAGATTTTAAAAATGAAGTTGACCGAATAGGAGAATAAGTGCTTCATACTTGAGCAAATTTATACCCATTACATTATAATTCGTTTGTAGATTTTTATGAATTAACTCACTGAAATTGGAAATGAATCAATTTTTAATTTGACTCTTCCATTAAAAATCTTATTACATAGAATAATTGCAACGAAAATCTCACTAAAATGTATTCGCCAGCGACCACGCTTTTGAATTTTTCCTAGCCTTTTCAGCCGACCGGAAACGTTTTGTTGCGTTACGCCTAACCCAGTAGCAAGCTCTGCTTGCGTTTGGCAAGGATTTTCTTCGAGTAATTGCTCCAAATCCTCATCGGCGCTCCTGCTCTCTCGTCATTTTCGAGGTCGAAATTTCCACTCCGGAATCTCTGGAACCACTTTTTGATGGTGCTGATAGAATAAGTATCATTTATTAAGCAATATAGTGTAGAAATACGGTGTTTCCAGGCAGTTATTCCCACAGAGTGATCGGAAAACCATTCATTGGAACGAGTTTGCTACTGATTGGCTCGGATGATTTAACCGCAAACAATCTGCGAATTTATGCGGTTCTACAGCTTCTTCAGCGGCAGTTAGCGCGACCAGTATTCAAGGGGAAATCGGCGCGCTGGGTCATCTCGGAGCCAAACGGGGTTCCTATAAATAAGAGCTGGCCATTTCCTATGTGAGGGACGTATTAGTGACAATTATCGTTCCCATGCCCGCGTAATTTTCACATAACGAAACGTCGCCACGACATTCTCATCCGCCTGGCCACGGAATTATGCGGGAATTATCTACTTACTCCAGAATGCGAGCGCACGTTCCACGATAAATACCACGCAGGTTTTTCCACGATCACTCTTTCTCGCTTTCTCCAGTCGGCGCGGCAGCGGGTCCGCGTGATACACGAATTAAAGATAAGTAATTACCGGTCGCGCAAGTAAGGGAAGCTATTTCCTTGGCGGCGGCCCTGGAAACTTCTGAATTTTCCCGAGGACAATTTTACGCTCGTTCTGTCTCTCTCGCGGCTTTTTCAACCCTGGAGACTCCCTCTGCTCTGACAGAAACAAGCACCGTCTTTGCCGTGGATATTTCAGTCCGGGAAGGACTAATTCACTTAAAAAATTTTTAAATCGTATCTTTTTTAATGAAATTCTTCTCTGCTAAATTACAATGAGTCTTGTTCGCATATTTTTATACAGTGGTTTTAGTACTGCACTACAATGATTTCATAGGATCATTTCTAGGCCGTGAATTATTAATTTCCTATAGTAATTTCAATATTTCACACAGTTTCTCGATAACACGCTTTACTAATTCTCAGTTAAAATACTTTAAACAATTCAATTTAAATCTTCCCTTACACAATTCAAGTAGGAAACTCATTAAAGTTAACGATTTATTTTACGGTTTGATTAAAACTTTTTTTGTAGATCGTAATTTCCTCAAACAGGAGAATATTGATATAAATTATATGTTTGACAATAGCTGTATATTAACAAAACTAAAATAAAATTTTATTTCGGATTAAAGGAAATCACATTAACATACATTTTCGTCAGGATCTGTTCAGAATCTTCATCTCTAGTCAGACACGATATCGTGAGGCAAGGGGTTAACATTAAAAATAAACTGTGTTCGTTCAAAGGAAATCTTGTGACACAAGAAATAATTATTAAAATTCGGGAAGGAGATGATTGATAGACTGCGGATCTAGGTGAAATTAAAAATTGTTGGAAAATTTAAAAAAGTGAAGGATATATGATTTCTATTCTTTAAAATCATTAAGGGAAAAACATAACATGCAATTTGGTTTATATTTTTTGCAATCGATGCAGACAATTTTTATTTTGCATAAAGATCCGCATGATTAACAATCGTTGTCCTCACTGTATAAAAATGTAAACTTGCTCCCTCAATGAGTATTTCTCAGAAAAAGAAGGAAAATCTGGTAAACCTTATTTTGATTCTAATTTTGTTACTAGATTGTGGATCTGTGTGCAAAATAAATGTTTCCTATATATATGTACACCACTTACAAGAACTGCGAGAATGATAGGAATTTATTTCCACGTTTAATAATTTATATAAGATGATATAATAATGTTTCAGGTAATGTAAATACATAAAATCCGCAGTCCGCTTATTACCTTTTACGTATTTTGGGTTCCGATCAATTCCAACATTGTCTACAATTAGTAATGGGAATGTTCCCCAAAGGGACAGCCGGCGAACAATGAAAAACAGGGCCGAATCAAGACGAATCCGTATAAATCAAGTTAATTAACGAGACTATCCGAAGGCAAGGGGGCTGATCTCCGGTTTTCGGCACTCGTCAAACTTGCAGGTGGACGTCACTTCTACGTGACGAGAATAACTTCTTCGGGCTGTTTCGTTTTAGCGCCATAGACGACGCGTCGAAGCATTTGGTGCGATTATGCATGAACCTCACGTATCCACCTCCGGTCATAAAAGGAGACAGGACGGGGCTTCTACTCAGTCACACTATTAATTAACAAAAACTTGAATCTCTATATAAATACCGTTCTCCAAATTCCGATCGGTACAGCCTATACGCATACGTGGTCAATCTCGGAAAATCTGTGGACGCCCCGCTGTGCAATTAAACGAGATATTGCCAATTTCTCTATCAGACATTCGTGGAATGCTTTATCGTTTAACAAGTATAACAATGTTGAAAGCCATACTAAATTGTTCGTCCTACCTGTAAATGCAAATCGAAATGCAATCCCCAATGACAAAATCCAGTATCAATTAATTTTATGTCTTAATCAAACTGCGTATTTTTTGGCACGTATATTGAATATGAATGTGATAAATTTATTCAATATACAGTTTACGTGGTGTAAAAATATCGAAATTATTCACACAGGAAATTAATTGTTGTTCAACGTCAATCTTTGTAAATTACATCTACAAAATTTTATTTCGTACACAGATTCGTAGTCTGGTCATAACAAAATAAATTGAGAGAAATGTGAACATTAGAAATAACATTTCTGGCATCAATTGTAAATATGTACTTAAATGTATTTCAATTGATTTTTGTGGTCTAATTTACTAGTTTGTTAACCTTTCTTTAAGAACTTTGCTGTCTCAACACAATTATGTACAAAAAGTGAGGAAAAATACTACATTAGTACCAGCAGGTTAAACATTTTCATTATTTTGGATTAATTATAATAAGTGCATTTCACATAACAGTTTAGTGTGATACGAATAATAAAGCTTCGCCAATAACTATCTTGTACAATAAATGAAAGGTTGTACATAATACAACGAACTTTTACGCAAACCCATGATCGGGTTATTATATACGACGACCATTATGCAGTTTTATAAAATTGATAATTGATGATCGTGTAATCGGATGCCCATCGCAACGAACAAAGTTGTAGAACGTTTTCAATCGTACCACGAAGACAAATTGCAAAACTTCTTGCAGAATATACTGCTGACAAATTGCATTCTTCCTATACGTTTCGTTGAAAGCATCGACAAGCAATGAGCACTGGACGATAATCAATGGAATAGTATCAACGGGGAATACACTATACAGGATATTTCTTTCAGTCTCTGTCAATCGTAGAACATAACATAACCGTCGAGGGTCGCTGCAGGACGTCCGTTTTCTGACCAGAAGCAATTTACTCGGTTGCATCGAGTGGCACGCAAGAACTTGCATCGTGCTTGTATTAATGCACGCGTGAATACACGCTTCTGTTTGACAGGAATAACTGGCGATAGCATCGTCGATCGTGCATGAAAGGAATTATGTAATCCACCTCTGAATATTCTTCGATCGGTAGCCGTTCGCACGGGTTTCTTTCCCAGGAATCTTAGCCATTTCGATTTTACATGTGCAACAGGATATTAGGACTGTCCAATCATATCGGAACATTGTTAACTTTTATGTCTCACATAAAATAACGACCAGTAAAAACAAATTAAAATAGCACGGCTAGTTTACCGTGGACCATTGAACAAAACTAATTAAAGAATGAAAATAATTCTGGCTCAACTATTGTAATTTATCAGACATGAAATACATACAATGGATACTTTCTATCCACTGAGCTAGAACCGAAATAAATGATTGCGAAATTGAATAACTTTGCTTTAAACATTTTTACTCTGGCTTCATGAAATTATATATATATATATTTATTTTATTTATATTAATTATATATATAATATATATTTATATAAAGATATATATATATATATATATATATATATATATATACATTGTATATCATTTAAACAAAAATATATCATTTAAAATTATTCTCTAAAATATGATTTATCGATTAAAATAATTGCGTTAGAATAACGAGATTAAATGTATAAGAGTGTAAATGTGCTTTGTAAAATTTCGATTAACAAATTTACACTCTCAGGACATTATTCTCGTGTGTACAATGACATTTTGTTCTTCTTTGTATTTAATGATATTAGCCTTCTTCGTTTGTATGTTATAATGAGTTGCAACTTCCTTTAAATACAAGACACTGCATCTTTTATTTGTTACAGACAAATATTCCTGTTCATAAAATATTTATTACGTATTTGTTGATAAACAAATAGGAAAATTGTATAAACAAGATATAGTTAACTTATCAAACAATGATTTTACAAAGTTATTTTTCGATAAAGGAGTTATTCAGTCGAATTCAGTTTTATATGTGCTCATACTTTCTTCCTTCACTAAATAAATAAACTGGCCTCATATTTCCATCTACCATTGGACTGTCGCTGCACCGTTTTTTGCAGTCATCCAATTCAGCGATGTTTCTTCGACCTCTTCTTCCTCCTCCTCTTTCACCTCTTCTTCTTCCTCGTACTTCTATACCCTTTCGCGATTCGCCGACGTTTCGGAGATACAGCTCCTTGATTACTGCCAGATGTTTCTCGCTTCCGACCTTTCTCTCTTTTCTCCTTTCTCCAAATAAGAGGACCGAGCTTTTTTGCCGGTTTCGGGACGATTTCTTATCCGATCGAGACGCACAATGGCAACAGATCAACGGCAGATTTAAAACCACGCAAATGTTTATTTTCTCTGCGATAATTTACATCCTGACCTTGACTTTTTATTGCGCATTATCTCCAAACCTTGTTGTCGAAGACATGAACGTGTTACAACAATTTCACAAATGTATCATAACATTGATTTCAAATATTTTCAGGTTTAGACAATAGCTGTGTAAATTGAATTCAAACATTTTTGTCCAGGTGATGTTTGATTTAAGTGGAAGAACAGTTCTCGTGTTTATTTAACTAGTAACATATTTTCTTTCACTATTTCAATAGAATGCTATTTTTTAAACAAATTTTGAGTGGCAATGCTACCAACGATACTACTTCTATTTAGTGACCAATGGCCATGATGATACTTTCGAAATTAATACTCTTATTCCATCATTAAAATCTCGTTCTTTTATATTCTGTGAAAATATTGAATGTTATTTTAATTTCTCAACAATTTCGAGTGAACTTAATGTAGCATACATATTTTTGAACAAAAGCCTCTCAGATCCGACATCAGTAGGTGGTGTTGTGGTCAGATTATTAGACATCTTTTTATGCATTATTATAATAAAAAGTCTAGATCATTTCGAGATTATACAAGCAAATTAACATCGTCCACCCCGAAGGGTTAAGCATAAAATTTTGATAAAGTATTTTCAAGGCTCGATACATTAGAAAAGTACAGAAAATCGATTGTTTGACCCGTCCACACTGCGCCCCTAAATGCCCGCAAATAGTTGCGCTGGATGCTGCGGTCTCACGATGCTCCCTTTCCACCCTGTCGAAGCCATCCATCATAAATCGCCAGCAGCATCCCTTTAATTCACCGGGAACAGGCCAGCGGTATGATTCTAAGCCAAACCCGGGGTCCAAAGAAATTCCTCCATTAAAAGGGAACAAGCGATTGCAGGAGTCGTCTGGACCGCGCCTTGAGGAGGCAGGACCGAAAAAAAATCCCTAGTTTGGGAGGAGACAGAATGATCAACCGCTTCTCGCAATATCTCTCGCGCGGCCACGGGGAATTTCTCAAACATTGTCCCGTCGATTCCCTCTGACAATGGTATTTCCATTCGGCCCGGTCCGGCCCGACAAACGTTCGATCAGCCGTGGCCCCATCGATCCCGAGCCCTCGGAATATCCTCCTCCTCTCTCTCTCTCTCTGGATCCCCAAAAAGGGCGATCGTTCGCGGGGGAAGGCCCGAGGATAAGTCGAGACGGGTACAGTGAAAGGGAAAGGTCGCGGTTGAACGGAAAGCGAACGCGAATTTCGTACAAGACTCTGCTCTCAGGATAGGTCGTCGAGGTCGGCGGTGTTCCTCGACCCGATCCCCGTCCTCCAACATTTCGGCAAGGATCCAAGACCCTTTTGCAACTTTATCGTGAACGCTCCATCGTATTTTATCGCTGTCGATTGTTCCTCGACCGATTGTTTTTTTGCTGTTAACGTTTCTGGTTTTCTGGGGGACCTCTCTCTCTCTCTCTCTCTCTCTCTCTCTCTCTCTCTCGCATTGTTGCTCGAGTCTTGTTGTTCTGGAGCGGATCTGTTTGCGGAGTCTGCTGGATTGTGGAACTACACAACTTAAAATACACAAATCAATTTCACCATTTTGCAAATCAGGTTGTGACAGCTCTCCTATAACGTGGTACTCTTGTAGCAGTGTTTCTATATAGGGTGTCTCAAAACTCCTTCGCTTCCCGGAAATGGGAGGTTCCTTCCTATTCCCAAAAATGGCCGCCGCGGCTTTGTTTAGGAGTTATCAACGAAAAACACGGACCAATTAGACCTGACAAGTCCTCAATAAAGAGTATACAATTCTTACGCATTCGTAATAACGTTTATTTGATAATCCAAACCAGCTTTGGTTCTAATTGAACACTATCCTTTTCTACGTTCGACACTAGCGGTAAATTGCTTGTACACAACTAACGTGAATATACTTATAAAAATATAATTTTGTACAATCGTTAACTCTATCTTATTGCCACTTGGAATAATCAAAATGTTCAACAAGTAGGATGCAGGGGTGAAATACAAAATGATAGTTAATTTCAGATTGAATTTTTACCATGTTTAAGGTTGCGATAGGGTTCGACCCAAGTGGAAATAAATATTCCGGAGCCTTATCTGTAAGCCACGCTATTCTTTCATTTTGCTCCTGGCGAGACTCTGCTCGAGAGGAGGAGCCGAAGTAGGTGGATAATCTAACGGGCAGACAATACGCATTCCAGTCGTGTGTTTTGTCGACTGGACAAATTGCAACGCCCGTTAAACGATCGCTTTATGCCCGTGGCGGTCTTCCGCGGTCTCAAGTTCGTTCGCATGAACTGCCGGCTATTTCCACCGATTCTAATTACGATTGGTCTCACCGTGATCAAAATCGCGCTGCAGTGGGTCATTGCCATAGCTGCAATTTTAGCAATGGGATCTGTCACTGAAAAATATTTCAACTCGTGTGTCAATTTTTCTTTACGTATTTTTCAACCAACTTTCTTGCAAATGACATCGGACCCATCATTCAACTTTAAATGGTTAGCTATTTATATTAAGCTTAATTTAAAAAAGTGGTTTCAAAGATAAGTATAAGAAAATCTTTAATCTCTAAAACTCTAAATTATTAAGTAGCTATTATTACAACTGTGGGTCATAATGGACAACAGACATTTGGGGGGAGGGAAGGGGGCAATTAATGCAACAAGATCTTAACAAACTTAGGGTTCTCCATTTATTTGTTCCTCTCCCACGCGTTTAATTTTTACATATATATTAGTGAAAGTTTTATTTTATCCCCTAATTAACAGGTTTTTGAAAGGAGAAATAACCTCATCGCTACCACCGTCACAAATATGTGACATCCATAATCTGACAGTTCACTTAAAAACAGTAGAATTAATTTTATGCAGTTAATTGTTTAAAGTAATAGTTTAATGCATAATTTTCGGGGAATCTGCGACTTTCTTCTGCTAAACTGTTTTAATAATTCAAAATTGAATACGTTGCATTTAATCAAAATTTCGAACAAGGAAGATAAGCAACGAAACAACTGCTGGTAGTGAACGTGTTAATTATTGACCTCCTAAGTACATGTACTTACTGCAATAAATAATATACAAACAGAAGATTGATTCCCACGCACTGAAAGAAATTTGAAACTGCAGAAGCTCTCCCGACTCCTGTACCGGAGGCTAAACTAATCGTTGAGCATTTAAGCGGAGAAACAAGATAACGCGAACTACCGGTGTCAGGGGAAGAGGGGTCCATTTTGTCGTTAGCATCGTCCAGCAGCGTTTACACGTACGCCCATAATGTAACCGAGTCTTTTCCCATCAAACTTAACAGAAGAACAGGAGGGTGCGCGATAAGTCACGGCCCTGTGCTCAGAAAACTGAATTATGGCTCCCGTATTCGGAATCAGTCGCGGAACACAGAAACTGGGGTTGCTGTTGCTTCTCACTCCGGCACCTGTTGTGCAATTTAGTCTTTCTTATTTATTTATTCCTTCCCTGTATGTTTAACTGTTGTGAATTTTAGTGAACATTTTATTTGATAAATGAACTAACTAGCTAACTAGGTTTTAACATATCTGAATAATACTAATAAAAAATTGTTTGTTATAGACATCGTTAGATTATTACTAGTTTCATAGGATTCTTGGACAAACAATTTAAGAATAGGCTTTTTTTACTGCTGTCCAGGTACTAGCTTAGATTGGATTTAATATGTCCTACTATAGCTTTGAATTATTCTTGTTAATACAATTAAGATATTAACCTAAACAATGATTTTTTTATTTTAAATTACTTTACAAACTCTGAACTGTATGTTAAAACTCTTAAAAAATTATTTTCCTTTATTTAAAGTGATAAAATTTAAAATAGAAAAACATGCTGTCCAGGCATAGGGCACTTCACCTTATTTTATCGATAACTGTCCCCAACACGGGTCTGCCCAGGGACAATTATCTGCCAGGGATACTATTCTTTGACTTTTGCCAATTTTTTATTTATTTTATTAATTTTTTATTCTTTGACAATTATATTGACTTGTGTAATGAAAGTTTTCGATGTAAAGAAGGACAGCGTATGGGAAAGGAAGAGATGCAGTTCAAAGAACTTCCCATATGCTGTTCCTCCTTGCGTTCGAAACTTTCATCGTTTATTAAACAAGTCAATATTGTCGGAATTATATCAAATATGGTATCATTTTCATCAGAAAAATTCTACGAATAGGTTGGTGAAAGTTCCATAAGAAAATAATTAAAAATAAAGAAGTTTTGTCATTGGATTAGTGTGGTCTCACCGATATATCTGACAATGAGCCGTATGATGTCATACTTCTCGGCGACCGAGGCCTCTCGAGCTTCTTGGTCCCTCAAGGGGATACACGCCGTAGGAGTGGGAATAGTTCTGGGCCACTTATCGGCCCGACATTTGGGACATTTGTCGATAGAATACTGTACCTTGGGGATATCATACTGTGTATAAAATGAGATGCAAGTTTAATGGTCAACATAGAATTCAACGTGTCAAACAACCACGTCTATCGTTCCTCCAGACAAGGATAGGCGATTTGCGCTTGGACTAATTTGTTGACAAATGCCTATTTGACAAATGCTCGACTCCAATTCGGCCATTTGGTCCCCAGGCGATTTCTCGTTTGCGACTGGCTAGACCATCCCACGATGTATAAATAAGGCAGTGAGTCAGAAGGTGTGCAGGAGGTGAGTCAACCGGCCACGAAACTGAAGCAGACTTTAGCAGAGACGCGTCTTCCGTGCGGCCACCTTCGTCCGTCGCGTCGGCTCTCGTGACGTAAATATCCGTCCGTCCGGCGTCGCTCTGTTATCCTGTCGCAGCTCCTTGTCCGCGAAAGGGGGTGAAGCCAGGTGAAAAATATGGCCGACCGCCACGGACAAATTTAGCGGGAATATTTCATTCGTGTATGCAGCTGCCGCTGTTTTTCTGCGAGCCCCCCTCTCTTTTTTCGCTGCGCAGAATGCGAAACCTCTTTTCTGCTCGAAACGGGAATCGCCGTGATGCCCGGCGAGATTGTTGGTGGGTGGTAACCATCTCTTCTTCTTTTTTCGTTTCCCGTGGTTCGGGTGGCATTTACCTTTTTGCTTCACAAAATAGTAACTTTTTTGAAATCGGTTTTTTGACCCTCCAGCGAGGGTTGCTGAGGCGAATTCCCATTTCTTTGGAACTTGGGATTTTTATTGAAAAATGAGACTGGCGAAAATATCACCTGCGTATTAAATTAAGGATTATAATAAGTAGACTGCGGATTTTTATCCATACACGAAGGAATTGACTGGGTGAAATATGAAACAGTAAACGATTAGGAACATTTAAGAATATTGTAGTGTTGGTTTTAATGCAACAATATAATGAAGGGATGAAATCAATTTTTATTTGAAAAAAAAATCCGCAGTCTAATAATAAGTACCTTAGAACTTTATTAGGTTTTCTAAGGGCTCGGAACAATGAGAAGTTAAAGAACACTGGTTAATGAGAAATTATATTAGCAGAGGGCTGACTTTGTATCAAAATTTAATCACCACGATTTATTTCTCATAGTCGAAATTAAAGAGAGAAAATTTCGAAACATTTTTTAAGATTTCTGTGTTTAAGATCAGTTCGAAATCATTATATGCTTGATCATTGAATTTGTCTTGAAGTCGACTACGATGCTATAGCAGTCAATCTAAAAAAGTGAAGATGACCTTGTAGTCGTGACACTTTGTGACCGTTTTAGTAACCTTGACCTTTTATTGAAATTAAGCTTCTTCAAAGTCCTAATGAAACAATTTTTAAAGAGTACGAATAAAATATAAGGATGAAATCACGTATGAGAAGAAAATGAATTCGTGTTTGAACTACCCCTCGACACCGCGTCAGAGGTCGCCTTGATCTTCTTTGAACTTAAAATTTATTGATCAGGGTGAAACTTCTGGTCTTTATCGTGACCATTCGCTCCCGTCACTTTTATGGTTGCCTTCATCTTAGGGACCTTTATACACGCATCGTAATCAAACTGCAACAATTTCAGTATACCATTCCGTATGCTATTGCGCCGGGAACGAGTTTACAACATAACTACGTCCATAACGCACGAAACTAAAGACTATATTACCCAGCCATGTATAAAGTTTTACGATTCATTTCGCTGTGCAACCACCTCCCCGAACTTCTCTTCCATTACACCATTTACCAGAATTATCTGACACACCGGACGTCTCGGAGACATAACACACAATGCTACCGATTACCTTTGTTCGTATCCAATGTGCAATGCTGGATGAAATGGTATATCGAATAGTAAACAGTAAATAGTCGATTTTATTTTATCGCACACGTAATTCCGAAAATATGCAACATGTTCTTCAAACGACACCTAATTAAAACAGTATCTTATTTCAAGGCTTAAAGTATATGTAAGTACATTGGGACATGTACTATGTATAAACTGAGATGCAAACTTTCCTTTTTTAAAATTTAATAAAACTTCCATTACAAAAAAAATGTAAAAAAAAACTTTTTAAAAACTACAGGGGGAGTCCACTGTTTAAAGCAGACTTTATTGTAGGAAATTTTCCCATAAATTCTGCCATGTTTTTCCTTTTATTATTGGAATCGTCCCCGTTCGATTAACAACGCACGATTACACAATTAAATAAGCAAAAATGGAGGCACTGGGCGTAATTTAACGATTAAATTGTCACGCGGTAACTACCAATGGCCGAAGTTCTCCGAGCCGTTTAG
This sequence comes from Lasioglossum oenotherae, assembly GCA_028455765.1. Classification (NCBI taxonomy): domain Eukaryota; kingdom Metazoa; phylum Arthropoda; class Insecta; order Hymenoptera; family Halictidae; genus Lasioglossum; species Lasioglossum oenotherae. The sequence continues at coordinate 7,417,467 of CM052279.1, read as the reverse complement.
CACGTCGCAACAATATTTTTCCGAGTTTAATAAGTTTACGGCGGCATTTAACACGCCACTCCTCGACAATACATTAATCCGTGAAGCGCGCGCGACGCGGTGCCATAACGGGTCGATTTTACGGCAAATTACAGTCTCAAATGAGCTCACCGTTCGCCAGATCTTAATCCGATTTGTCATGCTTCCTCGTAACGCGCGATTTAACGCACAATCCTCGGACAGAAACTCGAGGGATCAGCGGATTAACGCGAATCGGTGGGTCCACGTGGGTAAAGCAGCACGTGGAAAAAGAAATGGCGCGTCCACGGACTAAACGACTCGGCGATGGCGGATCGTAAAACGTCGCGCGTTTATCCGCCATAACAGACCGGAGGAAGATATTTTATTTATTCTGCGCCGAATTAATGGCGTCGCCGCTGAAACTGTGGTAGATCGGCTGAAGCAAAAAACAAGTCGAAAGGCGTCCTGCGAAATTAACGCGGGTTTAAAGCGTGGCCAATGAACGCGCAATTAGGCTTGATAATTGGGTCCCTCGATTGCTGAGAAACCCCTCGGTCGACATGTGTTGACGCTGATGGTGGCCTCCGGAACGCTACTGAATTTCATTTTCAGTAAACAGCTCGTGTAGCACAATGTAGCCTAATTCTGTGTCGTGAGGTTTGAATTTTTATTCTATTGGTGCATTACTTACTATTTTAAATTACACCTATTAATTGTGTTTATAAATGCATAAAATCCGCAGTATATTCATGACAAAGAAATAAGAAGATAAATAAAAACGCTGGCAGGGACATATTAGAGAAGCGTCCTATAATAATTGTGCTCTCTGTGGTTTGTTGTACGGGGTAGTTTAAAATATGGTCCACCCGATTTTTTAGGCATTTCGAGTGGAACGGGTTGTAATTTATTCTTCCTCGCTTCTGTATTCCCATCGGCGAGCGGGCTTGTTCCCCGATGCACATCTCTGGCACAAAAATGGGCAACCGGCTTTCTCCGAAAAACGTGGTCGGTTCCCCAGAAGTCTTTCCATATCGGTTCCCCTAAAATACGGCCGATCTATCCTCGTTGGTTAGCTCTGGGTGCAGCCGACCCGAAATGACCTCATTTTCGCTTAAGAATAACTCACGTGGTGGCTGGTCGGTCCGTTCGCTCGTGAACGATGCATCGTCCTCGAAAAATTTATCGGCAGCTTAAACAAAAAGTGTCCGGAGGTAGACGGGGGTGAAACGGTAAAGTGCACCGGCGACATTGAAACGCAATCCCTCGACAAAAGGAATCCATATTTCCGTCTCTCGCGTTCCGAGCTCCCGGCTCTCGGTTACAATGGAAATGCATTAAGCATTACGGTGGAATATTGCAATCGATAAAATAGTGGTATATTGTTTTAATTTACGGTGCCGTTCCGCCATGAAAGATACGGTCCCAACCGTTATGGCACCGCTTGTCAGCGCGCTCTTTGAGCACCGGGAATTTCCTGCGTGCACACGTGCGTTACACGTTTCCGAACAATAAAGGTCAAACGCTCGGCGAACAGTTTACGGCGGCCCAGGCCAGTTTTCTTGGGTCACTCGTAAAGTTTGACGGAATCGTAAAGACACGGACAGCACCCTCTGTCACGACGACACGCACCCTCGGGGAAAACCAGCGATTTTTTCACTCCGGTAACATACGGTGGTCCTTGGAAATATCCATGGGGGCGGTACGGACCTTTTCGGTGGACCGGAAAATCCATGGGATCAAGTACACCCCTGTCGAGTGTACAGACGATATCTGTTATCGTTTCCGGGAGCTCAGACGAATTAGTTAATTTCTAAGCTGTGCGCACTCTGAACTGGTGCGAGAGGTTTTGTTCATTTTATTTTTTTGAACGTTACATATGTAATTTCAGATAGTAACAATGGTTTAAAAAATTTTTAACACTATTTTTTTGTGCCATCATCCCCTTCTCGGCTGTAGATTTATTGAATAATTTCATTTTAACCCGACTTGGCAGTCTCGATCAATTTTTTCTTCGAATTTTTGTGTCTTCTGGCGTAAGTAATAGTTATACTACATTTTATCTATCGATAGTGGTTATCGCTCAGGGCATATAGCAAGACAAGACGTCGAACGAACTTATCTAAAATAAGGTGACATAACTGTCAGTTGAAGAGTTTATTGTTTCCGTTTTTTATCGTCAACTGAGTATACTGTATTCTGAGTGAGATCGAGGGTGAGAGCCTATCTAAAAAAACAAATCGGATCCGTTGATTCAATATTAATCAATATCGTAGTCAACCACAATTTTTAACAGACTAAATCAATTCTTTCATGCTTTAACTCCAATCTGAATAATATTGGGTTGACAAGAAAGTAATTTCGGTATTTTTTATGGTAAAATGGAACCCAATTTTTTCTTCAAGTAATGAACTTTCATGAATAAGATATTTTCCCGTTTGTTCAATGATGTTTTGCCAAAAGGAATTAATAAGAAAATATTTTATTGATTAAAGTTCATTGCTTGAATAAAAAATTTCGGTTTTTTACTTCATCATAAAATACCGAATTTACTTTCTTGCCAATCCAATAGAATGCAAATTTGAATTCTTTAATTCCAGTGTTAAAGAAGGAATATTTTGTGTCAACATATTAGGCGAAGAAATGATGTTTCTCGAACAAAAATGTGAGAGAGTATAATTTTGAAACAGTTGGAAGATTGAAATAAATTAAGTATATGAATTATTTACATCTTCATAGAACTACCGAAGAGAAAAATTTCTATTTGGTTCCTGTGTCTTGCTATTGATGCAAACAATTTTCATTTTGCATAAAGATCCACACCGATTGTTTACAGCATATTAATATTGTTTAGCTGTTACAATATTCTAGTAGGAAGCAGGCTTTTGAACTCGATTAACAACGTTCGAAAATATCTTGCTACAAGCTCATTGAGTTTTGACGGCCTGCAAATTGCAGCGAAATGGCGTCGGGTCATCAAGAACAACAGCGAGTATTGCGATGACTTTTCAATAAAATCGCAAGGAATGAATATCCACGGCTAATGCTTGAAACATTTGAATTTCTCCGCGTACGTAGCTGCACGTGAAGTCCTTAAGTCCGGTCTTAATTGCCACCGTTTGTATTCAGTGGCAGGGTCGAAAAATCGAGAAGAAATCCGTTCGGGCGACGGACGTTGCATGTCCGAAAAAAACTTGTTGTATCGTCCTCTCGCGCCGAATCGCCGCGAAGTGGCCGGCTGAAGACATTAAAGGAACTGTACCATTAGTCAGGTTTAAGTTCTTTCGAGTGGTCCTTTTAATGAAGAGCGAACGCGCAGATACGGTCCGGTCGCAATCACCGGCGAAGAATACGGTCGTCGTATGCTCGAAACGATTATTATTCGACTCCTTTCGGTTCGTTCGGTCTTCTTTTCGAGCGTGCGCAATTAAACGAACTTTTCGCCGCGATTCGCTCACCGAAGGGCGAAGAAAACGCACCGCGAACGTGTCATTATCTGGTTTTAAAGTCTTCCGGGCTGGCTGAGGACGAGCAAATTGCCCACGGTACCATAAATCGACCGTTAAACTCGGACGGAATGGCCGAACGCCGATTAAACGATTGATTCGCGAAGAATTCGCGGTTCGATCGACCGCCGAACAAGATTAGCAATCTTCACGAGGTTAGTTTGGCTTTTCATTAAAAAGAACAAAAAATTTTCTTCCACTTTACCTCCTATGTCAATAACCAACGTTTTCTACGATATTCGATCATGTCGTACTTTATATTGGGTAAGTTAAAATTAACATATTTATTCATAGGTTTATTCAATAAAATGATAACAGATTTGATACATTTATGACAAAACTGAGTAGGTTTCATTTAAAACAATAGAAAGATTAGAAGAATTCAGAAATACTGCTATATTATTTTCAAGCCATTAGACGTATTGAAACAGAAAATACATTTTTATTTCACCCCAGTGTGTTGCAATTCATTTGCATAAAGATCCGATGTCCAATGATAACTTGTCTCAAAAATGACAAAACGTAATAGAAGAGAATGGAAAATATGTTATTGAATAAATCTATAAATAAATATCTTAATTTCACGATTTTCCTATTTATATTATACAGGGTGTCTCAGCTGAAGGAGGCCACCTAAATATCTCCTCCTTCAGCTAAGACACCCTGTAATGTACTAATATGATCCTTGTTCGTTGAACAATATTATTTAAAATAGACAACAGGACTTTTGCAACTTAATAAAACTACGAAGAGGAGGAGCAGACTCCTGTTTGGTTCCTAGATGCTTATAAACGTCTGCCACTCTGATAAAACATTTTTATCTCAAACAAGTGCTACTATAACAGTTAAACAAACAATCTGTGGTCGTTACCGAGTCATCCGTGGCAAGTTAAACAACGTCACTACCTCGCAGATTGCGATCCTAACAACATTGATCGTATACCTCGTTTTATAAATTATATTTCATAAAATCCAGCAGTATCAAGCCAATCGATAAAAAGAACAGTTCCCTATCACGATCGTTACACTTCGTGTCCCGCGCTGGGAAAAGAGCAGAATGAACAGACTGTCGAACCCGGTGTGTTCACCTCTTTGCTCTTTTCAGCATTCTGTGCCGCGCGCAATCATCGTCATCATCGCGTCGATCATCTGTCGATTCTTTAATATCACGATCGAGATACATCTTGTACCTCGTGTCAAGATACAAGATCGATTTACTTAAACCGGCTCGGTCACGATCGATCCGCGAGCAGCTGGAACCTCGTGATAATCCTGAGTATCCTGACTTCCTTCTTCATTTACTCTTCCCTGGCGTTCCTCTTCTCCCGCCATCACGCTCGGCTCAACGAGACGCATTCAAAGGGTTCGCTAAGGACTGCTTTATTTGGAACGTCCGATAACTTATTCTTGTATTTCTTTGCTGCTATCTGACGCTATTGTGCGTCTCGTTTCGGGGATATTTTTATCTCTCCCCTTCTTCCTGTTTCTTCTGGTAAGTTTCTAATTTTCTGTGTAAGAATATTTTGTTTTTCACGGCTTAAACTGCGGATTTTGAAAAATTGTGTCAATTGCAGGACGACCAGACGGTAATTTATTTCTATTTTTAATATTATTAATACGTTGTATTCATATTTTTATATCTTTTTAAATTTCCTCCATGGAAGTTCATTTTTTCAATTTAGTTGGCAACTAAATTCGCGACCTTTTGTTCCGTAATTCTTTTATTGTGATCATTCCTTTTGAACTGTATATATCATTGGGAAGCTCTGAATTTTACGATTAATTTGAGATAAAATACTCGTGCTTAAAAAATATATATAAATGACTTTGTTTGAGAAAATATGGAGGTCGCAAACTTAGTTGCCAACATGATATACAGTTAGGATTTTTATGAATGGACCAAACGACTTCAATTTCTCTGTAAGGCTAGAAGAATTAGTTTAGTAAATGACGTCGAAAAGATATGTTAAAAAAATGCATCTGGTCGGAATTTGTGAAAAACGATAATAAAAATTGATAATTATATTTATGACTTCTTTAGCTGGGCCAATAACGAAAATTTAAAAGATGTGTTTGGTCAACTCGTATAAATTATATACGTTCTGAAAATTTCATTGAAATTAGTTAATTGATTTAACCACGTAAATCGAAGTGCATAGAATCAGTCTAATAAAATAATGTTTCATATATTTTCCTTTAGAAACACGAACCTAACAATGGCGACTCAATTCTGAATCCCAAACGGACTCGTTGCTCGAGTCAATACTAATTCCAAGACCCTTCCGTTCGAGAACGCAATAAAGGTCTTTTATAGATCCTCAAGCCATTAAATTAAACTAGCGTAATGGATAAATTGCGCTATAGACTGACGGGTGATCTTCGTTTTGGCGTATCCGTCACCGATTCTTCTCCGCGTCCTGTAGAAGGACGCTCGATATAACTTTCGTATTTCCTCTGGGATCTTTGTCGGTTCCAAGCCGTTTTTAAAATATAAATTTGACGTGATATGTACCTATGATATGAAACAAATTTACAGAAAAGAATGAACATCATTTTTAAATTAATGGAGAAGGGGCCACAAATTAATTTTAATCCGAAAACACCTCCTAAAAATTCATTAAAAAGTCAATTTGTACAATTCATCGTGATCCACTGCATATTTTTAATGCAACTATTTTACAAAAATAAATTCGACATGCCGTTTACCTGTGATATGAAACAAATGTCTAGAAAAGAATGAATATTATTTTTAAATTAATGGAGAAGGGGCCACGTATTAATTTTAATCCGAAAACACCTCCTAAAAATTCATTAAAAAGTCAATTTGTACAATTCATCGTGATTCACTGCATATTTTTAATGCAACTATTTTACAAAAATAAATTCGACATGCCGTTTACCTGTGATATGAAACAAATGTCTAGAAAAGAATGAACATTATTTTTAAATTAATGGAGAAGGGGCCACGTATTAATTTTAATCCGAAAACACCTCCTAAAAATTCATTAAAAAGTCAATTTGTACAATGCATCGTAATCTATTGCATTTTTTTTTTAATGCAACTGTTTTTCAAAAATAAATTTGACATTTTATTTACCTATGGTATAAAATAAATGTACAGAAAAGAATAATCATTATTTTTATTAGATTCTTACATCTAACAATTTTTCCAAACCCACAAAAATTTGTGCAACGTTTCACGGTCACCGGGCAATTATGAATAGTCTATTAACGTAACATTTACGTAACCCTCGTAATCGCTTTATCGAATCAAACTGATTGTTGATCAGGGATCACGGCCACCCATAGGAAATCTTTCCGTCCGGACGAGCTATGGCGGCCAATTTGGACGGTCACAATAAATCAAACGCGGACAGGGCGATGCTGGCTTAATGCAGATTGCGCTTATATGCAGATTCAGGGTAGAACAAACGCGTCGCATCGTCGCGTACGCGGGCCCGGTAACATTTTAATCGGTTTCCAAGGTTAGTTTCGTGTAAACGAGCCCTAACGAGCGGGTCGCTGATTCCGAATGCACGCGGATCGTGTGCTCTTCGCTGCCGGAGCACGCAACATTGCATTATTAATTGCGAGCCAATTAAGGCGCGTTACAACGTTACATCGTTTTACCACGCGAGTCGGTCTGGTGCGCGAGCATTCGCTGAAAATTGAGCCGAGAAAGCGCCCACTGCCGCGTCCGTGATTAACGCCTCTGAAACTACGAATATAGAAACGGAAACTGCCGTTTCATGCAAAATCCCGGCGGGTAAATGTTCAACCAAACGTGTTTTCTGAATGTTTCCTGAACGTTCTTCTGAAACTAACCCAGACCGAACGTGCCACGTGAAAGCAAATGGTAAACAATGCTTTATAAAAATGACAGCATAGAATTTACTTGGATCCTCCTATTTCGTATTTCTTTAAAGCGTGACGCTATAAATGAAACATAACTTGTTGTTTTAAAGAGTAAAATAAAAATAGTTGAAATATTATTCTAGACTTTTATATTTAACTATTTTTGAGGAACGTTAAGCAATAGTTTACTTTAATGTGTACACAGTGTCGTAAGGAACGTACAACACATTCGAAATGTTTCTTTGTTCTTTGTATAAATGTTGGATTTGTATTCGAAAATATTTTTACAACATCGTCAATATTCTGCGTTGTTCTTCAGACAACGATTCTCAACGTAATGAATGAATCATGATTGTCGAATCTCGTGGCTTGATGTAAATCTGAAAAATGAAAGCGGAAGTTATTTCTGACTCAACCCAGCACCTGGTGCGCCACCGTTGAATCGTAATGATGAGTAAGGATGAATAAGATGGATGACGAAAAGAATTAACACGGCAGAAATAATTCAGGGAACTAATGATCGCCAAGTGTTCTTAACACTGTCCAAGGATAAATCCGAAATTATCGTTTGAAAAGGTGTTTCCACCGAGCAAAATCAATCCGGGCGCAAAGTTCTCGTACACACAATGATCAGCGTATTACGTCAACCATCTGTACTTGACCAGGCAACCACTCTAGCAGCTGATGACCTTAATAATGCTTCGCATAAATATGTGCGCGCTACAAGACGCACTTTGCATCTCGTCGAGCACAGAACCTCGTCTTAGGATTTCCTTGAAACCCGTAACGTGCGATCTCATTACGGGCGGTGAGCTCCGAGTATAATAAATTAAATTAATCATAGAATTCACGGAAATTTCACGGAGACACTTAATCCTGTCTCGTTGCCGAGATTCGTGACTCATGGCGTGCCAAACTCGTTAGGGTTAAACGCGGCTGAGGTCGTGGGCTTGTAATCGTTGCGCTCCGCGAATTACTGTTCCGTGTATTAGGTATGAAATATTTACGTGTGTTCATATTGCAACAATGCGCAGAAGTTTCGTTTCGTTAACATTTTAGTTTCTATTTGATCTGATAGAATATAAAACATACGTGCCTGCGAACTAAGAATTGTCCAGCGGCCCTACCCACAATTTTTATTGATATTGTGTGGAAAACAATGGTTTTAGGTTGAAAGATAACCCCCTAAAATTTGAAGTCGCTAACCCTTCATGTAAGGATGATATGAGGGTAAATTCCTTTAACTGTATCATTTTTTTTCTCGGTTGTTAATTAAGATATTCAGATAAAAGAAAAACGAAAATACTCGAACTTACCTCCTTCATATCATATATTTTTTTCACAATTTTGGTCAGATTATTAAGGGCAGAAAAAAAGGGGAAAGAGTTACCCTCTCTCTGCCAGTACCATATTAGTCACGTGTCCGGGCTGTCGCGGAAGCGTGGGGGAATAGCGTTGTAGGAGGGGAAGGTAGAGTGGGGACACAAGTCTTCACCCTTTGCAGTCGGAGCTATTTCAACTCGTAAATGAAACATTTCTTTCGACCTGCAATTATTCCATTCTTGTATATGACGTTTTTCATTTTATGGATATGGAAAATTGATATACAATCCTTAATTGTTGAGTATTTGATTAGATACCAACATGTTTAACAATGCAAACAATATTTTGGATAACGGTACAGCAATTTTTTGTGGTGTTTAAGGATTCCTTTAAGGATAACAATTTAAAAATAATGACTTTATAAATTATATGATTACTATACTACGGATCGTCATGCATTCATGGCATCCGAAATTTTTTAAAAAAGAGTAGACTATAAAATTAGACAGAATTCAGTACAATTATTATTTATTTCACATCTGCAAAGGCTACTGACACTGTGAATAAGATTCTATTTTATTCGACTTTCCTAAAATTCGTCTATAAAAATTGAAAATTGCATAAACATCCGCAGATTACTATACTTTTCTGTATACTTCTACATACTTTTTCTACTAATCAATGCTTACCAATCAATAAACTGCGGATCTTCATGCAAAATAAAAATTGTCTTCATAAATTGTACAACATAGGAGTCAAATAGAAATGTAATTTTTTCTCCAATGATATTAATTAGCTGAAACGAGTACATTGATATTTTTAAATCCTTTTAATCTGTCCACAGCTTTAAATTGCACATACTCATTTTCGCCATAAAATGCATAAAATCCGCAGTCTACTAATCGATTACGAAAGTAATCACAAAATAATTGATTATTGCCCAACTTCTGCCAGCTGTAGAAGACCGACCGTATTCGGGATTGCAATTCCAGAGCCTGGAGTCGCGTCTTCGCGTCGAGGCGTGACAAAGTGCGTGTAAATGCGATCTCAATCGGCCGTTGAAGTATCCGGTTCCCAGAGGAGATCGAATCGAACGAGCTCTTAACGAGTCGACCGGTCGCGGCCGGGCCGTTACGTCCAATTGCGATGGCGCGGTCATTAACGACACGAATTCATCGGCGGCGACGTTTTAACTTTAAACGGTCCACTCACTGTTTTATATGTTTGCAGGCTTGCGCCCCGAGGTACATCTGGTACTCCGTGTCCCAGTCGAAGCACGACTCCGAGGACAATCGATGGAGCAAGGAATCAACCGCGGGGAATCGACGGGAACCTGTCGGCACCTGTTGGGTTGTCAGCGACGGCATGAAGGACTCGCAGGAATTTTCGCCCTGCCGAACGAGTAAGTTTCTTATTATTTTAATTATCGCTTTTCTAAGCTGGGTAGAGACGTGTGTACGTACCGACGTGTCTTCAGGATCTTTGACAGATTTAGGGCAGTCAAGTGGGATGATTTATGTTGAATAGTTTCCGGATTTTATGCATTTATGACGAAAATACGTAGATGCAATTTAAAACAGTGAAAATGTTAAAGGACTTCAAGGGTATTAATATAATTATCTTCAATACATTAAAATTATCAGTGAAAAATATAAATTTATATTTAACTCCTGTGTCTTGCAATTGAATATATTCTTTTTACTACATTAAAATTATCAGTGAAAAATATAAATTTATATTTAGCTCCTGTGTCTTGCAATTGAATATATTATTTTCACCACATTAAAATTATCAGTGAAAAATATAAATTTATATTTAGCTCCCGTGTCTTGCAAGTGTATATATTATTTCCACTACATTAAAATTGTCAGTGAAGAATATAAATTTATATTTAGCTTCTTCTATAAATTATATTTATATATAAATTTATATTTAATGATGATGCATGCTTCAGGCCATTGCTAGTTTATAATAACCTGTTTGAAGCAAGTTAATATTTAATTACTAGATGAAATACAAAACTGTGAAAACATTAGAAGAATTAAGAAATAAACTAGACGAAAATGTCAATCGACTGAGTATGTGTAAGACAAAACAGAAGAAAGAATTGTTCAGAGGACAAATGAATTTCCATGTATGTAACTCCCTTTTTGTTATACTTGACGCAGACAGTTTTTATTTTGCACAAAGAGTCGTTACGCTATTTCAAACCCGTGGTAATTATTAAAAAATCATGTTTGTGTAATTTCCACGTCTCGTAATTGACTTAGAAAATTGTTACTCCTCTGTTCCATAATAATAGTAGCAGTTGATGAATTTAATTTGTCCTATAATAATAGTAATAAGAAAGAGAATAAATATAGAACAGAACATTTATGATCAAAAAAACTAGATTACATTGAACAATAAATAAAAAATAGTACTCCTAATTTTTATTTTGAGTGTTCGCATAGTTTCTGGATTTTTCAATAATTTCGGTACTGCATTTTAAACTATAAACATCGATTGCAAGACACAGCAGCCAAATAAACATTTCATTCTTCTTTCGATTATCTTAAGGTGAAACTAATACACTGGTGGCCTTTAATCTTTTTAATACCTCCGCTGTTTTAAATTGTACATACCCATTCTTGTCATAAATGCATAAAATCCGCAGTCTAAACATAACTTACAGCTGCATTCGCCAATAATTCCCGTATAAATATTCAATTGCTACTATTATAATGGGACAGAGGAGTATTTTTACATACAACCGTGCAGTCTATGAATTACTTTACAAAGCCAGCAAGTTCTCAACGCTGGTTGCTCCCAGTCTGTTGTTTTGGCACTCGAATTGAAACCGGGTCCTCAGAATTTATAGAACACGCCTCGGTGGCGTCCCCGTTCCGGAATTAGCTCGGTTTTCGAGAAAAAGGGAGAAAGATATCGGGAAAAGATTTTTGTGAGTCCGACTACGCTTCGTGCTCTCGAGTGCTATAAACAGTTGTAAACAGTTCGGCCGTGTTCTTTCCCTCTGCGAGTGTTCCGAGGATGGCGGTGTCGTTTCTCGAGAGGTAAATCGCTCGTCCCTTCAGGAATCCCGAAGGGCAAATTTCCTCCCCAGGACGACATGTGGCCGTGTCCTCAAACTATGGCGGCCATAAATACGCCCGGTAACAGGATATTTCCTGGCGTCCATGTAGGTCCGGCCGTTTAATGACAAAAGATACGTCGATTTTCGGCGGCCCTGTGAACGGGTGCTTGTTTTACGATGATTTAAGGAGCTACTCGGTTCGAATCACCTGTTCCAGTATCTCGACATCGTAAGCACAGTCGTGATGTCCGGATTATGGTTCTAAATGACGCTCTTATCATTTTGGTGCGACAGTTCACTGATTTTTAAAGCTCCTCTTCAACGAATACACTTCAAATTATATTTTCCGTGTGCTCGGAACAGGAAATTATGCTTTGACGAAATATTATTTATTATATTGGGTTGGCAAGAAAGTAATTTCGGTATTTTGTAGTGAAGTAGAGCCTAATTTTTTTGTAGAAGCAATGAACATTAATGTATACGATATTTTCCCTTTTGTTTGATGATCTTTTGCCAAAAAGAACGAACAAGAAAATATTTTATTGATTAAAATTCATCACTTGAATAAAGAAATTCGGTTTTATTTCACCTTAAAATACCGAAATTGCTTTCTTGCCAACCGAATATTTACACACGATTGGACGATCCATTTTGACCCATAACTAGCCTGCTGATTTTCTGCATTCATGACGAAAGTTGATAGGTGCAATTTAAAGCAGTAGACAGATTAAAAGAAAATGAGGATGTGTATAATAATTTTAAATGTAAATTCCTCAATGGCTCTGGCGACTTGCAATTAATCCAGACAATTGTTATTAAATTGTAATATTTTAGCAGCAAGTTTAAAACGTTGATTTTAAGAGGATTAAATTCTAATATTGATTAAACTTCTTCAAATTCATCAGAGAGTTCAAGGATGAATATTTTGTGAAGAATACTTTGTGAAGAATACTTTGTGACGAAACAAAGTGAAACAAGTCTATTTATGATGTAAATGATTACTTTAATCACATAATATAAACAAGTAAATTCAGTCTCTTCTGTTAAAAAGAAAAATGTGGAACAGTTTTTAGTTGATCATATTATTTCCATTAAGACTACTTCGTAAATTTTCATTGTTTGAATAAAATGTAAAGTACAAGCCTGTTTTAATAATGTGAAACATTTGTCAAGATTCAAGATATAACCAAAATAATCGGACGTTCATCTGAGCTTTTCACGTAAATAGTTGGATACATCCTACGCATATGTTACTAAAGAACGTCGAAAACATCGATGACTGCTACTCTGACTCACTACGTTCATTCATAAATTGTCCGCGAAAATAGTTACGCCATGCCTTTCCTTTACACGCATGACTAATACAAGCATACGTTTTACAAATTTTGCTTCATATGCATGACTCTTAGTATGTATTTTTTACCAGGAAGAAAAGAAAATATAAAATATTCGATTAAGCAGTGACCAAAATATAATCGTTTAAAAAAAGTATGTTCTTCTAAATGTACCTACATATTTAACATTGTATTTTAATTGTACAAACATAAGTATTAGTAACACATGAATGCATCTAACATATTTAATAATTATTGCAGATGGAGTTTAATAATTAGATAATTAGTCAAAAGAGTTCCACTTATTTGGAAGTGCTTTCACGAGTATTCTCTAAGCTACTTACAAATACATTCTTTTCTTTCTCGCGATAATGTCGTCCGAAGATAAGCTGGCTCAGAATGCAGTGCATTTTTGTGTTATCTGGTACTTATCAACAGTAGAGCAGACTTACAGAGCAGATTTCGGATGTTATTTATGTGTAACGTAGTATCTTGTCTCCCACGTTGCTCGGATGCTTTGGAATCCTTTCCGGTCCATCATACTTTCTGACGAAGGTCGATCGCTTTTTTCTCTCTCAAATCATTTGCACTTATCTTCAATTTTAAATTTACTTCCTCACTTTTAATCTATACGTAATACGAATAGACAATTTTCCAGATAGACATCTCAAAACAACATTTTACTCATTTTTCATTCGTCCTTTAATTCGACATTCTTTTGCTTTATGGTGTAAATGTTGGCTATTTCATGTCGATTTATCTTGTCTTACTGTTTCAAATCATTTGCACTTACCTTCAATTTTAAACAAAAATTTACCTTCAATTTTAAACAAAAATTTACCTTCAATTTTAAACAAAAATTTATTAAAACAGCTTTTTAGTAATTTTTCATTTGCCCTTAAGTTCGACATTATTTTGCTTTATTGTGTAAATGTTGTGTCTTAAATGTTGGCTATTTCATTTCGATTTATCTTGTCGTACGTCCTAGCGAGTGTTCAGAATTTAAAAATCACCTCGTCAACAAGTTAGAATTTTTTCCGGTCCTTTGTCTTGAATTTCCCAAAAGATAGTACAATAAATGACTACAGTTTATCGTTGAAACGAGAGAATGAGAGATGTGTATACATAGAATCGTGCAACGTTGAAGAATGTTTCGTCACAGGGTATACGAATCGTAACACTCATTACATCCGGTGCTCACCCGCAGGCCACAGAAACATCCTTTTCCTGTAACGAAAGTATGTTCCAACGAACGTCCCAGCATATTTGGTAAAAGACAAATCCTGCGTGTGCACGCGTGCATGGTGCATTCCGGGCTAATGCATTTCCTGCGACGCGTTGGCTCCACATTTCTTCGCGAATTCCCAGTTGGCATTGACAGTGTATCCACTGAAAACGAAATAACAAACAAATGAAGCATCTTGACAATGTACACTTCTGAATAAAACGAACATCCTGAAATGTTAAACTACAAAGATAGAATATATGTATGATAAAATATCAATTTAACAATTTAAAACTACATCTGACAGTTAGTTCCTTTTCTTTCAAGTTTATAATATGTGGATATTATAGAATATGTCTACTATCAAAAGAGTGAGCTGTATAATTTTTTTATTTATTAAATAAACGTCATATGAGCTTGTTAAACTCTAGCAATTTAAGTAACGGTTAAGTTACAATCTTGTTAATAAGGAAGATCATTATCCTTAAAATATTTTATTCCCTTTAGTTATTTAATTAATGTCGTACCAACCTGTTTAATATTAGTGAGAATTTTGTAAATTGTGTACTGATGAATTCTACAAATGTAAAGCTTTTATTTATTCACTTAATGTCGCACCAACATGTATTATTTTATTGAGCAAATTTTAACCATAGTTGCATTTGCATACGTAATTAATATAAATAAAAAGTACGTAAATTTTCCATCCGCGTTCATGTTAACTTGATCACCCGTTGCACATGGTCAAAATTGTTAGGTTTGACAGAACAATAGTGCACAATAGTGTGATAGACGTGGCAAGAATCCGTCATAAAATCGTGATATCCTCACGGAAACGATTCGGCCCGACGACGTGTGACCTCATCGTCCAGAAATTCCGCGATGAGAGCGAGCAATTAAACAATTTGTAGGAGCCAACGTTTGCTGTCGCTTTTCCCAAGAATCGCGGCGAGGTTTAGCTCGCTGTCCGTGAACACGTGATGTCGTTTATCATACACTTTATCAGCGAAAGTTCTCCTCTCTATTAAGCAACTAATAAAATTTGCCTTGGAGAAACAGCAAGGAAATTCCAACATTTTAACCGACAATTGCGCATCCTCAAATGCTTATTTTGCGCATCAATCAGCAGAAACATACGCAAATAGTAATATAAAAATGATTTCTTTTTTAGTGTTACAATAATTGTATTTAGATATAATTTATTAAAAAGACTTACCAATAAAGTAAAGACTTACCAAAACAGTAAAGAGATAAAAAGAATTAAAAAATATTGTTTTATTCTACTGAAATGTTAAAATCATCAAGTCTTGCAATTAATGCAGAAAATTTTTATTTTGAGGAAAACAGTTTTTGCCAATCCAAAAACAAATATTAAATACATTAACTAAAAGATTAAAAATATTTCTATTTTCTTTTCTTAATTTAACGAGAGTACTTAGGTTCTATTAATGTAATACAAGTTTTTAATTAAAATTCTTGATAAATAGACAGCGGATTTTATGTATTCATGCCAAAAATGAGCAGGCGTAATTTAAAACAGTAAAAGTACTAGAAGAATTTAAAAATATTATTTTATTTTCAATCCATTAAACATATTAAAAAAGAAAATAAATTTTTATTTCACTCCAGTTTGTTGCAATGCAGGTAGAAAATTTTTATTTTGCATAAAAATGCGCTGTCTATTGATGCAACATGGATTTCTCATTGCTACATCAATAATGTTAATTTTAGTACCATACTTATGCCAATAATTGTAATTCCATGTGCACCTTCTTATTCAGAAAAATCAGAAATGCTATTAATAAGTAGATTAACTTTTTTTAGTATAAAATATTCGAATAATTAGCATAATCGATAAAAAATTGAATGTGAGTCATTCATCGCGGTGGGAATGGCGCCTTGGTGAATTTTGAATCCAACTATAGTCGTAACCTCGCTTGATTGCTCGTCAGTATCGCGTTGCTCATTGTTGCCTTTTCTGGAGGGAATTGCCGTGCACGTTCTTCTGTCTGCTTATCTGTCTTCGAGTAACTGGCATCCATTTGTCGGCGTTTACAATGTCATAAGTATAATTTCCTTCACGGAACGGAGTGCATGCTCGGTTTCACAGCTGCTTACGATATTTGCTGGCACTCCATTCTCATTCTCCACGTCCTTCGATCTCGCGAATTGCACAGTGCTGGAATGCTTGATTTTTAATTGACTCATTCTTCGACGATTTTGAATTATTTATGAGAGCTCGAACCGTTTATCCGACACTCCTTTCATGAACATTTTCGGAACGGTGGGATCGTGAATTCAATTCTGGTCTCTCTGTTGCAATTTTTAATATTACGTATACCACAGGCACGCATGACTCGTTTTTTATTTTGCAGTTATTGAAATTGCAAAACTGCTTACATTCGAGATTACTGTATAAATTTCCTTTTTCGTGCACATTATAAGATGTGCGAAATATTTAAATAAATTCAATATTGTAATTTCTGTAAAGCAACAAATACAATATTGTAATTTCTGTAAAGCAGCAAATACAATATTGATGACAAATACAATATTGTGATTTTTGTAAAGCAACAAACACAATATTGTAATTTTTGTAAGGCAACGAATACCGATTATTTTTAATGTTCAGTACGTGTAATGTTAAACTATTGTCAAAATTTACTAAATTGGGATGTTAATACCCTTTCTTGTGCTTCGTTACGGTTTATTTGTGACCACCTCAGGAAATTATGCTTACTATTAGACATATTTTCATTTTTTCTATGCAAAACTACTATAAGAAGCATACTTTGATCATTTATTACGAAATACGTTTCTACACAACTTTTGCATGGTTTTTTAATACGTTTTATTAACTATTACCATACTGCGGATCTTTATGCAAAATAGAAATTGTCTTCATCAATTGCAAGACACAGAAGCCATATAAAACTTTCTGTTTTCAATAATTTTAATAAATCGAGAATAACATATGAGCGTTGTTAAATTGTCTTAATGTTTTTACTGGTTTAAATTACATCCACCACTTTGTGTCATAAATGCATAAAATCCGCAGTCTAACTATTACACAGTTTTCTCAACTCTCGTACGCTCCTCAAAATTTTTTATTTCCTTACGGCTTAATTTGACATATTTGTTTGAAATGCAAGCATATGAATAAAATTTGTCGGGTTGAAACGCAGACAAGATAAAAATACAAAATATATATTTGGTAGAAATGTTGAAGTACATGTAAAAAGTTTGCTACAATTTCATTAAACGTACAACGTTCTTTGTTAGATTATGGTATATCGTTGTACGTGCTTCACCTGCGCGAAAGATGTACGCCATGAAACATCTGCAGCCACGTAACTTTTATTTCCGTACACTTACGTTATATCTCCACTCCTTTAAAAAACACACGGTGACACCTAAATTAGCATGAATGTGCAATTGCTGT
Organism: Lasioglossum oenotherae; assembly: GCA_028455765.1. Lineage (NCBI taxonomy): Eukaryota > Metazoa > Arthropoda > Insecta > Hymenoptera > Halictidae > Lasioglossum > Lasioglossum oenotherae. Next base: position 7,399,712 of record CM052279.1, on the reverse strand, counting down.
TTTTTCCTTCGGCGCACTTCCTGTTCAAATATACACATTACTGCAGAGCATTTACCGCTAAACGTTTTGGTAGTAACCTGCCAACTTTGATGTAAATGCTTCGCTAATGAAATTTGTGGCTGAAGCTAATGAAAATAAATTGTACTTGAAGTGAACCAAGTGTTAATGGTTTTGTTAGATTCTGCAAAATAATATTTAAACGAACAGCAGATTTTATTATGCATTGAATAAAATCTGAAATCTTTAATAATTGCAATGGGAAAAGTATTGATTGAAATAAATATTATTTAGTGTTGTGTAACACTGAAATAAATATAATCTGAAATCTTTAATAATTGCAATGGAAAAGTATTGGTAGAAATAAATATTATTTAGTGTTGTGTAACACTGAAATAAATATAATCTGAAATCTTTAATAATTGCAATGAAAAAATTATTGATAGAAATAAATATAATTCCGGACATGATTCTGCAAAATAGTATTTAATTATGATTAACATCAAATTTTTATTATACATTGAATAAAATTGTAAATCTTCAATAATTGCAATGGAAAAGTATTGATAGAAATAAATATTATTTAGTGTTGCATAACTCCATCTAATAATATGGTTAGGTTAATAATAGTAAGAATATTATTATGACTATCATAATTGTTGTTCTGTGATATATCTTGACAGACATATAAATCTTTATTGGACATAATTCCTCAGTACGTACGTTCTTGCGTAACTAAATTTTACACGATAGCATTTGTGTGTCACAAATGCTTGAAATTCTCTGTGTAAAATTTATGGGATCTATTATTGTCGACAATGAGCCAGCTCGTTTACAACTGTTTCTCCTGTAAATTTTAAGTTAATGGAATTCACGTGATTAATTGCACGATGATATATTAGGTTGTTCCAAAAGTTTCTTTCGTAATGTGTTCCTTTAATATTACTAAAGAAATATTAGGTTGCGTTCATGCATTGTACACGCTACATAAATCATACTTGGTTTAAAACATTAAATAAATAATAGTAATAAATAGTAGGTTGTCCGAAAAGTTGGTTTTCGATTTATGCACACAGTGCAAATTCATGTTAGGAAGTACTAAAACATCAACATAAAAATTATCGAATTGTTTGTATTTGTCTAGCAACATTAAAGGACACATTCGAGAAGAAACTTTTGGGACAACCTAATAATATTTTTATCTTAAGCTTCTTTTCATAGCTTGACTATAATATTTCATGTTTTTAAATCATTTACTAGTTGAGAGTGCGTCGTGACCCCTTTTTGCACACCTAACAATAAGACTACACAGTTTCTTGTCGATTGCCACACTCGGCGAAAAATCGACTAGCCTAATGGCCTGTAAAGTGTTAACTGTTCTGCAAGCAGAGGAAAAAAAGAGAGCACGGTGTTAGCCGCTAGTAAAAAGAGGTTTTAGTGCCACCTTGGAGGTCTCGGAGTATGTACATGCTCGACGATTTATGATTCACACTCTGTCCACTACCTTCGATGGGTCGAGACAGTGATTACGCGAACGAAAGCAGTGCGAGTCTCATCCAGCCTTCTTGAAACCGCGGTTCCGCAGAAATCAGACAGTTATTACGGCGTGCAGTTTCTAGTACTTCCTTTTAAACGGCTATCTCTCTTGTGTTTGCCCAAACTTGGTATCGGACTGCGAACGTTTCCCCTTAAGTCAACCAGGAAACTTTTTTCCAAGTTATTTTAAGAAAATGAATGCCCGCAATTATGTTCTTCGTGCGATAATTACACGTCCTGATGGAATTAAAATAAAAAGTCTCGTATGTGGACCGCCATTAAAAGTGCAAGCAAAACGTCTGTTCAGGAAAGAATTAATTTATTTATTAGAATTAATTTTATTTGCATATTTTACAACATCACAGAAATAATTTTTATATTGCGAATACAAAAAGAAATTCCAATTGAGCAACTTCTTTAGAAAAAATCACTTTTATTTGAATTAATTCCTTTGTATGTATTTATTAAAACCATATACATTAATTTAAAAATGTATGCTATTATAATGTTGGCCTCTCATTTAGAGCTCCATAAGACAACTAAAAAAGATCGTACATCACTTTTTAAAGAGTCAGTGTAAAGAGGAAACTTCAATCTTTAAATCTGCGGTGGTTCCAGTACCGAGACATATTTTTCAAAATTTCCACAGACGTTTTAATGTACAGCATTTTCGAAAAAAATGCATTTTCATGTTCTTGCCCGTCGAAAAATCTTGGAATAAAATGATCAATGTAATTATGAATGTAGAGGCATCTGGCTTTAAGACAGATCCGAATTTATTGTCGTGCGATAATTTTTAAGAAAATTATCGCAGTTTAAATCAAGGAAAGTTGAAATACACTGTACAACAATTGCGCCGCCGCAATTTCTTACATAGACGCTATTGTGCGTTTACTATTGCGGCCAGACGAGACAGCCGTACGTCAAACAATGAACAAGGCGTCAGGGTAGCAGCTCGTAACAATAACGCCGGGTGAAAGTGGCAATGAATTGCAGTAACTGTATTCTTCGACGAAATCCGCCCACCAGTCAAAGCAGCCGCTGGGTGTACGGTTTGGTGGGGGGAAAATCGTAATTAGAAGGCGCCATTGCCTCCGGCCACCGACTCAACACCGTTCCAACGAGGCCAATTAGTACTTGATCTTACTTGAATTACGATCGTGTTACCGATCTGCCGTCTTCGCGCTACCACAGTATCTCTTCTTGCCGCGGATTCATTAAAACGAATCGTGGCCGGCCGCCGACGACTATCATTCGCGGCGACCAATGAAAATTACGAGTAGTTTGTCCTGGGACGAAGTATTGGCGACTGGAATGCCGGGAGACAAGATCTCGGATGCCATCGTGCAATAAGAACCACTCGATTTTATTGTGACAGCACCCACTACTGGCAATTGCTCGAGAAAAATTAGTGTTTTCAAAAATGAATTTTCATGTTACTCTTTTCGAACTTTTCTAAAGTTTTACTTTTCTGATTTTAATCATGAATTTTCATGTTGTTCTTTATCACCGGTTTGCTCTTTCAAGCGTTTAAAAGACCGAATTTAAACTTTCATTTAGATATTGTTGATATTTTAAATGAAGTTCAATGAACTTTAATAAATTTTAATGACCTATTGGAATTTGATAATTCAGGTTTGAAAATGCATTTTAATATTGTTCTTTATCACCAGTTTGCTCTTTCAAGCGTTTAAAAGACCGAATTTAAACTTCCATTTAGATATTGTTGATATTTTAAATGAAGTTCCAATGAACTTTAATAAATTTTAATGACCTACTGGAATTTTATAATTCAGGTTTAAAAATGCATTTTAATATTGTTCTTTATCACCAGTGTGCTCTTCCAAGCGTTTAAAAGACCGAATTTAAACTTTAATTTAGATATTGTTGATATTTTAAATGAAGTTCAATGAACTTTAATAAATTTTAATGACCTACTGGAATTTTATAATTCGGGTTTAAAAATGCATTTTAATATTGTGTTTTATCACCAGTTTGCTCTTCCAAGCGTTTAAAAGACCGAATTTAAACTTTAATTTAGATATTGTTGATATTTTAAACGAAGTTCAATGAACTTTAATGAATTTTATTATAATAAATCACTGAAATTTTATAAATTCAGGTTTTAATATTGAATTTTCATGTTGTTCTTCATCACAAGTTTGGTCTTTCAAACATTCAGAAGGTAAATGAACATTAATGGATTTTCTGAATGAAGTTTCCGATGAATGAGAAATTGGTGTGGACCATCGTGGAAAATTTGAGATCTTAGATTTTCATTTTTGTACTAACACTATTGACTAGTAAAAATTTCGTAGTGATTTGAAAAGTTTTTCAGGAAACAGATAGGTCTGATAGGGAACACTTAATCGCTCATCGTCACTCGCATACATTTACGTGGAATCAGAATCACAGTAGGTCCATTCATTCCTTGTTACTCCATTAAGGGTCGCGTGTACCGCGCAAACGCTTTCGCCGCGCCATTCTAATTTCCTCTTCAAAAATCGAATCACTCCTTTCGAAGGAATCTATCGATCTTCTATGGAAACATTGCGTAAATATTAAACTCTCCTTACGGCTTATTTGAAATAACCAATTAATTTCCTACTTGTTTATTATGTGGGTAATAAATATATAAATATAAATTGAAAAATTAATTTAGGCTGTAGATTTGTGACTTCGATTATTCGTTTAAATTTGGAAACGTGAATAATAAGAACAGTTGCTTCCAATTAGTCACAATGCAAGATTAAATCTTTATTAATTTGTACAATAAATAGTGTCCTATACAGAACGATCTAGGTAAAACTTGCAGAAAAGAATTTTTATGAAGAATATTGATTTTATCCATGACAAAGTTCAGTAGGTAAAATTTTATTTAGTATAATAGAAAGATTATAAAAATGATTGATATGATTAAAATGCTGTTTATTGTGATTCCCGCAGAGATTTGTTATTTTGTAGCAAAGATTAGCGGTCTACTGATACCGTTAATCATTTTCTCACGTCGAGCAGCGTTTCATACGTGAAAACAGCTCCGTGGCACTTGTCCTGGGTCCAAGTTCGAGTGCAAAGCACTCTCTTACCGACAAGAATAGCACCCTCGCAGAGCATCGAGACAGGAACGATTATAAATAGATCGACCGGAGACGATATCACCCAATCGAACCTGCCCTTTGTCGCTTCACACATTACGGCTACCTTAGAAGCCTCCTCGCAAACATGGTTGCCGTTCAACACTAGAAACCTAATCCAGGCTTTGGAGATCTAATCCAGACGCTCTATTTATTTAGGCGTGAACACTGTGTACAAGTAAATCAATTTTCCAACTACAGGGAATTTTTAATGACTGAGGTGTACATAAGAACAGGGTAAATTTGGACCCACAGTATTAAAATCGTTACTCAACCATCCAGTTCATGGCAAATTAAATAAATAAACAGCTGCTGTATTAGGAACAATAGGAAGATTGACGTGTCTATGAGAATTATCTCCAAAGATGTCTTTTAAAAAATTGATAAATAAATCAGTAAATAGTCCTAAACGTCATCAACAAATGGTCCGCTGTCCGAGGATTAAATAATAACTTCCTCCGAAGTTGTTACGTTATATTATTCTAAAAATTTGTTGAATTGTGAATGATATTGCAGTCGCTTTTAATCTTTAGCTTCGAAACGACATAGAAAATTGCTGGCGAGTTAATAAAATATCGGAGGCTGTTGCTGAACTAAAATAAAGTCGGTTGCGAAAGTAATAATTAGTAATTTGCATCAACTGCAACAAACAAGGGCGAAGTAATAATTTCTTTCATTCTTCAACAATGTTCATAAGCTGCAACTAATACATTTTTAATTTGCCCACTGTTTTAAATTACAACTGCCCATTTTTGTGGTATATGCATAAAATCCGCAGTCTAGTGATAACATTTGAACTCGATTTTGCTAAGACAGTGTGCGTCCACAAAATGGCAGTGGGGATCCCCGTAGATTGCCTACGAGACAGCTTATCGTAATTTCCGAACGATCAGTATCCCGCGGATGGTGTCATGGATGGTTCATCGAATCTCTTCTGCATACAACCGGGTATTTCAAGTTTCAATCAAAGTCCACCTTTAGCATCGGACGGATCAACATTCGCATTCGCAACGGCGCCTATCAAAGATGCGTTTTACGTCTCCTTTCTTCGCTGCCCTACACGGCTGGATCGTCGTCGACGACCGATTGATGTAATTGCGTGACTGGCAGCTCGTCCAAAGCGACCGATCGGCCGTCAGGACCCCTTCGTCGCCGTTTATAACGTATGTGCATACGTGACCATGTAGGAGAAACCATGGTACGGGGATCCCACCGGATATTCTCCCATACACGCTCCGTTTTCTTACTGCGCGCACGCTGTTACGCGGTGCGTGGCGTCTACGAGACGCTTGCGTACAATTTACAGAAAAATATTTTATAAGATCCTGCTAGGCCCATGCGCTAGGTGTACAAATTAATTCTCGGCCTTATCACAGAAGAATTAATGTCTACCCAAAGTTCAAACTTCTTAACTCCATGTGTCTACACTTCTTGTCTATCGCTCAGGCAGGTAACGATAGTGATGACCGGTTAGGATGCAGAAAACAACCAGCACTAATTTGAATCTTATCAGTTGGCATGGTGTTCTCCAAACACAAAGTATGTGTATTGAATATATTAAAATTGGTCACGTATTGAACGTATTAAAATTGGTCACGTATTCAACATACATTAAAATTGGTCACGTATTGAAAATATATTAAAATTGGTCACAAATTGAGCATATTATGTTAAAATTGATCATACATTGAACATATTATATTATAATTGGTCACGTAGTGAACATATTAAAATTGATCATACATATATTGAACTTATACATTAAAATTTATCATATATTGAACATATTAAAATTGGTCCAATATTGAACATATTACAGTTGGTCAGAGTATTGAATATGTATATTGAATATATATTAAAATTAGGCACGTATTGAACATATTATATTAAAATTGATCATACATTGTACATATTATATTAAAATTCGTCACATAATGAACATATTAAAATTGATTGTACATATATTGAACATATATTAAAATTTGTCATATATTAAAACTTGTCATATATTGAACATATTAAAATTGGTCACATTTTGAACATATTATATTAAAATTGATCATACATTGAACATATTATATTATAATTGATCACGTAGTGAACATATTAAAATTGATCATACATATATTGAACTTATACATTAAAATTTATCATATATTGAACATATAAAAATTGGTCCAATATTGAACATATTACAGTTGCTCAGAGTATTGAATATGTATATTGAATATATATTAAAATTAGGCACGTATTGAACATATTATATTAAAATTGATCATACATTGTACATATTATATTAAAATTCGTCACATAATGAACATATTAAAATTGATTGTACATATATTGAACATATATTAAAATTTGTCATATATTAAAACTTGTCATATATTGAACATATTAAAATTGGTCACATTTTGAACATATTATATTAAAATTGATCATACATTGAACATATTATATTAAAATTGATCGAATATTGAACATATTAATATTGGTCGAGTATTGAACATATTAATATTGGTCGAGTATTGAACATATTAAAATTGGTCGAAAATATTGAACACATTAAAATTGGTCACATACTGAACATATTAAAATTGATTATACGTTGAACATATTAAAATTGATTATACATTGAACATATATTAAAATTGATCATACATTGAACATATTATATTAAAATTGATCGAATATTGAACACATATTAAAATTGGTCGAGTATTGAACATATTAAAATTGGTCGAGTATTGAACATATTAAAATTGGTCGAGTATTGAACATATTAAAATTGGTCGAATATTGAACATATTAAAATTGGTCGAATATTGGACATATTAAAATTGATAATATATTAAACATATTTAAATTGATCATATATTGAATATATTAAAATTGGTCACATAGTGACTATGGCTGTTGTCAACACATTCAAGGCAAGGCATGCCAACAAACAGAAGACAGTACCTCGTTCACCGTAAGCTGAGCATCACACACATATAATAAGTTACTTTTATAAAAACCCTACAGATTATAGGCTATTAGAAAATGGAATATTTATTAGCCGTTATTACAAATAATATTTCACGCGCGGTCGAGTAAAATGGATACCGTTTTCTTTTACTACTCATTACACTACGAATCTTCGTGCGTTTATGGCATATCTTACACAGAGTTAGCGCTATACAGTAAAGGGTTTATCGACCTGCATGTGCAATGAATGCACAAAAGCCCCAGTATAGGAAACAATAATTACCTTAAAGTTGTTTTTATGATTCTAATCATACCGTACATACCTTCTTCAAGTTCTTCAAGCTAAAAGTGGCCATTGTGCAACTACTGCGACAAAAAGGGTGATGACTTTAACATATGGCTTGAGATTATAAGCAGCATGCACGCATTATCTAGGCTAGGTCATTCCAGTCACGTGTAAAGCTCTTAACCGCCTGTGAAGCTAATTGCAAGCACACACTTCTCACCTCTTACCATTATATTTCGATGAAATTTTTGGACACAGATCTACGAAACGTATTTTTAAAATTTTCAGTACAACCCCCCTATAAAAAAGTTGTATAAATAATAACTTCTAATATTTCCTTTGTGCAATTTTTTCCAAAATTCGTTTCACGTCTTGTAGCAAATCAATTGTTTTAACTTCTCAAAAAATATCCAAGTCGTGCGATCTGATATTTAAAAAGTTATCGTTAGACAGCGGATCTTTGTGCAAAATAAAAATGTTTTATATGAATTAGAACAACCTGGGACAACCTTGTTATAAAAATTGCAAGAAATTTAAATAAATTCAGTGTTGTCAGTTTTATAAATCAATGTACAGCATTCGCATTTTGAGCTCGGCACGGTTGCTGTTAAAAGTGTCCGAATATTACTGTGGGTAACCGTACACTTCTCGCAGAGTGTGGACTCGCATAAACGTCAATCTGGCTGTTACCATTCTAAAACGACCGATACGGTGCCTCGAAGGCGACACAGTGGCCCTGATCCAGCCAGCTCGGTCAATAATTCACAATATACGGTTAATGATGACAACTAATTACATCGATGTGAACGTAACCTTGACAGGCTGTATGAAGAGTCCGTCGTGGAACGACGCGCGGGGTTTTGTTGCTTCTCAGGATTGATAGCGACCGATTGTCGGTTAATGGCAGCGACTCGTCGCGATTGCTCGCAGCTTATTGACGCTAATGCCAAGTGTCAGCCCGAGATTAATCTTTCGAAGCGGCGGTCACATTCGCGCTATCAATCTTACTCGCGAGTACCGGCGGGAATGTGAAAGTACCATTCCGTTTCCTCCTCAAGCTTTTTCGTTCGTTCCGCGCACAACCTGCGGGAATTTTGAGTGACGTGTATTAAATACTAGATCATCGTACACGTTTCGATTCCCCGTAGAAGTGTGTCATGCCGGAATCAGCGGTTTAACCGTGAGTCATCACGGGCGAGCCCTTTTAACTCTTTTAAACGTTTCCCGCAGGAGCGAAACGTTTACTAGCGGTCGCATCATTATTTAATCGGAGCAAACGATGATTGCGCATTAATATTATAAGGGGAATTCGCTGGGGCACTATCTCTCAGCAAATATATTTTTATCATTTCTGCCGAGATGGGTTTTCTGGGGTGACGTCCTTATCTGGCCCTTGTGTCAATTTGGCACGTCTTTCTCAAACGTGGTGCACGATAAATGTGGAGAAGATGTGTGCCTCGCATAATTATTTATTATCAGGTCGTTAAGTATGAAACTTGTCTTGAAATTTGACTTCTATTTGTCAAGTTTCATACTTAACCTGATATATGGTGGTAGAGATACTGTCATATGTACAAGAAATTAGTTCTTCAGCTTAATATAATTATTTAAACATTTACCTACTTTTCTTGTGTTGATTTTGTACGTCTTTTTGGTATGTCATTGTATAAGTGACCTTAATGAAAGAATTTGAAAATTTAATTATTCATTTTTCCATTATGTCGATTTTGTACATGTTTTTATTACTCTCTTTAATATAGTGATTTATCAGACAAGGATAATGTCGTATCTGAATATACAAGAAATTAGTTTATGTTCTTAATGAAAGAATTAAAAAATTGAATTAATCATTTTTCCATTATATTGATTTTGTACATTGTTTTATCACTTCCTTTAATATAATAATTTATCAGACAAGGATAATGTCGTATCAGAATATACAAGAAATGAATTTTGTTCTTAACGAAAGAAAAATTTAAGTATTCATTTTTCCATTATGTAATTAGTAGACCGCGGATTTTCATGCATTAATGGCTTCTAAAAATGTTCAAAAAATGCTGAAGTATAAAATTCCGCAGAATTTAATGCAATTTTTACTTATTTCGGATCTATAAAGGTCCCTACCATTGAAAATATGATTTTATTCGTTCCCACTTTCTTGAAATTTGCCTGGAAAAATTAAGAATTGCATGAACATCCGCAATCTAGTTATTAGACAAGGATAATACGTGATACATGAATATACAAGAAATAAATTTATGTTCTTAATGATAGAAAATTCGAGTTATTAATGAAATTATTATGAAGATTCACTGCTTAAAATAAAATGATCTCCCAATGTCCGAGATTTGAAAGATTACGCCTGGGGAAAAAAAAGGAAAAGAAATTGGTACGTGCAGGTACCTCGTGGCTGCATTTCTGCATTCTCATCGTGCGCATTGATGTACAGCGATGGGCGTAAAAGAACTTCCGCACGGCTCGGGACTACACGATAAACGTCGCTGGCACGTGAAACGAAACTAAAACCTCTTTCTCTCGGGCGACGTCTTTTACTTCCTGCGTGATGTCGCCTGGGTTACGTACCCCTTTCGGATCTTCCTCGTAGTAATTGCATTTGACGTTTCGAGAAATGGACCACACGGTCTAATTGTCTTCTTTCGGTCCCTCTAATTCTCCCTACGAACGTCTCCATTTTAATCTCGTTTGCAACCTACCGAAGCCATTTGTTTGTTGTGGTCGACACTGCTTGTAGAAATTATATAACATAGTCTGATCATTTCCTTACTTCCCTCTATAATTTAATTTTTATATTTTATACTTGGAATGATTTTTTGAACTAAATTGATGAACGTAGTACATAGTTGTTCATTATTAGACTTCATCATTACACTGATAAAAACAAAATAAACAAAGATAAAAACAAAATAAATTTCTTCTCAGAATAATGTTAATATATTCAAAATAACGTGACAATAGTTTTTAACTCTTTTCATATTTTGTACCGATCTGCATTTCATTTACTCTCTTTTGTCACAAAAGTAAAAAATCAACATACACTACTGTACAAGAAGAAAGAAGCACCCGGCCATATTTAATAGAAAAGCGTAAAAAATCAAATAAGGACACAGTAAGTTTTGAAAAAGAATTCCGGTGTTTATTAATTGGATAGTTCTGAGAAATAATCTAATACTTTAAATGCAATAAATCAATCATTGTACAATACAATTTCTACATAAAGATATTGTTTGTCATTATATCATATAATTATACTGGGTGCTTCTTTCTTTTGCACAGTAGTGTATGGTATTTCAATCAACATATTTTATAAAGCTGGAGTCTGGAGGTATACCTGGATAATTAACAGACTACAGATCTTTGTGCAAAATAAATGTGCACAATAAATCTGCAAATAAATGTGCACACTAAATGTGCAAATAAATATGCACAATAAATGTGCACAATAAATGTGCACAATAAATGTGCACAATAAATGTGCACAATAAATGTGCAAATAAATATGCACAATAAATGTGCACAATAAATGTGCACAATAAATGTGGAAATAAACGTGTACAATAGATGTGCAGAATTGTGAAAAATACGTGTTAATAAAACAGTGTGTTAAGAAAACAACAATCGTTTTAAGTCGCTCTTTTTTGCCACAAATGCATGAAATCCGTCTGGCAGTGAACAATTGAAAATGGCACAAACTCCCGCAATAACAAGAAACAGTTACAAGATGCACGCACTACTGAAGCCCTGCTAGAATCGAAGACAATGCACCTAATTCCCAGAACAGAGAGTGCCAACGCGACAGAAACAAAATGAAGGAGTCGATCGAGTAGTTAGAAACTGCACGAGCACGTCGAGCGGAGAGAAATCAATTTCCCGTATCCGATTTTTCTCGTTTTTGTTCGGACAAGTGCCAGCTATTGTTCTCCCCTGAAATTTCATCGCGATTCCATCGGACACGGCTAAAAAACGTAGACATTTCTGCGATTTCGAAAGGGCATTCCAGGAGGCGGATTCGCGAGTACGGCAACAGGGAATCGCCAGAAGAACAGCTATAATAACCCTTCGTTTTTCTCGATGACGCGTAATTGCTGCTTCAGCACGTGAAATAGGATCACTCGCGGATAAAACGGTCTGTCAAACCTGGGTACACGCGTGTCACCAGCGGACGCGACGTTTGAACTGGTTTGAGACGGTTGGAAAAACGGGAAATTATAGGAAACCACGAGCTACGAGGAAGCCATAAAAATCGTAATCGTGGGGACGACGGTGCCAGATGCGCGCATCGGACCAAGTGGTAACTGCGGATGTTGAAAAAAGTCGCTCGAGCAGAATGAATTATTTATTGAGACACTTGAATACCGCGATACGCTTCCGATCACTGTGACCGTTCGAATCGCGATAAAATGCGAGGGAATTGTTTTCTTCCCATAAACCGTGTCTGGATCGAAGTGCTCTTCTTGTCGCTACTGCTTCTGCGTGATCCTTGTAATATAAGATCTTCATACATTTTTAGAGATCTTGAAGTAGGCTACACCCAAAATCTTCGTTTAAGTTGACAATACACTGAGCAGCGCAAAAATAGGCATATGTAATTTATAAAAATAACAGAATTAAAGTGGAAATTTCATCAGTTTTATTACAATAAAATTTACTTAATTAATATTAATAAATTTAGAATAAACTTACAATACATTAAAAAATTTATTTACTTTACTATGGATGAGTCTTCATTTAAATTAACAATATGCTGCGCCGTTAAAATTACTGGCATACATATTTTATAAAAATAGCAAAATTAAAGTGAAAGTTTCACCAGTTTCATTACAATATATACTCCAATTAAGAAATTTATTCACTTTACTATGGATGAGTCTTCATTTAAATTGACAATATGTACTCTGAGCAGTAAAAATTACTGGCATACATACTTTTTAAAAATAACAGAATTAAAGAGGACTTCTCACCATTTTTATTACAACATGTAATCTGATTAAAAAATTTATTCAATTTACTATGGATGATTATTTCCTAACTTCAACAATTTCAAAATACAAAATTTGAAACCATTTGACTGGTGCTGGTAGGTTTCATAATAATTCTTTTCGAATAAAAGGAAATAATGTCCAAGTAAAAGATTAGAAGTCTAAAAATATTTTGGATGTACAATACACTGCTCGTGGATTAGATAAATGTTTCTATAAATTGTGTGATGAGTACTAAATAAAAGAAACATTTAATTCTTCTACTAAAAGCAAAAATACATTAAGAAACAAAAATCATAAAGCCAGACCTAATAAATTGTGGTATAATTATTAACAACACAGCATGTACGTGACGAAAGTGATATGAGGTGTTAATATATAATCACCCAGATAGGATAATTAAATATATATTGACCTCCTAAATTGCCACTTAATTACATTCAATCTCTCCAATGCTCGAATCGCAATTGGGTCGCAATCGAATTTAAACTCTTTCATCGAGATCTCTGCACTGGGAAGAAATTCCCTGAAAGTTGCACGAGAGGCTCGAAAGAGAAACTGATGTATCGATCTTCTCGATCCCGCGAGGAAAACGTATTGCAAAGGCGTCACGGCGGAAGATCGATCTGGGATTAATGATGCATGCACGTATTCCATCGGAGTTGTGCGAGAGTGCGTGGCGATGGGCCTTTAAAGCGATGCCTACTCGACTTCCTAGTCGATAGCTCGACAAACGATCTCCGTGTCACTATACAAGCAGTGCTGGGTTTGTACGTCGCTCGAGGGTGATCAAGTCTGAACCCAAAATCATTGGAGACCTTGGTGTACAAACCAGGCAAATCTAAATTTCGAAAATTGTTTAATCTCCACTTCAGACAATCAGCTATATATAAAAGAACTTCAACAAATAAGAGAAGTACAATTTTACTGAACAATGTTTTTTCCATGAAGATTTTCAATTGCAGGAGTTTGGTAGGAAAGAGTCAGAACAATAAGATTTTAGGTTTAACGTTTAATAAGAAGCTTTAAAGTTGTTAAATGAACCCTCTGTTTATTAATACAAATGTTAGAGTTTATACAAACTGGAGTTACATAGAAATTGATTTCCTTATCCCAATAAAATTGATAGGTTGAATATAATATGACAGTATGTTAAACATCTTCTGACATTTTTACTTTTCATAATTCATTTTGTATACACCGTTTATCACTGAAGTCTATTCGAAGTATTAGTGCACTGCAATACTGCATTGCAACAGTATCATATTAATATTAAGCTAACATATACATTTTTATCACAAGTAGTTTCTACTTTTTGGCATTTATTTAAACACTAAACATACCTTATATCTCTAGTCTGTACGATTTGAAACAAAATATGTATTAAATCTTGAAAATTAATATCCAAGAGTGATGTATAGTTTGAAAAAGATAATATTTTTTACAAACAGAATATTCGAAATGGTACATAGCTGAGTTTCTTAATATTTAGAGTATCTTATGTTTATTATGCCCACAGTATTTGTTCAAATGCATTCGAACGTCTGGAAAACCCATCACTACGTCGAAGACGTCTTACAAATGCGAACGTGCCAAATGTTTCACGCTTTCCCATGGGAACAAGAGTCTGTTAATGCCAGTGCAATTTCTCCTTCTGAATAATCAATTTACGTCGATGTTAATCCAATATAAATTAAAAGGTTTTCTTCGTATACACAAACATCGAACCTTATAAATAAACGATCCCGAAATAATAATATTTAACGTGACTGCACCCGTCACTCTTTTTCGATAAGGTGAAATACATTTAATATTTCCACACTAAATAATTATATATATATATATATATATATATATATATATATTGAAATTGATTTCGAAGTATATTCGCGTTAAGCGAGATTTTGATACGGATCGTGACACGGATCCGCAATTTAAAGATGCAACATCAGGGTTAATCTCCCGGCCCCTTTATCTCATCTCGCGTCAATCACTCTCCATTTACTTTATAATTTAATTATAAGCCGAAAAACGGCCGAGATTAAGAGCCACGGAAGCCACTCAATTATCGAGGGCACCCGGTACGTGGTCAAGGGTCCATTCAAACGTAGCGACCGAGATATGACGTCTCTGTTTCGATTGGCGAAGGACGACACGGTATAATTGCGTGTTTCCGTTTCAGAAAACTGGGGATACCACAGGCAGGGATCGTGTCAGGCTGGTTTGGGCGCCGCCGTATCCAAGGTAAGGTTCAAAATCAAATGCTAACCCGAAATATTTTTTAAAAATTAATAACACTATTGTCGGAAGATTTAGCTCGATATACTGCAATTTCGAAAATTTTTCGATACGTGTACCGAGAATGTCGAATATGACATTTTGTATAGTAACATAAAGAATTGTTAAAAGAAATATATAATTTTTTTATACTTTGCCGTGCAGTACAGTTTGCGACATCTATTGAGTTGGCAAGAAAGTATTATAATTTCGGTATTTTTTAAGGCGAAATATAACCGAATTTCTTTATTCAAGCGATGAACTTTAATCTATAAAATATTTTCTTATTTATGCTTTTTGGCAAATCATCATCGATCAAATATCTCTTATTCATTAAAGTTCATTGCTCGAATATAAAAATTTGATTTTATTTTACCTTAAAATACCGAAATTACTTTCTTGCCGAGCCAATATGAAAATCAGGTACAAACTTATGCAATCATCTAATAGGAGTGAGATTCAAATTGCATTACATAAAAAAAAATCTAACAGAAGTATCAACAATAAAATTATGTTAAAACGGCCTCTGAGCCACTCGGTAGAGCATCGAAAACTCATTTTAATTCTACATTCAGCCATATTAAAAAATTCTGAAAAAAAATCAATCAGATGTAAAATACCCCGATACATATACATACTGCAGTTAATTCGGATTTTTTAGTTGAAGATCGTGGACGAAAAAAATCAGAAGCCTAAAAAGAAAAAAAAGAAAAATGCAGTCTTTGCATTGGGGATTAAGAGAGACGTCATCTAAATTTCTATAATATTAGTGCATCGTTCATGAATTTTTTTACGAGGCATTTTTTATGCAAAATGAAAATTGTCTGCATCGATTGCAAGAAATAGAAACTACATTGAATGTTAATTCTTCCCTTAATGATTTTCATAGAGGAGAAATTATAGATTGACTACTTCAATTTTTAAAATTTTTCCAGAATTTCGAATTTCATCTATTTCAATTTTGCTATAAACGCATAAAGATGCGCAGTCTGCTAATGTCAAATGACGATCAGCATTGTGGAGCCAGGCGTGTGCAATTGAAATTTCAAGATGGCGTATAGTGTAGGACCAAAATCCTGGATACACGTTCCAAGAGCGTGCAGCAAGAACAAACGAATAGGGCGCGATGGTGGGGCGCGAGATTAAAATTCAGGCTTGAACTATTGAAGTCAACGAGAGAGGCCAAATACGAGCTTTCGAGTTGGTACGGTCTAACTGTGTTTATACACCCGGGGGATATAAATACGGTAACCCCACGTGTCCTGGCGGGTGCCGGGTTCTGAAAGAGTTAAGAGGCGATACGAGGGGTCGGCGAGAGCCGAATATGGCCAGGAATGTGAATTCCTACCTTACGCACCTCCGACACCGGGCATTCGTATTCGTGGTGCATGGCGAGGAGGCATAGAGGCAATCGGCGGGCCCTCTCTCGTATACGATTGTCTTGTCGAAAGCTCGATTTTCTGACCATCGCGTCGGCGAATCCTGAGGGCTTTCTGGTTCTCTCTTTCCCCGGGAGGCAGGGAAGAAGGGGATGAGAAGCGTCGTACAGAAACCGTAGGCGTCGGCCACCTTTTTTACTCGATTTTCACCCGAGATGCATCTCGACCTGCGCACACCTAAAGGCCGTAGGACGTTTGTTGCACCTGCACGATCTACCGTTTGATACCTTCTTCGCCGGCGCTCTCTCGCCTTCGCCTCCACGAGACAACGCGATAAGTATCAGGGGCAATAGGTACAAATTCGAAATTGGTATGTTAGGGTTTTATTCCCGCGCGGACAAAGAAAGGGTCCTGTACGTGAAACGTATGAGGAATGGGTTTCGGGGGACCTGGACCCGACACGGATCTTCCTGTTAGGACGAGTCAATTTTATGGCCGGTGACATGCTAGGCTTGCGAATGGGTTGTCTCTCGGGATAACTGGAAGTGGATGTGTGTGTGTGTTCCACCCATGGCAAATAGTACTCAATCAGGTTTAACTAATTCTTCTAGCGTTACAGAGAAATTGAAGTCGTTTGGTCCATTCATATAAAAGTCATTCCGATTTAAAGTGTGTGCGATGAGACGAGTTTTGACGTATTATCGACGAGAGCATTATTCATCTCCTGAAAATTGTAATTGAACCTCTGATATTGTCTTATTAATTAAGATGGATATCTTTGTAGAGTGTAAATTCATTTCTTACATCGCCTTATAATTAATAGAAATATGTTTGTAGAGTGTAACATAATTGAATTGAATGAGAAGTCGCTCAACTTCAAACGCGTATAACTTTTGAACGGGGAAACTCCACTCTTTGAAACTTGCGTTTTCGGAGTTTTCCCGTTAAAATCTACAGGGACTGTATGAAAAAAGTGAAAAATTTTGATCCCAGAAGGAAAAGGATAGCCACAGTTTTTTTTTTTTGAGAAATATGTTTATTGGTTTTTAATTGTACATTATATTACATAATTAATTGGTACCTTAATAAACATACTAAAAAAAGACCATTCGCTATTGCGTTTAAATAGTATCTAGTTGATTGTACGCATACAATACTTCAAGATAAACAATATTAATACATAAGTATTGGATTAATCAATGAATACTTATAACAAGATTAGGTTAGTTCTATTTATAGTGTATGAGTTTTGTGGAAAACGCATGCTCTGATTGCAATGCGAAACACCTCAAAGACATTTTTGATAACTACTGAAGAAAATAAATAACTTAATACTATAACTTATAAACTAGAATTATGTACAAAGAGTATATACAAAGGGCTTATCCGTCAATTTTTCATTAAAGAACACTAAATGCTAAGTGTATATAAATTATTTCAAATTCAGTCTATTAGAGATTCTGCGATTATAAAGTTCTTTAAGGTGTGTACAATTATATGATAGCCACCAGTATTTTTTAAAATTTAGACGATTATAGTCTACCCAATCTCGGTGGATAGCCACAGTTTCTACCAACTAGGGAGGGCCACCGCGCGAACTTCAATTCGCGGCGAGATCCGCGTTATCGCACAGCGGGACAGGTTCGATTGCCGGCAAAGAAATAGTGGGACAATTCCGCGGCCACTCAGCCGGCTATCTTGCCATGGATGTATAATTCAGAATTGTCCGGCTATATGGCAGATGTTTAATGCATGCTCCGGACCGTGGCCGGTTTCTAGCGTTCGCGATCGGCATTCAATGTTAATACCCCACCCCCGCAACCGAAACGGTCAATCGTGACTTCGGTCCACGGCTCACGAGTCCGTGAAACGACGCGGTCGCAATGATTTTAGGCAAATTCGATTCTTGCTCGCGCCCCGACTTCGATTTTCGACCGTGCTCGTCTTTATCCGCCGTTTTCGGAGTCGCCGCGTTGTCCCGGGACACGACACAGCCACGAATCGCTCGCGAATTTTAATCGCTTGCTTAACCCCACATGGGAACGTGCGCAATTTTTTTATGCGCCACGCTCGCGTATTATGAGAGCGTAACGGGGAAAACTATCCTCCATTGTTTCCTGTTTTACCATTCTTTTGCGTATTTTTGTGGCGGAATTAAAAGTAGAGGGTAGTCCCAGAAGACACCCGATCTAACAAAAAAAAAAAAAACAAAAAGTTTTGGATAAAATAAGATTATTTCTAAACGTAGACTTCTTTTATCTCGAGCTTTTCCCAGCGATGTTCGACGGGTTCGGTACTCTGTTTACAGCGAGACCCGTCGAACTCCCCAAAATAGCCATCAACCAGACTCCACCTCTTCATTGTTGGCAAATCTTTTACCACCGAATCATTTTTTCAAGTTTGGAATGAGATAAAAATAAAATTTAACTCATTGATTTTATGTATGCGTGAACTGGTGCATTGTCCTGATGGAACAACACTTTCTTTTTCGCTAAATGCGGCCGTTTTTTCTTGATTTCATCACTCAAACGCTGCAATAAGTTCGCATAGTACTCGCCGTTGATTGTTTTTCCTTTTGGAAGATCGTCAATGGAAATTATCCCACGCGCATCCCAAAAAACTGACGCCATCACCTTGCCAGCAGACAGAACTGTCTCCGCCTTCTTTGGAGCCGATTCTCCCCGTTCAATCCATTGTTTTGACTGTTCCTTCGTCTCAGGTGTGAAGTGATGGACCCATGTTTCATCCGTGGTTATGAATCGATGCAAAAACTCGGCTTTATTCCTGTGAAACATCGCCAAACACTCCATTGAAACATCCTCACGACGCTGTTTTTGTTCCTCTGCAGAAGTTCCATTTGCAAAAGTACAGTTACAGACCGCAATTGCACTTTATTTACAATAATCGATTCCTTGTGCCAAACAATTAATATTTTGTAAGGTATTTCAAACTTTCTGCAGAATAAAATAGAATAAATTTTGAAATGAATCAAATTGAACAAACTTTGAAATAGATGAATAAATCAAATTTGAGATACCTCACGAAATATTAATTTTCTTGATGAAGTATCAGGAACTGTTCAAGGAAAACAAGACCGACTTCGAACAAGAAATAAAAGTTTTGAAATGACTATGAACAGCCGCAATATTAATCATCTGATCTTGTGAAATAATAAATTGCCGATATCTGAAGTTAGGTTTTCTCTAGTTACTTATCGCGAAATATCTTCCAGTTTCTGTGTTTTTTTTTTCCGGGGAACAGATCGAGACAGTCTGTTCGCCGATTGAATTACTAGAGGATTCCCCTCGTGCACTAAATCTCGAGGTCAGTGATTTAGGAGGCTCCCCGACGCCATTGAGTATGCAATCGACCATCGATCTTCGCGTTAAACCGCCGCTCTCGGGATCTACCTCTGTTGTGCCTGGTACCGCGCGTTATCCTTCGATCTACAAAGGATCTAGTCAAGATCGATTGATATCCGACCGATACCGATCTATACAACTCGAGCAAGCATCGATCCTCGATCGGCGGAAGCGTGTGTAGTGTATAGCTCGGGCCGAAAATAACTCTGGGGAGGTCCTCTTGTGAAATCTTAATGCTTGAACAGAATTCCAGTTGCGCCGCGGCGGTTTAGATCGAGGCCGATAGAGATTTATCTGTCATCGGTACTTGATCCTTGATCGTTCCTGATCGAGAAAACTGTGGAAAACAACAGCCATTCATAATTCGTATGATTATTGTGCCAACCTAGATCATCGAGTCTATTATTGGAAATAAAATGGCCGAGAACGGTCTCAAAACATTACGGAACTATTATGGAAAATTAAATATTTTTAAAATTAAAAATTAAATAATTTCTTATTAAATTTATTTGGTCACTCCATTCTTTGAACGTTGCACAAGACTAACATTTAGGGTGGTAAATAATAATGTTTGTTACCAACAAATTAGAAAATTTTTTAAAATTTTTTCGTCATTCTTCTTCCGAGATGAATATTATTTAAGTACAACATTGAAATATTAGATTTTGTAATATCGCTGAAAAATTTAGATTTTTCTAATTGAATTTTACAATTGTAGAGTGTATAATTTCATTTCTTTGTTATTATTAGACAGCGGATCTCCATGCAAAACAAAAATTTCTTTCTCTAATCTTTGAAATAAGCTACAAGTAGTACATCGACATCTCTAATTTCTTTGTAAGTCCCTTCTTCAACGACTGCACGAGACTTAAAATGTAATTGAACGAAAACATTAAATGAAAGCTATATACCTGAACAACTAAAAACGTTTTTAGTGCTGTGTAAATCATCGAGTTCAAGATCTCTTAACTCCATAATTTTAGGATTTTTGACCTCGAGAGAGGCTCTCCACCTAAATGCTTCCGTTAAATTTAGCTAAAACAGAGGTAAAACTACCCTCTTACATTCCGAGGCACTTAAAGTCGCCCCTGGGTCACTTACACAACAATACGAGTCAAAATACAGCAGCGGCCACTTCACTTTCTCGGTATCATGCTTGAAAGGGACTCCTGCTTTTGTAATTCAGAAAAACTACTTCCTCCTGAACGGTACTTTCGATTTCCTCTTACAACGCCAGCAGCTGGCTGCTTGTCTGTCAACAGGAACCGTTTCTTGTTCGTGTAATCTCTCTGTTGAGCTGCCTTCGGTATGCACTTCATCGGTGAGTGCTCTCACCCGCATGATATGGTTTCGAATATGTGCAAGGTGGTTGAGATTTTCAACGAGTCGCAGTCAACGTTGAAACTATCGAACGCGATTGAAAGTGTCGCAGATATTAGATCACTTATAGAAACAGGTTCTTGTCTACCAAAAATTATTTTTAAAATTAAAGCAACTTATTTAACTCTGCGTCTAATTTTACAAGCCTCAGACCACATCAATTTCATTGTATTTCTAATAATTTGGTAATGTTTCTACTGGTCTACTAAATCGAAAATCACTGTGTCTATATTTATTATTTCGATATTATTTCTTTAAACAAAAACTGTTCTAGATAGTTAAAGACATTGTGGCATTGGGTTAATACAACAGAAATTTAGACGGTAAGATTTATGATATATTAATTACTGTTTCGTAATTGTTACAATTCGTAGGTCGTACAATAGTTGGTGCACTTAATAATAGTATGGTAAATTAACTAAGTGTATAATTATCATTTGACACAGGAGTAACCTTTAAAATTCTTTACTCTTATCATATATTCATATCAGGTACTAATATCATATACTTATATCTCATATCACTCTATAATAATAATTATCTTCATGAATCTGAAACACTAGTAGACTAATGACCTCTCTTTCTAACGTCTTCACAGTTTCGTCTTTGATTTATTCACGGTTGTCATATATATGCATAAAACCCACAGTCTAATAATTATACAATAAAGTAGAAGTAGAATAGCAATTTTGTAATGTAAAAATTTTTAAAATTGGGTATGGGGATGGATACCTTCTTTTGGTTCTTTATTTTACGTCGCATCTTCAACTGCTATGGTTATTAAGCGGATATTAAGTTATTAATGGATACCTGGATACCTAGATATTGCCATGAGAGTTGAGGACACTCATATTTTCTATTTCTAGTGACACAGTGATTGAGCAAAATATATTCTTCGACTAATACAACTTCAACAGATATATTAAAAAAATATTTGTCCGCGTGCAGCTAATGATATTTCCGCGGAGAGAACTACGAACTACAGGAGCAGCATATTTCGTTTTTAATTCGTCGAGTAAAGCCGTCACTCGCCAACTATTTATCGTGCACGTTCGTCGACTTCTTCAGAAGCTACTGAAGTCATCGGAGAACTTATTGGCCACCCCAATACGCGCATATAGAAACGGCCGATGGCATAAATTTCAGCATGCCCCCATACATATTTGAGCAACCGGTTATATTTCAATCTTGTATGGCCGTTTCCTCCCCCTCGCGATCGGCGCCGGAATACAACTCATGCCCGGTCGTGTTTCGTGTAGACTGACCGGTGCCCCGGCCGCCATTGTCTCGGTTGCAAATTTTTCGCGTGTAGAAGCATCGAGGCAACGCTACCCTGTAGGGGGTACATCGTGTCCGTTCCTCCTGTTGCGCACGTTCCAAACCGCTTCTGTGTCCGACCGTGTTGTACGAGTCCGCTCGACAAATGCACGTATTTGCTTGGCTACCGATTCGCTAATATCCCCCGTGTAGAAGCTGTTGGCGAGGGGTTGCAAAATTGCCCAGACACACGGTCCAGTTCTCCTTGCCTCTCACACGGGGGCAAACTTTTCCCACTTTCTCGGAAACTTTGGTACTTCTTCTAAGAGCATTTGATATAATTGGCAGGATGAGCATCATAGAAATGTAAGTCCTAATTCTGAAGATTTGAGTCAATGTTTTGTTTTTATTTAACCCTTAGCACTCGAAAATATTTAGCAGCAAGAATTGGCACTCAAAATTGCTGTACCATTATTCACAATATTGTCTACATTATTAACACTAAACTTACCGAGCCTTCTAAAAATGACAAGATTGATCTTATTTAGACTTTGTGCGGCTGCTATTGTAATACGCGCACTACTAAAGATATCTATTTTTGTGACAAGAAATTAATGAAATCATGTTTTCGTTGAAATGAATCGATTTTTGCGACAAGAAATTAATGAAATCATGTTTTCGTTGAAATGATTTCTTGTCACAAAAATCGATCTCTTGAAAAAAACCAGAAGTCGTAGACAAATTTTGAGACCATATTTGAAATCAGCGTGAAGAAATCTACGGGAAATGATATATAGTATGTTAAAAAAAAATTTTTTCCGCTCGTTGTAACGGAGAAACCACATTTCCTTGAAGTTGTGCAAGTTTAACGAATTTTCTCAAGTTTAAAAACCGTTCGTACCGTGATCTCCCTATTTTTCCCATATTCTGAAAAGTTTCAGCTTTAATTAAAAAAAAAATTCACCGCTCTACCTCATTTCTATCGAAAGTTCTTTGATTTTGTATCGAGTTAGGTCAAATTTACCCACTGTGCGCCGCCTATTACTACACCTACTGTTTGACGCGACCGTTTTCGGCGCGGCAGAGACAATCAGTCATGAGGACCAGGTCGAAACGAGTGACCGAGGACGATTCCGGGGGCCCGGTGGGGCCTGGATGGCGCCGGAACACGGTAGTCACGGTTATTGCACCCGTGTGGATCGGGCCATTGGGCGTGCACGTGACTCGGTCGCACGTTTGACATTGTTGGCCGACGAGGAGGATCCATTGTTCGCTCACCGTGCGAATCGACCCGTGGATCGGCGCAGCCAGAGCCGGTCTACAAATAATAACTTTTCTGCGCGAGCATAAACAAAAGCGGCCCCTAAAATGCACCGGACTGGCGCCACGCTCTGCCCTCTGCAACGCTCTAGAACGCTCTGCAATTCTCTGCAAAGCTCTGCAATGCCCTGCGCCGCAATGCATACGGAACTGCATTCTGTCTCGTTCGATGCGCTGACGTAACCGAGATGTTTCCCAGATAGCGACGGTAAGTTTCTGTCGTAGATACCCGACCGTCTGCCCCGCCAGGAAATTAATGGGCCACGCTCGAGCCTGCACACGTGTTTGCCGCGAGACAATGTTGACATATGCAGAACACGATGTTACTCGCAATTTTTATTTCCTCGGATATAGGAGACTGGGTGCGTACTATCCAGTGCACTAGTGCACACGTGTTTACCTGCAAACATCGTCGGTGCGACCTGAGAACCCGCTCTCAGAACCTTCGCTTTTTCTTTTACAGCGATTTTGTATTTATTTCGTGGTTATCGTGATTAGCAGACTGCGGATCTTTATGGAAAATAAAAAATGTTTGCATTGATTGCAAGACACAGAAGCCAAATAGAAATTTCTTTCTTCTTCTAATTGTCTTATTAAGCTGAAGTGAATACACTGATGCCCTTAAATCTTCGTAATTTCGTCCACTGCTTTAAATTGCACGAGCCCATTTTTGTCATAAATGCACAAAATCCGCAAACTAATGATTAGAAATTACTCATCGCTCAGAATTTAGGTTTATATTTATCGCGTGACTGTGTTTCCTCCGAAGGCTGTATGTCGACTAGAATTTCGTAAACCAATGCTTCTAATTGATTATAAAAAATCAGGTCGTTTGGTACAATTATAAAAAAGTTACTAGTTTTTTTTAAAAGGTGTACGAATACTTTGTACACCCACTGTATATGTTCTTTAATGGCACTTCATACATCTGTAGGATATACAATAATACTGTAGAAAACTGACAGTATTAACATGTACTGAAATATAGCGAAGACTATTCAAGAGTATAATTATAAAATTAAATTAAAATAAAATGATACTTTATACCATACTCTTAATAAAACATTAAATGGGTACAGAGAATAATTTTATTTTCTGAAAGCATAAACGTAAATATTACATTAATAAAATTGTGTAAGCACTTGGGAAATAAAAATGGCCACGTCAGCGAGCTAAATATCAATTTCCGGTCTCTTTGTCATACAGAAACGGATCTAATTGCAGAAATCTGCGCTGTAATAGTCATAGACCGCAAGAAGGAAGCACCTAATGCAAATGCAGTGACTCAACAGCATAAAGTCCGAGATCCGGCAGAATTGCAGTGCAAAGCGTGTCGTTTATAACACGACAGCGCTTACTAGTATCGTCCGCCTGGGTCCTAATGGAGCAAAGATTACTTATCGGGGTGCAGTGAAAATGCATTCCTATTATTCTTCTTAGACCCTACGTTATTCTACGTTATTCCCGACGCTCATGCGCGAACCATGCTGAGCCCATTTCAGTGATTGCTCTTATTTGCTAAATGCACGAGCGAAATTTCTACTTTCATGAATTATTCCAGTGAGCTTGCGATTGATGCCATTAGTTTACATTACTGGGCACTATCCAGTCATTCTGTGAAGGATAATTGTGGAAAATACAACGATAATTGAACAAATTCGTTTGAATAATTTCACCAAAAACATTGTTATTATTACAAAATTCGGTTTTTCATAACTTAGCAGATGTAAATTTTCGGAACTACATTTGCTAGTTCGACTGAACATGAAGTATTAGATAAGTTCGTGCCCTATTTGAAAATAAAATTCAATGGTTAAATTTAAAAGAATACAACTTTACTAATCAATTATACATATAGAAAAATACATTGTAGAAAATTTAACCTGTTTTTAATTTAAGCAATCTTTAACCAAATCTTTAAACAATCTTTATAATTTAACCATTGAATTTTATTTTCAAATCGGGCACGAACTTATGCAATCATCTAATATGATGACAAGGATCATTGAAATATTTAGACATGAATATTTTAGTTAATTTTGAATTTTCAAATTCGAATTTTGGTTACACAAAATTAAATGTGAATTTTTAAAAAATAAAGAGGCTATTCCATTTTCAAATAAGTTTGGCACAAAACGTGTTAAAGTTCTTTGCACCGGTCTTTACCCTAAAACTATAAATTCGTCAACCGTTTAAAAAATTCTGGGCCACTTGATGGTATTAGAGGAACATAAACTTTTTCAAAATAAATTTGAGTAACCAGGGCACCGTGTCAAGGGTTAAAAAGGGAGCCTAAGAAGCTGTTTTGCCTATCACTACCTCCTCGACTCGTAGACCGTACTATATTCCGAGTGGGAACGGTAAAAATGGCGGATTCGAGCGGCAGCGATGCCCTTTGTCGCGTCGACGTCGCACTCATGTTCGTAACGCGTACATACGCGTAATCCCGGCGCAGAAAGAGATAGTCCCGGGGGAAGGGAAAAAGGGCACTCGCGACACGGCAGCGGCGAACAGCAACAGCAACAGCAAACCAGGAGAAGTCTCAGGTGGCCATTTAAGGCACGGACATTTCGTTCTGTCACCGTGTTCCGTGTTCAGCGTCGGGCAGCGTTGCGAGGAGGCCACCTACGCGCCGGTGGTCCTCCTCCCTTAGCGGTCGCATTGTTTTATAAACGGCCGCCATTTCTCATGATAAGCAGAGTAAAACGAAACTAGACACGGACCTTTCGCCGGAACCGAACCAGGGAATCCGGTCGGTGCCGTCACATTTTCGCGTCCCATCCCCGCTCTCTCTCTCTCTCTCTTTCTCTTTCTCTCTCGCTCTATGTCCCACTTCGAGAAAAAGATTACTCTTTGCTTTTCTCCTCCTGCTATCTCTACGGTGTTCCTCTCCTTTTTTTATCGTGTTCTGCAAATAGTCGCTACGCGCAAACTGACTGCACCTAATATGGAACGTCTGGAAAGTTCGGCTGAAATAAAGACGTGCTTCGTTTTCGATGAAACTGAGTCACGACAAAATTAATATATTTTCATATCAACACGTTCGCTACCCGCATTTGTTGCTTATCTTCCTTGTTCGGAAGGTAACCCTGCAACGTACTCAATTTTGAATGATTAAAACAGTTTAGCAGAAGAAAGTCACAGATTCTCTGAAAATTATGCATTCTACTATGACTTTAAACAACGAAGTGCATCAAATTAATGTAGGATTGAGTATATCGAGGTGGACGGAAATAAAGAATGCGGTTGGGTTACGATAACTAATGATTTAATAAATGAAAGTAGACACAAAAACGACGAGACAACGTGCTACCTACGACCGTTACTCCTTAACTCTTTCCCGCGCGAAACAATCGTCACGCCACCTTTTCCCTAGATTCCGAAAATCACATTCGCGCCCGGCCGTAGTCGCAGACTCCGGACCAACCTATTCCTCATTAATTTCACTGTTTTTAGGTGAACTGTCAGATTATGGATGTCACCTATTTGTGACGGTGGTAACGAACTTGTTAAGTATACTTACGATCACACAATTTTAGTTACTAATTTATTGTGAACGTGACGGTGAAAATTATTTGCAATTATACTCTAATTTTTTACCTAGTAGTTACAAGGAAAATGTGTTCGTTTAATTCTCTCGGGGTTCTGCTATAAAATGCTGTGAAACAATCAAATTGTAATTTGTCTGAATTGTTCTTCTCTATACAAGAACATTCATTGTATCTAGCCCCCTGCACTATGACATCGAGTCAGACTCGTGATGAACGGAGTCTAATAAATATGTTTTCAGTTTCCGTCAAACTGGAATAAAATTCTACCTTGTCGTTATTAATCTACTGATTTTCATCCGGAGATGATGGTTTTATTACCGCAATGGTAAAAATGCGGTGTACGAACGAAAAAGTAAGTTGTGCGCTGTTCAACCGTCAGATTACCACTTTTTCAACATTTTTTATGCGGTGCATACAACTCAATCTTTCGCTAATAAAAAACGGAAATTCTACGAGCATCGGATCTTTCGTTGTCTGGAAAATGTTAAAAAATTATCTTTCATGTTCCCTTGAGAAACCGAAATGACTTTCCGGCCGACCTAATACTACAAAGGAGTTCTGGAACCGCGAAATAAATCGTAGTGCAATGTTTTTAACAGAAGAATTCCGAAAGCGTGGTTAATACGAAAACGTGTCTCCACGGCAAAACTTTTACAAGGCCTCGGGATTGGTTCAATCACCGACTATCAATTTCAGGCCCGAAGCTGTGTACTTTCCGGGCACTGTAATTTCGCATACACGCCAGAAGTATCGTTATTAAACAATTTCGAAGATCCGGGGTTCCGTTGCTGCATCTGAACAAGGACCTGCAGCACTTCGAACCACCAATCATCTCGAGGTGGACGGTAACTCTCCCATCTTCTCCATCAGGCTCTCCCCGCGTTTCCGTGCATCTCGTTCCTTGTTCGATCCGCGGAATTCCCCGGGTTGTATTCTATTCTATGCAGCGCGTGGGCGTCGGACTGCATCGGCGCGTAGGTGCACCGGCGGGAGAGAACGCGCCGACATTGTCCCGCGATTAACACTTTGATCCCGGTGATATTTAAGCGAGGCCTTGAGTAGTGGCGACCCCTCTGTCAGGGGTCAACACAGCTGCCAGCAACAGGGGTCGCGAACGGCCGATTCTATACGAGATACTGGGACTAACTAGAGATTTGCACACAGGTCTAGTGTTTCAGTGATTTTTCACCAACGACCACGTGCTGTTGAACTCCCAGAGAATCCTCGAGATTTAATCCAGGACATAGCCTCGTCCTGGCCACGTGTTCTCATTTTTTCAATCCTCCGAGTTGCTATCAACCTGCTCTTACTTGTGTGGCTACGCGAGACGCGGTGCGAGTTCGAAGCGCACTTGTGATTAAGAGGCTGCAATCTTGGAAGTCTCAATCTTCCATTAAGTGTCTCATCAAATTAATTTATTGTAACTCTGCGAAGAAAAATCGTAGAACGATCTACCTAGGCTTATTTTGTAGGTTAAAGCCTCTACTTTCGTCATCTTAAATCGTACCTTCCGCAAAAATATTTTTATCCCAGAATGAGAGCAAAACATGTTTCATCAAGTGGCTTGAAGGTGTTGAGGCTCATTAAGCTAGTGTAAATATGCAAAGAAAAATCGTAGAGCGATCAACCTGGACTCATTTCATGGAGTCGAACTTCTACCTCCATTGCCCTAAAACGTACCTTCCTCAAAAATATTTTTATTTCATAATGAGAGCAGAACAGGCAGGCATGTTTAATCAAATGGCCTGAAGGAGAAGTCTAGCAACGACAGCTCTTCATTAAGCTGTTGTATGATAATTATGTAAAGAAAAATCGTAGGACGATGTACCCAGGCTCATTTTGTAGGATGAAGCCTCCACCTCCATCGTCCTAGATCCTACCTTCCTCAACAATATTTTTATCTCAGCACAATGACAGAAAAGCAGGGTATGTTTCATCAAATCGTCTGATTGAAAACTCAAGCAGTAACGATAACAGTTCAACACGTGAATCTGCGAAGAAAAATCGTAGAACGCTCTACCTAGTCTCATTTTGTAGGTTAAAGCTTCTACTTTCGTCATCCTAAATCGTACCATCATCAAAAATATTTTTATGTCAGACTGAGAGCAAAACAGCCAGGTATGTTTCATCAAATGAATGAGAAATCGATCAAAGACGGTTCTTCATGGAGCACATTAAGCTTTTATAACTTTGCAAAGAAAAATCGTCGGACGATCTACCTAGACTCATTTTGTAGCATGAAGTCTCTACTTTCATCATCCCAGGTCGTACCTTCCTCAAAATATGTTTGCCTTGGAACAAGGGTGAAAAGCAAGCCACGTTCCATCAAATGGCCTAAACACAATGTTTTCATTTGATTATCGAGCAAGAGCTATCTCGAAATTCTAATTGTATTTCTGACCGGGATTCTCGTGGCCCGATCTCGTTCATATTGCATGGTATAATCGTGCGTCGTGTCTCGATTCGCTTCAGCTTCTTACGACCATTCGCGTAGAACCGTTGATTAATATGTACGCGGGACATAATCTTTACTACTGTTGCACCGCCGTTAGATAAGACTGTGGGAGTCTTACCGTTACACCGTGTAAAACATAAAGGCATCGCGTGCTAGCTAGTCGGCTTTACAAGCTTTCAACCTCGGTAAATACTCTGCTAACGAGGCCCGCCTCCGTCGCCAGCCTCTCGATGGAATATTAAGTTTCAATAAACGACAGTAACAATTTAATGACGCACGCGACCTAACGCGGGATAATTATCGCGTTGATCGATGAGCTGACGTTAACGAAGCCAGCTAAAAAACACGTGAATGGTGAATAAAATTTCACAGTGCCTCTTCGAAATCCACTGTGAAATTTTTAAACAATTCTATAAGTGATTTCTATATTTTTTTTACTTACACTTACTTACTCCTATGTTGCACAATTTATGAAGACATTTACATCGTATTTTAATGTTGCTTTAAATGTAATATTTGTGGGCTCATCAATCATAATGTATTTATGGTACGTGCGAGGTGAAAACTCGAAATTATTTCGGTTATTAGATCGTGAATTTCATGCATTTATGCAAAGGTGTCTTGTCAATAAATTATGTTTTATTTTCTGCCACATGTTGCCACATACATATGTACAATGAGCTTGAAATAATTTTTAATGAGTAAAATTGTAGTCAAACGTTACGATCTTTGATCTATTTGTAGATGAACTACAATTCAATTAATATCTATTCCATAATTTTCGACCACCATTTCACTTATTCAAATTATTAAATGTCGCAATGTATTTTCGTCTTCTGAATTTTACAATTAAGGTGGAGTGGAGTACGTCCGCCCTAATTTTTGCAAAGTTGTACTCTAAACTGATATATTTTCAGTCTGATATGTAAAAACTTAACGCTCTCGGTATCAAACTCTTGCCACAGTTATTACTGATGAATTAGTATCATGTAGGATTCTAATTTTGCTTGAAAATTATCATTTTGATAGGATATTGTACAAAGTGTCAACTAGGACGCACTCGTCCCGAAAATGAGGCAATTGCCGTAGAAAATCTTATATTTTGCATGAAAGAGTTTAAAAAGAATCTTGAAATTAATGCAAGGAAGGTCTGTTCTAAATTTTTGTTAAACAATGAGAACAAGATTTCATCTTCGGTGTTTTACAATCGCCTTAGAAAATGTTGTATTTTGCACGAACGTTTAGAAAGAATCTTTAAGGTACCTAATGCAAGAAATTTCCAATTTTTGTTAAATAATGAAAACAGGATTTTGCACAGAGATCGACGGTCTAGTTAGTTGCCCAAGTCGCTAGAATTAAATAGAACAACATGAAATAGCGGTAAATCGTTCACGATGCTGACTTCTAGATAACCATATGCGCCGCGAATGCATAAAAATCGCAGTCTATTTATAAATGCAATGCATGAAACCAACGAACTCGATATGGCATGCCGATTTTTCGTGGCCGCAGGCGTCTCACCAAGGAAACGGACCCACCCACGAAAGTTTTTCTATAATTCGCTAGATAATGACGAAGATAAGGGACGGCTCGCGCGCAAACCAGAGATACGATAAATCAGTGGTCAGCGTGTATGCTGCGACTGCACATTTAT
Organism: Lasioglossum oenotherae; assembly: GCA_028455765.1. Classification (NCBI taxonomy): domain Eukaryota; kingdom Metazoa; phylum Arthropoda; class Insecta; order Hymenoptera; family Halictidae; genus Lasioglossum; species Lasioglossum oenotherae. The sequence continues at coordinate 7,368,157 of CM052279.1, read as the reverse complement.
TCGCTCGCGTGTGCATCGTACACTGCTCCACGCAAGGTTCAATTTTTACGGAGGCCTCCGCGATAAAAGCTTGCTACGATCTTGACGAGTTTGCTGAAAAATCGACAATCTTATGGATTCAGTAAAATTTTACTGCCTCTGCCATAAGTACCTTTACAATTATCAGAGCTGCATATTATTATCAATATCAGAAATGGACTCCTTCTTCATTTTTAATTTTAGGAAGATTTTATACATTATATCGAAAATGGTTGTACTTCTATTGTTACAAGTAAATTAATTGAATCGGAAGATCTAAGCCTTGCAATACAACTATGAAGATATAGTTGCACAGTTATTTTTTCAATTCCATACAATCCTCCTTTAAAAAGTTTAATCAAACAGGTTCCACCGATGCTGCTATCATATAATATGTGTGCAACATAATTTTGATTAATGACATTAATATAAATTTTTAATTAATACGTAACTTGTATTACAATGCATAATATAAATTATTAAAATTAATCGTGTAAAATTTGTCGTTTTACTAGTGCACGACATATCTCAATGGGTCAGTGCCAGCCAAATTAATTAATCCTTCCATTACGTTGATGAATAACGAGCTACAAAAGAGAACAAAAACTAAAAATCTTCATTGTTGTACTTTCTGTGAATGCATACATATAATGAAGTAAATCAAATAATGATAAATGATTAGAACTGCTGCAGTGAAATGAAGACGAACTGAACATTAAATGTTTATATGTTACTTCTTCCAGCAGCAACAATCACTCTATTTCTGGCATTTAAAGAATTCAAAACTCAAATTCCTATAAAACATACTATTCATCTCAATGGAATCAATTAATGAATCCTTTCATTACGACGACGAATAAACAGCTAAAAAACAAAACAAAAACTAAAAATCATCATTGTTGTATTTTCTGTCAACGCATACTTATAATTAAGCAAATCAAACAATGAAAAACAATCACTCTATTTCTCGTGGCATTTGAAGAATCCGAAACACACGTCCCTATAAAAAGAACAATCTCTTGTGCAACTTTCTTGACACGTCAGCAATTGGAGTTTGTTATTTCAATAAAAGTGGAACGCACGTTACGCAAAGCCCGCGGCGTTATTCAAAGGTTTGTGCGAGGAATACCGCGAATTAGAACAATCAAAAACTAATAAATTTCAAGCGTGTACCGCGGATCAACTTGAGAAACGTGTCGTAACATCGCGGCTGGTGATAAAACAACGCACTTGGATCGAACACACGGTCTTCGATGCTCGATGCTGTGCAGTACTTAATCGGTGCATGAGCCACTCGACTGCCACTCGAAATCATCGACATACCTATCGCGGTGGAACCTTCCTATCGGTTGTTCCCATGCATGGAACATGAAACTTTCACGCAGGTTTTACCCGTCCGACGCGTGCAGGCCTATACTACTTACGACAGTCTAGCGTAAACGCATGTGAAAAATGTTAAACGGGAAATAAATGATTGCTGGATCACAGATTGTGGCATGCCTGAGGAATATGTCCGCGGTTATTGCGGACGTAAATGACTGGAACACGATGCGCGGGAAATTTTAACTGGAATTAGCGGAATTCTTACTTTGTTTTTACTTTCCGAGATTCCTTGCTGGAAGAAATCATATCTTCCAGTCTGGGTCTTGGGAAATGGCCAATTAACACTAAATATGGCAGGGAGGTTAGCATAATTCTTATCACATATTTTGTTACGTGATCGTTGAAATTCTAGGAATGATTTCATAGAACATATTTTTGTCGTTTCTAAAGACAATTAAAATTGTGTTGTTTTATCTTATATTCGTAGTTGAATTATTAATAGACTGCGGAAGTTTATGCAAATTTTGTAATACTTATACTTATTTATAATTTTATAATTGTGAAATACCAGAAATACATATATGCAAAAAATATATGTGAAATAGTCGCCCTGAATAATTGTATTAGTAACGAATGAAACAGTCGGATATAGTATAATATGATATACATAGAATAGTTGTATAATATTTATTACTGCTTGTAATTGGCATTAGTTTAATTTAATATTATTGAAGGGAGTAAAATTAAATTATTATGGAAATAATTATATGTATAGAAAATTTGATATTATTGAGGAGTAATATTGATTTATTATGGACATATAGAAAATTTGATATTATTGAGGAGTAATATTAATTTATTATAGACATATAGAAAATTTGATATTATTGAGGAGTAATATTGATTTATTATGGACATATAGAAAATTTCATATTATTGAGGGTTGTGCCTTTTATTAGATAAAATTAATTTATATGCTGAAAATGTCCTTTCAATATCACAAGTTGTGATGGAGGCATATTTATACCTTTTCCAGTGTCGTGCTTTTATTTCGTACCGTCGATATTTAAACCATTTAAAGGATTATTAAGTTTAGACAATATTTCAAATCCTAGATTTTTCTGAAAAACATGTTGCTCTCATTTTTTCTCGACAGCCAGTAGGTAAATTATTAATCTAAATCAAAAGATGAATAAAGAACGATGACATATAATTAAAATAACAGTGATAATATAAACTAATCATCTATATAGTATTTATCACTAGATCAACCTTTTTATTGCAAGCATAACAAGTAGCTGTATCACCATTTTCAAGTAAATAAATATCTCCAAGTTCAGATATCCAGTTTTTTTATCATTCCACACTGTTTGAACATGAGTATATCTATTTGCATCGTTCTTGTAAAAATGTTTAAATAAGTTGTTCTAATTCTGCGTGACTTTTACTGCCGTCAAAGACAATGTATTAATTATTCAAGACAGTTTGATTTGCTTTCACCGTAATCTAAACAATTTAATTCGTCCTGCATTACTAGTGCTAAGTATCGTGGATAGTCAAATAAATTCTCCTGATAAAGACGGTTAACTAAAGTGCTTTACGACGTTAGTTATTTGTCATCGACTAATTCTCTTAATGGCACACCTTTCTACTTGTTTCAGAATGGTGAGAGGCTGTTCATCGGAGCGCCAGGGAGTTGGTACTGGCAAGGTAAGATTCTTTCCCCATTCACAGTCTTTGTTTCATCTATGTCACCGTTTCGCAATCAAAATTGTATTACGAAGACAAATCCAATTCTTTTGTAGAGTCGTTTCAAATATTTCTAACAAGACAGAATTCAAAATTTATTGTCACTTTATAATAAGACTTATTTCTTAATTATAAGAGAATATAAGAAATCCAATTAATTTACACTTTACTAAATCATTTCTCTGAATTATAAGACAATATAAGAAATTCAATTAATTTTCACTCCACAAATACATTTCTCTTAATTATAAGACATTATAAGAAATTCAATTATAATTTTCAGGAGATGAATAATGCTTCTCAATAAATTCTATTGTGTTCATATTGCATTTCTACTGAAATGGTTATCTGAAAATTAGATTAACTTTGTGATATTTATATATCAAACGAAGACTTTATATATACTTTAATAGATTATGTAGTATGTAGTTGATTTTTCGAGAATACATTTCTCAATTGTTTCATATTCATTGACTACAGAAATATATATTGAGAAGCATTTATGGAGAGTTACTTAAACGTTCCATTTGAAATAGTTTATTTACACGGTAATTATGTCTGTAAAATTTACATAACCACAACCTAAGTTTTTCAATGAGTTGAAGCAATAGTTTATCACAATAGTCGTTTATTATTCCAGATCTTTTATTTGAGATCTTATCGAATAAATTCATTTTGATTTCAAGTGCTATTTTTAACAGTGAAAACGAACAGAACTAATCTTGTCCAAAACACATTATTGCAGTACGAACATTAAAGAATTGATTCAGATGAAACGTTTAAAAATATCCTGTACATAGTACAACATAGGTAAAACAATAAATTATTGACAGCACCTATTGTCAGCACTGAAAGTGAGAACTTTTACAAATATACAATAGTAAAATTGTTCACTTGTCAATGCAAAAGAGCCAACGAAATTTCCAATTACTTCTAAGGCTATTCTTTTCCTTCTGGGACCAAAAATTTTGCACTTTTTTTTATACAATCCTGTAGATTTCAACGGAGATGATTCCGCGCTTCAGAGCTTGAATTTTTTTGAAGTTCTCTCGTTAAAATCTACAGCATTGTACAAAATAAAGTGCAACATTTTCGGTTCCAGACAGTGAAGTTCAACCACTTCTGATTGAACCTTGGAGAGCAAAATCCGAAGATACTATCGCTGATCTTCAAGCACGAGGGGTTACCGCTAATTAGAGATAACCGCAGAATAATCAAAATTACAGTTAGAGAAGGTTTCTAAATTCTGGGCGAAAATAATCGGCTTATTCTAAAAGTCTCGATCGAATGGCGTCGGATCTGTCCCCCCGAAAACTAATTAAACGGCGTGAAGTCACTTTCTATACTAATAAAAGACACGGAAGTTCGAGCTTTGGTAACGCCTGGGCGATGGGAACGACTTCCGGTTCACCCGAGCTCTCCGTGGACTATTAGTGCAACTTTTGAGGAGACGTTCGTTAAACAATTGCAGGTCAGATATACTCGATCAGCACCGCTATGACGTTGAAGTTCGTAGCGACGATGTTGTTCACACCCGAAGCAGATGCATCAGGTACCGCGTTAATTTGCAGGCGATCCTAATCGGAACGACGCCTATCAACGCCGTCGTGCAAAGCCAGCCCCCACCCCTTAAACCTCTAATCAACTTTCAGTCTCGGACCTCATTAACAAATTGTTGCTTGATGCTCGGAACACGGTTGTTTCCGTCGACGTTCGCGAAAGATTCTTTGCTGGTTTCGCAAATTTGTGACAAACTGATTTGCAAATTAGTTGGGACTATTAATGGGGTCATTTCAAGTAACTTTTTCCTTTGCGAAAATCTCCGCGGTTTCGTTAAGGAGCTATTCACGAGAAACACGATCCAATGTGAATAAATGAGCTCTAATTAAATCAATTTCAGCTCCCTTTCTTGTTCGCTACTTCACCACGGCGCGACACTAACACTACGTTCAGTGGCACCGTACCGCGTCCGTGTTTTTCGTTAATAACTCCTTAACAAAGCCACGTAGAACATTTACGCAACGGAAAAAGTTGCTCTAAATAATCTCGGGAACCCTTTTCAAGGAATTACATTTTTGGGTCAGCCTGTATAAATGAACATAACTGTGCCTGATAAGGAGCCAGTTTCAGTCAGGAATGATCAGATGATTGTACAAGTTCGTGCCCGATTTGAAAATAAGATTCGATGGTTGAATGTTAAATAATAAAGCTTTATTTATTAATCAATTATACAGTCACCATTCTTTTCTACAGTTAGAAAAGAATGCATTGAATATAATTTTAATATAATTCGATACTTTATTAATAGTTAAGAAGAGATGTTAAAAATTAGAAAAGAGTCAAAGAATTTAATTAAAGATGTTGATGTACAAAATTAGTTTTCCACGAGGAGGGGGATGCTCGCAGACCATCGGTGAACGTCGACGCCGTTCGAAACAATTCGAAAGGAGCCAGCAGTACATAATCGCAATCTCCGAGCGTTTACACATGCTTGGCAGTGGCCCCAATTAATTACCATTAATTACTCGGTCATCCGGCTTATTCCACTTGTTTCACCCGCGATTAACACGATGCCTGTGATTAATAATTCTCGGTACGAACCGCGCGGCGAACTGTCACGCCCATGAATGTCGCATTCGAACGAAACGAAACGGACGGACGCTTAGCACCGTTTCGGTATAGTAATTAGCATACGGCAATCCTGGGCGCGTGACAGTTTCAGGCCTCTCGTACGCCCCTCTCAGCCCTTCCCCCCACACACACACACACAGTGATTAATATCCGATTGAAGATTAATGCACCGTGTGGCATTAATATACTTATTAATTACTGCCAGGTGAGGTGGCGATAATTTAACAGGTGCAGGCCCGCTTTCTACAGCTTCGCGCGGCAGCCAGAGAAGCTCAGTTAAATTAATTAATAATAATACGTATCTAATCGACTTGAGACTCTACCTGACACCGCTGCTACTTAGTTGACAGTATGCCTGACGATAGCGAAACAGAATAATACCTCAGTCGTCATTCATAAAAACTGTGCTTAGAAGCTAGATTAATAATATTGTTAAACGGCTTATTTATTTACCAGTGTGTCGTTTCCACGCGTTTTCTGACTGCGATTGCCATTTTCCTTTCACGTAGCGTTGTCGACGATGGATTCTAACTCATTGGATGTCCTACTTTTTCGTTGCAGAGGTATTCCTCCTACAGAGAAACTTGGAAATTGCAATTTTTAGGATTAGATCGCAGATCTTCTGGATCAAACGTGGTTATTGAATATTGAAAATATTTTCGTAAATATTTACTGAAATTTCCCGTTCGCTTTGGCTGTTAAAAATCTTTTTTCGAAGTGTATCAACCATTTACACTCGGAGCTATTCTAATTCGAAAACCGAGGTGTTCTTCCGGCCTGAAATATTTCCATTTTATATGATTTTCTTACTTTTAATATACTTTCGGTAAGTTTATTAAAATATTAAATACGTTTAGTAAGTTATTGAATAGAAGTTAATCGAATAATGGTGTAAGAATTATTAAGTGCAAAGGGTTAATATATTTCTCCTTCATTGATCAGTAATAATTTATATATTATCAGTAATAACTATAATTTTTATTGTTCCACTTTTTAATAGGAGTTATATTAAATTTAAAATCGTTAAATTTACGAAGGATAGTTTATGATAATGCAGAGCTAATAATAGATTTCAACTGGCTAGAATATGACATTTAAGTGATCATTCTGGTAAGCAATGGCGGATAACGTCGTATATCACCAGTCACCGTCACATTTTTCGCGTGCAGACATACTTTCGGAAAAGGCCTGAGATTTATCAACGTCCAGACTTTGAGATATTGGACATCGGTTGTCATGCAACGTTTATTTATCATCTTGTCGTTAGTCAATCAATGAACTATCTATCCAGAGGACTTTGCAAAGGAATAATTACATACTTCGTTCCACTCTATATTTTAATAGATGAATGTCAAGCTCTTCTGTCTTGCAATTGATGCAGACACAATTTTTATTGTACATAATAAACCATTAAAGAAACCATTTTAAAGATGTAGTAATTCAAACTTTTAATTTTTTGAATAACACACAAAATTATTTACGTACATTTATATTTTCAATCTGCGAACTTTCATTTCCTTCATTCACAATATTCACAATATTTCACATACCAACAATTCTGATCGGTAATAAACATCTTTGTACAAGAATTAATCTTGTATCAGGAAAATCAATCTTCAGGAGGACGTTCCATGAGTTACAATCCATTTATGAGAATCCATAATAGAATTACAAACATAATTATTGCAACTTAATATTATAAAAGAATTAACACGTTTGCTGTTATATGCGTGTACAGCGTATTTCCGATTCAATGGTACAACCTGAAAAGGAATGAATCTGCACCTAAAAGTAAGTTGGGAACGTGGAATAAAATTTTGTGGGAAAACTAAAATAAAATTTTTTGAGTGAAGTTTTGTTTTCGAGAAAATCGCTGCTCGCCGAATCTCTTTCTGTTCGGTTCATTTTTATTCTTGTCTACATAAATTTATTCGACTTGAAAAAACCTTTATTTATCTGAACAAAAATTTGACCTTGAAATTCGAGGTGAAGAACAATTTTTCGGCAACTTTTTTTTACACATCTTCCTGGATCCAAAGATGTAGGATACGCTTACGGCACTCAAGACCAAATATTTCTTTACGCTCTATACGATAGATTCACCTAAAAACCATAATTTATAACTAGACAGCGGATCTTTATGCAAAATAAAAATGTTTTCATGTTCTATCTTAACATGTTTGGCAGGTTGAAAATAATATAACGGATTTTAAAATTCTTCCTGTCTTTTTACTGTTTTAAATTACGCCTAGTCATATTTGCTATAAAAATGTATAAAATTCGCGATCTATTTGTAACATAAAATATGGGAAATGATTTTTCTGTTTAATTCGATCGCTGCTTCTTTCTGCAGACTCATCCCCTTTCTGGTTATACCATCGGATCAGAAACGCCCTGTACACGATCTATACAGTCATTGCGTTTGTGTTTGTGTTAGCGAGTTGTGATTTTGAAATACCATTGGTCGTAGTCAATAACGAAAACGTGTTTGGAAAACTATGTGTTGAAAGCTGACGTGTTCTCTCGGCCGATTTCCTCAATCGTTCGGTTGGTTTTCAGGCCAAGCATTTTCGCAGCCGTTGCAGAGCCGCTCGAAAATAATGTTCACCAAGGAAGGACCGGCGGAGGAGGACGATAGCTACATGGGTTACTCCGTCGCGGCCGGCGACTTTATTGGAAATGGCGACAGCGGCATGGCTGTCGGCGTGCCTCGTGGCTCCGAACTCCTCGGCAAAGTATGCTCATGAAATATTAACACGTAATGGGAAAAGAAACGATTGAAATTAATTCCTCCAGTGAAAGTAACCCGTCCCCGGCAAATTTATTGCTTTCTCGGGAAAAGGGTACCGACTCACAATCAATGGCATCAGTCCCTCGGTAGCAATTCAACCTTTACCACTAAATACAAGCCACCGCTCAAATCACCGGTTCCACATTCTTTATTTTAAAACTTTCAGAATTACAGGGACTCCTCTTTATAGGATATAATTAAATAAATTTCTTCATTCAAGCATACATGTTGCACCGCCGCACAGAGTGCGAGAAACCGATCTTTTTGGACGAAAATCTGCCGACCACTCAGTTTTTCATCGATTCAATTGTAATTTTCTTTTAAATGTTCGTGAAGGACTGTACTTTGATGACGTGCTGCGCAAAAATCGTTAACTGTCACAAGAAATTAAGAATCCTTATCTACAAAACCCAATAACTCCGATACTTCATCTGCCCATACCATTTTGCATGTCCCAGCTGAGTTGCCGACGCAACTCAACTAAACCCTAAACGCGTCATCAAAGTATAGTCCTTCACGAACATTTCAAAAGAAAATTACAATTGAATCGATGAAAAACTGTGTTGTCGGCAGATTTTTGTCCAAGAAGATCGGTTTCTCGCCCACTGTGCGCCGCAAGAGAAGTGACACAAGTCAAAAAATGGCAATTTTGAGGTTATGTCCACCCTTTTATTATTATGGCCACCCCTTGCGCCGATGCAGAGGCTCAAACGTGTCTTGAAATTTTCGGCATTGGGCCGCAGCTCTTCTTGTTCTCTTCTTCTCTTCTTGTTCTCTTCTACTCTTCTTCTTCTCTTGTTATGGTTGTTATCATTTGGTTTTTCAAAATTCGTCGATTTGACAGAATTATAATAGGAAATGTTTAACTCCGTTATTTCTTGTCACCCTGTATTATCAGTTTCTTTTCTTTTCGGGTTTCAAAATTGCATCAAGTTTTTAATTTTTATATCAAGCAAAGAACTTTAGAATATAATGTTCGATTTGAATGAAGATTTACAACAAGCAAAGAACTTTAGAATATAATGTTTCATTTGAATGAAGATTTACAACAAGCAAAGAGCTTCAGAATATAATGTTTTATTTGAATGTAGATTTACAACGAGTAAGTTTCAGTCGTTCATAAGTTTTACAAACAAAAACGTTATCAATTCATAAAAATGTCTGACCACAGGTAATGCTCTTCGCTTCGAATATGACGAATCAACGTAACTTCACTGGCGAACAAATGGGGGCGTATTTCGGTTATGCCGTCGCTTCCGGTGATATCGATGGCGATGGCCTAGACGATCTCATAGTTGGCGCGCCTATGTACACCGTGCCTGATAACCCGGAAATGACCATCGAGACCGGAAGGGTGTACGTGATCTATCAAGGCGCCGGACCTGAAAAATTCCGCAAAGTCGACTCTAGGTATTTCTCAGTCAATATTTCTTCGATTAGCAACATTGCTGTCGCGAAACATGGCAAAAACAGTTAAACAAACAATTTTTATGCATTTCTTACTCACTTACTTAGTTAGCAGACGATCAGCTGGTCACCGACGATCGATTGACACCAACACATTAGTATATTTAAATAAATACCTACAATTTAATATAATTAGTACACAAAATTGTTTAAAATAAGTAGCAATCAAGGAACTTAAAATAGTAGGCAGTTGTTGGCAAAAAAATTGAAAAATAAATGATTCAAATATAATTAATTACAAATAATTACATAATTATAAATAATAATTCCAATTGCAAAGGGTTAAGGTGTGAAGTGAAGGGGTGAAGAATATTTTTATTTTGCATAAAGATATTTTTACTAAAGAAATTTATAATAAACAAAGATATTTACTAAACGTACGTATTCACACTATTTACTAGAAGTACATATTCATATAACGGAGAATTGATTCATCCGTTCGGATAATCGAGGCTCTACTGAATCGTAAATTGAAGCAAGAGATATGCTCGGAAGTGGATAATGTTTGGTCTAATTTTAATCAGAAGAATACCTCGGTAAAAGTTTGATAGTTGGTGTTTGATAGTAGTTTGATAGTAGTAGTTGGTGTCAGCATCTGGACCACGTGACGTTGAATACGTTGAACCATTCGTAGAACAAATGAAAAATTTCTTCAACTGTTTCGCCATCCTGATAGCGCAGCATTCGGCCATCAAGACCGTTGAACTCTCCTGATAATTGCTTATCGTTATCCAGAGACGGGGAGAGCAACCGCGGACGATTCGGTTTGTCGCTGACCTCGCTGGGAGATATTGACCGTGACGGTTATGGTGACTTCGCCGTGGGTGCTCCTTATGGTGGTCTCCATGACAGCCGGGGTGCTGTCTACATCTATCACGGATCCTCCACGGGTGTACTGGAAAAATACTCTCAGGTGATCTACGCCGAAGACCTTAAGCTCCCGATGAACTTGCAGACTTTCGGATTTTCCGTGGCTGGTGGCCTTGACCTTGACGGAAACCACTATCCTGACCTAGTTGTGGGTGCCTACGAGTCTGGCACAGCTGTCTTCTTCAGATCCCGGCCGGTTATCAAAATGGATTCCTACGTGACGTTTGATCAAGAATCGAAATTGATCTCGTTGGATGACAGGAACTGTACTTTGTCTGATGGCAGCAGGGTTACTTGCTTCCCGTTGAGGGCTTGCTTCAAGTATAGCGGCGAGGGCGTCTTCTCCAGCCATACTTTCAATATTCAGTATGTCCTCGACGTGAAAAAGACGAAGAACCCCAGGCTGTTCTTCTTAGAACTGGAAGGCAGGAACACGATGAACCGCACGATCTCTGTGGATCGGGATCGACAGTTCTGTCGGACTGTTCAGGTTAGAACCTAGAATAAATCCATTCTATACGATTTTTGAAATTGATAGCTGGCCAAAATTATTCACAATGTTTAATGATCCCGCAACGTTTTCAAATCACATATAGTATCATTTTGTATTCGTTTAAGTATTTTAAAAACATCATTTCATCTCAAGTGTTCACGTCTGGAAAGCGTGCGCGCCCGAAACGCAAGGACCGCTTGGCGCGATAAACAAAATGCTGTGAAAATAAGGGAGGCAGACTCAGGCTACTTTTCTTTGGTTTGCTGTAAGCCCAAACCTTTGACAATTACAACCGCGCTTAAAAAAATTCTCGGACGTACCCTGATGTACAACATAATTACTCATAAAGTGTTACAATCGTAACAAATCTAATTTACATACTAATCGTGTTGAAATGTAAATAATTACCAAAAGATATGCAATAAAAAGATACAAAATCGTTGAAAGTATAGTCCATACACTTACTAGCAAAACTTTCATACTGGAAAAATATGTGTACAACTTACTTGAAACATATAAAAACTGTCTCATCGAATTTTAGCAGCAAGACACGTACTACGAAAATCTTTAACTTTCGATGAAGTACAATACTTCATGGGTGCCTGAATGATAACAAAAATAGTACATTGTCCCCCATATATTAAACTATAGCAAGCACCAAAAATTTCACAGTTTAGGTAAATTTTTGAAATCGACTTTTGGCCAGCTAAATCGCTGAAAGGGACCACTGTGCGACATGACATCAACAATCCCTTCCGTACTAAAAGATCTCGGACTATCAACAGGTATACATCGCTCCGAACATCCGCGACAAGCTGACATCATTGGACGCCGAGATGCGCATGAGCCTCGAAGAAGAACGCTTTGGAGACAACAGGCCTCGAGATCCAAGGCTTCCTCTCCGCCCAGTTTTAGGATCAACAACGTCCAGAAAGGATTCTCTGACAATCAGGAAGAACTGCGGAGCTGATAACGTGTGCATACCGGATCTCCAGATGAACGTGACGTCGAACGTCCTCAAGTACCTTTTGGGGTCTGGGAAACGTCTGGAATTGGACGTGTTGGTGCAAAACATGGGCGAGGATGCATTCGAGTCGACATACAACTTACAACTGCCAGCTGGTATCGATTACATAAAGGTGGAGAAGATCGAGACTATGGGGGTTCCTGTGCAGTGTTCAGCACCGAAGCAATCGAACAACAACACTCTTCGCTGCGACATTGGCAATCCTTTGCAAAAACACGGCCTGGTGAAGTTCAAGGTCCTTCTGCAACCTGTTACCTCGCACGGAATGAAACCTGTTTATGAATTCGAGATGGACGTGAACACTACCAATCCAGAGAATCCGATCACTGTTGACGACAACACGTACACTTTGAAACTGCCGATTTGGATCGAGACTGATCTACGCGTGGACGGCGAAAGCAAACCGAAAGATCTGTATTACGATCCTGATAATTACACTAGCGAAACGAACGCGACCACTGAGATGGAGTTTGGTCCTGCCATGATGCACAATTATACGATTAGAAATTTGGGACCATCGGATGTTATCGAAGCGGAAGTCTTTCTCGTTTGGCCCGCGCAGACTCTGGCTGGAAATGAGTTGCTGTATCTGCTGGAGCAACCCGAGACTTCCGGACCTATCGCCTGCGAGAGCGCGAATGCGAATTATCTTAGCTTGAAGGTGAGTTAAAACTGAATGATTACTAGACCGCGTTGTTAAGGCAAGAATCCTAGGAATGACTTTAGGGTACGGTCGACCATCTGAAACCATCAAAACAGAATTAGGAGGTTTCTTAATAGTCCAGTCAATGAATGCTCATAAGGACGGCGTAGAGGGAAATGGAAGGGACACAATTTTGACGTTTGGAACTTTATTTGGACTAGTTATGAGGTAAACATACTAAAAGTCCCTACTCCTAGGAGGTGAGCGGGCTACAGGGGGCCACGTAGAAGTCCCCTTTTTCGGTTTTCCGCTTATATCTCGGGAACTATGTGTCCTAGCGATAATACCATTCCATACAAAATTAAAGCTGATAAAATTTACTGTGAGATTGATTACATTCAGTTTTTCGCTGTCTCGCATAGTTTCCGAGATATCCGCGCTCGAACTTCACTAATTGTGAGAAAGAAATTTTTGCCTTACTCGACTAGCTAACTTTTCAGCACAATTAGTGAACTTTGAGCGCGGATATCTCAGAAAGTATGCGAGATAGCGAAAAACTGAATCGAATCAATCCTGTGGCACATTTTGTCAGCTTTAATTTTGTATGGAATGGTCTTATCGCTAGGACGCATAGTTTCCGAGATATACATGGAAAACCGAAAAAGGGGACCGCTCACCTTCTAGGAGTGGGGACTTTTAGTATGTTTACCTCCTCACTAGACCAAACAAAGATCCAAAGTTAAAAATTGTGTTCCTTCCATTTCCCTCTACAACTTTTCGTTGACTGGACTATAACGGGGTGGACTGGTAGACTTCTAGAATTGCGAGGGTGCGGGATGCGCCTTCTCTGTAGACCTAGGTGAGCGAGCAGTTAGGTAGTCTCAAGAAGTCAGATCAGTAAGAACCTTCAGACAGTAGAGTCAGGCTAGCATGGCTCACAGTCCACATCAGTGGTGGTCCTTCGATTATAGGAAGCGCTAAGTGCAATATTCAAAGGGCTCTACTGTGACATCAGTCCAGCTCTTGACACGTGGAGTTCATATATTCATTATAAAACTGGATAGGTCAAATATAAAAGTGAAAAGACATACTTCTTCGCCTTTTCAAGATGATCTATCAATTTTCTCACCCACTACCTTCGAACTCTTTCCAGTTGGACCAACGCAGAAAGATCTACGCCCACCACGCAGACCCCTCAGGCGTGATCCTAGACGAATCTCAATCCGGCAAGACGATCAACGTTCAAAGAGGGTTCGACGCCGATCGAAACAAAGCCAGCCAGAAAGAGGAAGCCGAGATCAACAGCGGGGACAGTTCGAGCATCCAGAAAACGCGTCATTCCTCCTCCTCCTCGTCGAACGCCGTTGCAAGCGAAACCAGGAGGATACAGTTATCCTCATCAGGAGACAAGCCAGACATTCTCGTCACCACCTACACTCAAAACAACTCCGGCACGAGTTCCATCAACACCGGGAATCTATCCGGTGGTAACCGGGGCGTGGTGTTTCACACGGAATCCGGTGGTTATAGTGGTTCCGACACTTTAGGCGGCGGTTTCCGCTCGAGCGACGACGATGGCTTGGGTTCAAGGATTTCCAGCTTGGATGAGCACTACGGAAGCCGTATAAATCACTCGGAAACTGTCGAAAATCGCTGGGGCGAGACGGCAGTCTCCGGGGGCCGCACAATTTCCGGTTCATTCGATTCGGAGCTGAGCGAAAGCGAGCAGAGGTATCAGGAGCTGCTCAGGCAACAAGAAGAACAGCGACGTTTGGCCTACCAGCGACGTCAGGAAGAAGAACAGAGAAGACAAGCGGAGTCGCGAAGAAGACAACTCGACGAGGAGCGAAGGAGGCACGATGAAGAGGAGCGAAGAAAACAACTAGAAGTGGAGGAGGCTAAGAAGATCCAGATAGCTAAACAGGAAGAGTTCCGCCGACTCGAGGAAGAGCGAAGACGTGCGGATGAAGAGCAGTACAAGCTTGAGCAAAGAAGACGACAACATGGAATATCTGCTGGGTCAGACAGCGGATTGATCACCGGTGATCGGGAAGAGACCATTCGTGGAAGTGAATTCGGCTTCAAGCTGCGTAACGTCAGCTCAACGCAGGAATTCGAGACGCTGTTTGGCTCTCTGTCGAAGTCGTCTACTTACGAGCTGTTCAACAGACAGGGTAGACACTATGTTCAGTTCCTGGGCAGGTTCAGAACTTCAGGAGATAAGAAGGAGTACATAGAGTTCCAGGATGGATCCATGTTCCCTCTTCAGGATCGATATGGCGATCCTAGTTATGTCTCTGACAGTACTGATGCTCGGGATAGTCGGTTTTTGAGAATGGAGGGTGAGCTTCTGGTTGATTCGCATGGGAAAGGGTTCATCGTACTGAAGGACAGTCGAAGATTTCCTCTGCAAGGGTCATTTAGTTATACTGAGGAACGTACTTACACCTTGGATCCGCGTGGGAGCTATCAAGGTAGAGGATCGAGTGGGTACAGCAAGTCTTGGAGCGAAGATTCTAGCCATACTGGGGACGTTGATTATGAGTCCAGGTACTCTAGCAGTCACGAAGAGAGGAGGACAGAGGACAGGAGAGTCACCAGCAGGATCCATGGAAGAGATAATCGTGAGTCCTTCGACGAAGTTAATACTCAAAGCAGTAATGCTGCTGGTAGATTCAAACGCGAGAGCGATATGGTGGAGGTGAGGGACTTCAAGAAGTTCGAGAGGCTGCATAGATATCCCAGGGACCTGGATAAGGATCTTATGGCTGAGAGTGAGTTTGATGAGAAGGTTGATTATGAGAATGATCCCAGGACTCACGGTAGTCCGGTCAGTCCTTGCGATACTGCCAAGTGTGTCGTATTGAGGTGCGTTGTTGGTCCTTTGAAGAAGGATCAGGAGGTCTGGCTCGGAGCCAGGTACAGGGTAGACGCGAGGACCTTGAAGAAAGTGGCCGTCCAGGAGAAGGTCAGGGTCTCCACCAAGTTGGTAGCACGTGTCACCAAACAGCCGTTCATCGGCGCACCTGCTGAACAGGTGGTCAAGAGTCGCGAAGTCAAGACGAACGTCGAACCGAGCTCGACGCCATCTGCGCCGGATGTTATTCCTCTGTGGGTAGTTGTCCTCTCTGCTTGCGCTGGGACCATCATCCTGTTGCTGCTTATCTATCTGCTACACAAGGTTTGTTCATGCAAATTAACTTGATTCATTAACCAGACTCTTAATCATGACTTAGTGTCATTAGTCACACTACTCAGGCAAATGCCACTAAAAGACAATTCTCGTTTAGCTTTAGGATACACACTCTAAAGTCCATGGCCAAAGACTTTTTAATGAATCCTTTATCAGCAATAATAATTTCAATTATGAGCCAATAAGTCATATAATGATACAATAATAATAATTATTATTGGGGGTGACTTGTTGACTCACAATTGAAATTACTGTTGCTGTTGAAAGATTCATTAAAAAGTCTTTAGCCAAATACTATAATTATTGTATTTTGGATTAGAATGTGAAAGGAGATTTGTAAACCTCCTTTTGGTACAGTACAATTACTAAAACTCCTATTCATAGACCCATTAGTAGGCAAAATGTTAAATGTTTGATACTTTCTGTGGGAGGGTGAGGCAAGCGTAAATTAATTTGTAATGTAATTTGTTGCATTCTTTGTTAACAGTGCGGATTCTTCAAGAGGAACAGGCCATCAGACGCGCCAGAGAGACAGCCATTGAACAGGAATGGTCACTTCCACGGGGACGATCACTGAAGCAGCGATTAGAGAATAGATCAGTGCGAATTCTCTAAAACGTCGAACGACATCGATCACTCGAACGAGCCACGAAGTGCCTTGATCCTCGTGAATCCGTCGACGGAGCAGGAATATGCATTCGCTGGGTCACACGGAGCTGTAATGCAGTTCTAAAGCGTGTAGAAAATAATGTTTTACTAACGATCGCGGATACCTCTATCTCCAGGACGTTACAGAAACTGGTAGAGTGAATTAGAAAGGTTCTGGAGCGATTCTGCGACCATTTTACTGCCACTGAATACTCCTTCCAGCTCCTACAGCTCGACCATGCAAGTTTCTAGTCAGGAGACATTTTCATTTTTATTTTATTAATCCCGTTTCTTTTAACCTGTAATACGGACCTGTAAGCCATAAACTGGTTTTGAGTTTCTAGTACATTTTCATTTGTTAACACAGTGGATGATCGAATTGTTTGTTTTGTTGGTGAATGAAATAGTCAATAGTTAAATGAGAACCTTGTGACACTGAATTCTTAATAATAAACTGTGCATTTACGGCTTATAAAAATGTTGATAAAAGGGTACAATATAAAGTTCGATAGAAGTATATACAATTTTAATTTGTTTTGGATCCACAAAGGCTGTTTCCATTAAAAATAGGATTCTATTTTATTCTAGTTTTTAAAAATTTGTCGACAAAGATTGGAAAATGCATAAACAGTCCACTTAATACTTGATGAAGTAACTTGTGGATTGCGATTGTTTCCAGTGATTTTTAAACTCTGAATAAATGAGAATGAAAATGTTGCTACAATTATAAACCAGTTAATGACTTATGGGCTAGCCTGTATTTACTCAAGCCCCTCCCGTTCGTCGATAAAAGCGAGTAAACTCGACGACAAACGCGCAGAGTCGCATAAACTTTTCTCCAGGATGGAAAGTCAGTGTTCGCCAAAATGTCTTCCGTACTCGCGCAAAGTAGATCTTCCTTATTGATCGTCTGCTTGTGGCGAAAAGTTTTTTGATCGAAGCTTTCTCAACAGAAGAACGAAACGGAGAGGTTCTTACGGACGTGAATACCATCATCAACTTCATTCGATGCAAAGCTTGTAGAGATGATAATTAAATTTCGAACGGTTCGAGAGCGAAACGGAGAGGAGGTGTAATTTTCACTGAATAATCGCAGAGTTAGTTCAAAGTTTTATTATATTGTAAATGTACAGGGTGTGCCATAACGTGTGAAACCGAGTTCAACGAAGAACGAGGTATACGCGAAAATAATTAAAAATGTTCGTATAGACGCGAGATCTATTTGACCTTGGTTCCTGTATCAGCTATTTACAGTTCGTGCTTCAATTTGCAAAATGACTGCCTTCCATAGAAATACAAGCTTGCATTTTTATATTTTGTTATATCCATCATCGAACCGTTACCATTTATTATCTTACATATAATATAATATTATTAGAAATTGTCGTCGCACAAAATGGGTTCGATATGAAAGCAAGGTCAAATAGAAATTATCTTTATATGAATTCCTTTTCTGTAAGTTGTAAGACACTCTGTATAATAGAAAGAGAGGGGGGAGGAGTACTATAAACCGGTAGAACTCGAAGTTCTTTCTTCTGACTTAATAATAATATTTATTTATGCTAGCCCCTTGATAGCAGAATAAGCGGAAATAAAGCATAACAAAACGGAAGGAAAATGCACAAAATGAAACGCTTCTATTTAAGACTGTTCTTTTGCGAAAAAACAAAGAATCGTGAATCTTGCTAATTGAATAGTTAAAATTGTAATCTGTGAGGTATATTTTATAATACACGGGCGCCCGATCGACCCAAATATTGTAACATGTTTGAGGATTTATTATCGACAGATCTCACTTGTTGCCGATATCGGCAAATGATTTATACTTTTCTTTCTTTATATTATGGAAATGTGGTCTCGAGAATGGGAATCTCTAATTATTTATTAAATTTCTACATTATACGATGTATATGTAACGTATGATAGAAAGCTGTAACCTGAATGGGGTTTCACCCCATGTGTATGTGTGTACAATCTTGTAAATTATTAATTGTATTACTAAAACTATTCAAATGAGAAATAGCTAACGCAATAATAGTTATACAGAAAGTAAAAAAAGAAATTCCTGACGAATGCAGGAACTTGTATATACAGATTTAAGATGTAATATTAAAAAAAATATATATGTATAAATAATATTATTAATACTACAGAGAGTTGACTTGTGTCTCTATTCATTTAAATTCCAAATGTCTAGATTTTTAAAATCTTTTGAAATAATGTTACCCAGATTAAAATGGATGTGTTATTGTATTTATTAAAAAAAATAATACAAAACCCTAAGCTTATATCCCAGATTGAAATGCTCTGTAAAATCTGCACTTTGAATTAGTGGCACCATCTGTGGCAAAATAATCCAGTTGGTTGGCAAATGTTACCGACAGGTAAGCGCAGACACAAACCATTGCAATTGCATACAATCGTCACCAATGAGATACTATTAATAGTTTTCTCGTCGGTGCAATCGTCGATACAATCACCGACGAGATTCGTTGTTTGAAATTAATTAAGCATGAAATGAAGCATTGCGAGCCAGTAGTAATTCTGTCTATTGGTACGTTAGTGGGGCAGTTCTCAGAACGTGACATCTCGATGGAAATTTATGGAGCAAGGTATGTACCCGCGTTCTCAATCGCTCGCAAGACCCCCGCCATATTTAATCGACGCAGCGATGGACCAATCGCCGATCTTCGGAGACTCTAGTCAGGTCTCTTGCCCCCCCTCTACCTGTGCTGTACCTGCGTCCATCGCGGAGCCAAGGGTTCGGCCCAGTTCGGCCACGGTGTGATTACGATTGTGGCGGACTTGGCGCTGCTCTACGTCGCACCGCTGCCGCCTTAGAAAACTCTTTATTTCCCTTCTTATTGTTCTTCGTTTTGCGCGGTCTGGTCAGTTCTGGTAAACACAGTGTCGCCAGTTGATGACCAAACGGTCATCAATTACTCTCCTCCTTTTCCCCTTCCACTATCCCATTCCAGCACCACGCGCACACTCCACCGTCCCCCACTAAGACCGTAGGTGCCCGCGCAGTAGACTGGACTGGTCATCAGAGAGGGGGTACTTGATTCCCCTTCGATTGGCGACCAGATCCACGCAGGCCTAATCCTCTCCTGTATCTCTTCCAGGTCTCACTATGGCCTGTTCAAGGTTTATGGTCAGACCCTGGCGAACCTTTCCCGTTACGACATCCTTTCCTCATTGCCTTTTTCCGCTCTTTCCGTTTTTTATAACAACCTCCGTGATTGCTTCTTTCCGCATGTCCTTACCTGATCCTTCTCTCCTCCTGGGTCTTGCCATACCTTCTCTCTCTCCTCTCCTTATTTTCCTCCCACTATTCCGTTTCCTCCTCTCCTTCATTTTGACCTTTTCCAGGGGAGTTTTCAAAGGGTTGACAGGACCACTTACTACTCTGAGTCTTCGACAAGGCAACAACTCTCTCTTACTTCACGCACCGTATACCTCTGATTTAATAAAAGTGAGTTGAAGGAATATTTGGTGGTGTTTACTTGTTTCAACGAGTTCCCTCCGCACTATAACGAGAGTGAAACTGAACGGACGTGACTTTCCGTGACCGTGTGAACCGCGTCATTTGTTATCGAGACGCAGAAGCTCGAGACTGTCACACGAAACAGTGGAACAGGCCTACAGGGGATACCACTGAACAACAAAAAAAAACGCGGAAACCTATTGATACGAGCGTCGCCATAATACGCCTTGCGCTATGGTGCGGGCTTGAGGTAGCTCGAGAACTATGATCGTCACAGGATGCGAGACGCGTGGCCGTGTCAAGTGGACGTTGCCGTCAAAAAGGGTAATGACTACGGGAATGACAAAGAGAGGATGTAACAGTATCCCCCTCAAGTACCCGGATTGGGCGACACTGATTATACATATAGAAATCTATGCCAGCAGATTTATCCATCGGCTTCTGCAGCCTAGTCTCAAGGAGCAAACCGATGTACTTGTTATAAATGTTTAGAATATAAGTTATGTACATGTACGATACAATCACTTTATGTATGAATATAGAACCAATAAATAAAGAGAATGCAATGAAATAACATATCTGCGTATATATTTATTCAGCCACCAATTTTCCCGAATTTCCGTCGTGTCGTTGAGTTATGCTACTAAACTTTCGAAATTTTTCGAGCGTCTGCCTTTTCGTTGACTTGTACTACTGAAATTTCGGATACCTCCTTCGATATCATGTTCTCCTAATACAAAGTTCGATTTTCGGGACTTTCGAAAAATTTCTGAGAATTTTCGAACGTCTGGCTTGTGGCTGAGTTGCACTACTTAATTTTCGAAAATTTCCGGGCGTCTGGCTTGACGTTGACTTGTACTACTGAAATTTCGGATACCTCCTTCGATATCATGTTCTCCTAATACAAAGTTCGATTTTCGGGACTTTCGAAAAATTTCTGAGAATTTTCGATCGTCTGGCTTGTGGCTGAGTTGCACTACTTAAATTTCGAAAATTTCCGAGCGTCTGGCTTGACGTTGACTTGTACTACTGAAATTTCGGATACCTCCTTCAATATCATGTTCTCCTAATACCAAGTTCGATTTTCCGAAAAATTTTCGAAATCCTCGAAAATTGAATTTTGTATTAGGAGAACATGATAGCGAAGGAGGTATCCGAAATTTCAGTAGTACAAGTCAACGTCAAGCCAGACGCTCGAAAATTCTCAGAAATTTTTCGAAAGTCCCGAAAATCGATCTTTGTATTAGGAGAACATGATATTGAAGGAGGTATCCGGAATTTCAGTAGTACAACTCAACGAAAAGTAAGACGCTCGAAAATTAATAATTTTTCTCTATTTAAAATTTTCGAAGATAATTTAATTCTACTATTGAGAAGATTCACGTATAGGGTGCGGAAAAAAGAACACATTTGTTGTAACTAATTTGCTCTTTATTTTTCATAAAAAAGATTACAATATGAAACGTGTATTGTGGTGAGATAAGAAGAAGGTCTTCGGCAAGAATGCTTGGTGACGTAGAAACAAATGCGCATTTTCGTCTCTGATTGAAATATTTGCTACAGCACACATACATACTATGTAGCATGTGACGTTAAACGTCGACATTGGGACTACGGAAGCGTAGAGGGGGTTCATCCATTCACTATTTATTGGGAGGACGAGAAGCTGCATTAGAGTCCTGAAATCAATAAATAAAACAAAAAGATATTAAAATCGATTCATACAATTCCATTGGCACATAAAAAGATTTTAATGTAAATGCTATTTAAATGATTTTCGAAATAATAAGTGTAGGCTGTACAATTTTTTATTAATACTTTGAAAGGAAATGTTCAATAACAAAGATTAATTGTGAAGATACCTTGGTACTTACATTCTCTCCCCCTTGAAGAAAGCACGTCACGTTGCCCTCGATCTCAGCTATCGATGTCGTCTTTGCTTATCAAGGTAGGTAGCACTAGTCACCCACGTAAGCTGCCTCAAAATATTTTATACCCTTAGTGCTCTGTAACAGGAAGCGTCGGTGGCGAAACTTTTAGGGATGTTGGTATTTCAGATCACTGTTAGTTCCACGTTATCTGTATTGCTGAATTGCACCACAGACGAAATACCTGGTCGGTGATTGCACCGACGAGATACGTAAGTGCACTTGCCTGTTGGTAACCCTTGTCGATCAGGTTCAACATTGTGCCACAGATGACGCCACTAGTCCATCGATTGCAGGTTTTATACAATAAATAAACTTTACACAATAAATTTTTCAAAAAAATCCATTAAACCTACATTAGGGTTCATGCTTTGTTGTATTTTACACCTTCGTGATCAATCTGCAGGATGTTAATTGTACGCAACACGAAATTCTTGTGTATCCCCGTGGCAATTTTTAAAGCTCGAAGAAAAATCCGAAATCGTATCGAAACATTTATAAATCTCGATTGAAAGATCTCAGGGAAACGAGTGGATCTTAAGGAGCTTAATGGAATCCACTGAAAAATGTATTCTTGAAGGAAGTTTTGAATTTTTAAGGGTTTAAATAGATGCGCTAAAATATTGCAATTTATAATAGATCTATTTAACCTCAATGGAAAATTCAAAATTAGGTTTAAAAATTTATAAATCCCTATCGATAGCTCAGGAGAAAATTAATAGAATATGGTATTAAGTTGAGAAACTGCCGAGGACTTAAACTAAAGGTGGAAGATTGAACTTTATTACAAATCCATTCTACTTGTGAAGAAAAATCTCGAAACCACATCAGAAATTCGATAAAACTCTATGAACAGCAGGGCCAATGTTAACCACCAATAGACTGGAAGAAAAAATTCTTTGTAGCCAACCAGGCAAACCTAATAAACCTAATTACACAATATAGAGCGCTACTATTTTTCTTTTCAAAGTACAACGCTCTAATTGAAACAAATATACTCCTCTGCAACTCGGTTTCAATTCCCAGTAACCGCAACCGCATCTGTGGTTTATCTTTCAAGGACCGCTCCCAGGAGGAGGCTTGATGACAGCACTCGCAAGGATCAAGACGCGATTACGTTTTCATCGCGAACGACGTAGTCTGCAGAATTCGTGGGTGGTACTACCAGTAACTTTTTCGGAACCCGATCGAATGTACACCATTCAATATTTATGGACCACTGGGGCAACCTCTGACTATGCGAATCCTGGGAAGCTTTTTCGATCCTGCGGGTAGCTCCTCGCGATGTGAAATACGTTCACGGATCATCGGTTCGATTGTTCACGAAAATATTACGCCACGATCCCCGGTTCATAGTCGTTCCCGAACTTTTCCTTCCAGTTTTTCGAAGGTTTATGTTTATCGAAGGTTTCCAGTACTCCTGGGGCGTACTTGAAGCTTGATCGAATAGAAAACTATGGAAAATAGTTGGCTGGTGTACGCTCCGCGAATAAATTCTTTCTTTTTCTCCTGGGAACTCGCGTGTAATCTCTAGATGTGTTTCATCTGCAAGTTACATAGTATTCTCTGTGGCTTTGAACAGAATTACATTTTGTAGAGCATCAATATAGAGGTGAAATAAATGTTTCATATTCGAATTGTTAATTTTTCTACTAGTTCTAAGGGAAAAGAACAAAAATCACATGTTCGATTAACGATGAAATATACAAAATATTGTATACAAATTATTCGAAACGAATTATTCAAAAGCATTCATAGTTCAATATATCTATTTAGTTCATTCAATTGATTGGACATATCGCAGCCCGCAAGGAAAGTGCCACAACTCAAAAATGCAGCATTTGTTTTCTTTAATGAGGGCACCTTGTATCGTGGTCGTGTACCTTTTAAATGGTCTATGTATTTAGGTCCCACCGTTATCCGAAGTGTCTACCAGCCAGATAACGTATACGAACGAATCAGCATTGAACAGCGGCGTGTTTGCACGCGTGTGGACGCATTGACACAGATGATCGTGCGCGAAATTGCATAACGTTTCTCGTCCACCACAGCACGTTCGCCCCTAACGATCCATAATCGTTCTTCTCTTTCCTTCGGATGGAAGAACTTGTAAGCGATAGTCGCATAAACTCCGAAGCAATAACGCGAACCAGAATTGCTAGTTCTTTCTGATTCCTTTTTTTTCTCCAATAACGATTCTCCATCGCCAAATTACAGATATCAAATATATAACTTCTCTCTGGGTTGGCATTACACTGTCTTATCGACTTATCATTTAATTTTGATAGCTTGGACACTTTCAGCAATGTATTCAAAATGTATTAATAATGTTTAATAAATTAAAGGTAGAATGGTTTGTTGAAAAATTATAATTGTAAATGATTCAATGAACAATCGTATGCAGTTTAAAAATATGCCATGTAGAATACAAACACCACTGCATCGTTAAATATAGAGTATAGAACAAATACATTAGTGAGGCGATACTAATCAAAATTTTATTTTTAATTATATTGTATGAAACTTCTACCAACATATTTGTGACATTTAGCTCATTGCAACGAGACCAAACATGGCATAGTTCGGAGCATATCGGGCTTCGTTCGGATATTCGAGATTCTACTACATCGTCGATTTAAAAAGTAAATGTGATCCAAATTGTATCGTGTTTGGTCTCGTTTTAATCAGAAAATGGTCGCGAATATGATGGTAACGGTTTCATCAAAACATTATTAGAAACAAAACTATTTTATCATTGAATTAGCATTGTCTAACCAATATGCTGGCGTAAACTGTTCCGTGTACTTTTTCATTAACGACAATAGTCCAAGAAAAAGCGTTTGCAGTGATGGAGTGACTTCAGTCCTGAAATGTTCACACCAGTCGAGACAGTACTGCGTTCCAATAACGCCCTAACAGGTAGCGTTTCCTATTTCCATGGCATAGCGCAGCCGCGCTATACATAGTTACCCATAGGAAGCGAACGGACGTGACACAGTTACGCGACATTCATCAAAACCCTCACCAAAAGCATGCAACAGTCGCGAACGTACTCGCACACGTTTCCCCATGACAGTAACTTCAAACTTCGAAAAGCTGACTTCATCGCCGGTTACACATCGACGTATACTCCGCGCATGATAAACCCCGCTACAAATTCAACGCGACAAAACCGAACAGAGAAAGAGAGACGGATAAAGGAAGAGAAGAAGACGGAGAGAGGGGAGTAGGTGGACAACAGAGAGAGAGAGAGAGAGAGAGAGAGAGAGAGAGAGAGAGAGAGAGAGGGGGAGGAGAGAAATAAGCCCCGTTAAGCCTATGAATGCTCGCCGAGCGCCGATAACAGAATTACTGCTGAGGGCTGTTTACACCGGGGCTACTGCAGCCGCGTCGGGCGCAGCTAATTGTTTTAACCGCCCGTACTTAACTACGCGGCTCAATAAGTCCCGGATTTATGTAGCCACCTACGGAGGCCCGTGGCACAATGACGGCTTTAACGAACCAGTCACGATAACGCCCGACAATTCCTCGAATAAAGGCTGGACAATGTCCGAGATACGCCGGATGCAAATTTCCCCGCTGTTACCTACACGCCCGTTAATCGAACCGATCGGTTTCCTTCTCGTTCACTTTTTTCCAGAGAGAATCCTCCAGAGGCCGGCGCAGCGTTATGTTATCCGTCGCCTGCTACGAGATACTTCTAGTACCCTAGTAACATTTATGGTTGGCATTTTGTTGGGCCTTTGTTGTAATATTGATTGGCAAACCGTTAGAAATGTCGCCTTTTTACGCAGCTGATCCAACGTCACTAAGAATGAAAGTCTGGAAAGAATGAACAACCGTACGGAAAGTGGCGTATCAAAACTACATACATAGTGTGGTTGCGTATAGTAATTGGCAGGCTAATGCTCTTGTCGAATTGCTTCGGACATACAGGTTGTCTTTATATGTGAAAATAAATACAGCCGCCAGTAGAATTACACTTTTAGGACTTTTTAGAACTGTAAGTTTTGTTGACTGACCATACAATACTTATGTTAGTATTCTTTATAGTAGTTTATAATTGTTAAAATCAAGAAACCCCTAAATACGTCTTGTTCATAAAAAATAAGGTATAAATAACAACGCTATGAATTTAGTTCACGTCTCCACGGTTTCGAATCACTGTGCGCTATCCGCGAATGATGCGAAAACTTGCGCGGCCACGTGGGATGCTACCCTTTGAATTTTAATAATCGATCCGCGGAGAATCGCAAGCGCTCCCATCAAGACTAACAATAAGCACCACCACCGACGTTTCATTTTCTCTCGGGACATCTGTCCAGCCCCTGAATTCGCAATCCCCCCTTCGTTTTTACGCGGAAGATGCATGAGAATGATACCGAGGCCAGCTTGCCGCGAGCGGGCACCAACTTTTTGGGTTTACTGCCGCGTGATTAAAACGTCTCCGCTGTCGCCCGCCGCGAATTAAGAAGGTAAATCACGTCTGGTTTTAATAGCACCACGTTTCCCGGACTGAGACCGGGCAAGGCTCTGTCATTACTCTCGTTTGTTCCGTTGGACCGTGTTCAAAGCTGCACCCTCCATCCCCCTCCCTCTGGCCCCTTCGAATTAGCACCGCTCAACGTTTTCGACATTTTTCCTGCTTTTAGGAAAATTGGTAGCCTCGGACCAGGCTTAACTGCAATCTTTATTTAGTATTTAGGTGCTACGCGCGTGTGCGTTAATTGCTTGCGGTTCCCCGTTTTGCTTTAATTAATCATCGTGTACCTTCTGACGTGCTCGCTGTACATTGAGTTATTAGCCGCTGAAATGAGTTCTGCATGATTCATTTGACTCGACCAATATATGATAACTATTCAAATGAAGATATAAACATCCAGATCTGTTGAAATCTTTGTGTGCCAATTTTCCTTCACATATTTTTGAATTTGCTTCAATCTAATCCTCTGGTTCGATTTAATATGAATAGTGAATAATTTAATCTAGCTGGTAGAAAAATGGAATTTAGATGGTACTCAAGTTAGGTCAAACATTCAATAACATTGGCGAATGCTTAGAATCATCTTCGAACAACATTTAGACTGTTTTAAAATTGATTACATTACTATTTTATTCTATTGGACTTGGTCTTTTTTGAATTGTTGGAAATGCTAGAAACACTATGCTCTTGGATTTCACTTCAATTATAATATTTTTTATTACTTACATTTGAGACGAGCTGATTATACATTTTTATGGACTTTATAAAAATTGCAATAAAAAAGATATTATTTACTTTAATAGGGGTTCTATTATATATTCTATTATATAATGAATATAAACATCCTATTAAATGTTGAAAATGTTGAAAGTGCCAATTGTAATCAGTTAACATTTACAATATTTTTCATTCAGTCTACCTGTTATTTGATGCCCCCTAATATTTGTATGCAGCAGGTTGTACTGTGAAATGGGATTTCCTTGACAGCGTCATCCTCCAGAAATTTACCTGTTTTCTATACATTTATGGAATGTCAACAGGATCTCGTCCCACTACAGAAAATATTTTCTTCTCGTCTTCAATGAAAATATAACTGTGTCGCCAATAATATTCTCCCATCAATGCTAACTACCACGAATTCAGATCTCCTTCCACAATACTCAACAAATCGTTGATCACACTGGTTACACAATCACAATCACAATCTAAATAACCAAAGAGAACTGTGGTACATAATAATTCAAAGCACAACAATTCATAAAAGTATTTTATAATAATTCACAAGATGGAAGATAACTTACCATGTTATTGTGTAATTATGTACTATTATTCCAGTTTATTGTAGGTTGACCTGTCCAGCGAGTGAACGCTTAAGCTGCACGTCTGTTTAAATTAGTATGCTGCCAATTGCACACGAACTACTCCACCTCTTCATTACCAGAGAGTATATCTGTCATTACTATTGAAACGATATCCTCCCAAGATCTGTTCGAATGGTCCAAACAAATGATAATCACAAGGTGGTACACTTCGGCAGTGATGAGAATGTTCAAAAAATAGTCCAATGTGTACTTACCAGCTCCCAGATGACTTACTTACAATAAATCCAAAAAGTATTTGAACACCAGAACCATTCTCTAGAAATGATTGTAATGTCTTTATAGTCTTGCATTTCACCCATCCAGTTTTATCATAAATGCTGTAGTCTAGTTATCTGTTCTAGTTTCTCAGCTGCTGCCCATTACGTCGTACCCATCATCTGCAATTTAATATTTGGGAATTAGGAGAAGTCAACAGGTCCCAAATCAGCCCCAGTCAGCCATTTTGGACAGCAGCTGCGTCAGTAGATGCCAGCTTTATGCGAGTAGAAAGAGCGGGCATTCCGGCCTCGTTTAAGAGGGCAGCACGGTCGCACTAATGTGGCAGATGTCGGTAAAGTAAATTTGTATTGTACAAACGTGTATCAGTCTTCCTTTTTACCGACAAAATTCATATTTATTATATATTTTGCCCTCTTAAACGAGGGCAGAGAATGCCCGCTCTTCCTGCCAGCGCAGCGTCAAAATGCTGTCCAAAATCGAGCATTTTGCTTACTGGGTGGTTAACACTAGAGTATTCCTTTACTTAATAATAGCAGGATTCAATTTATTCAGATTTCCTAGGTTCCATTTTATGGTAACATCCTAACAAATTTCTCAAGAAAATATTTCCACCGTTCCATGTATGGTAAAAACCGAATAAGTTCCATCTCGTATCAGAGTCATTCAGTGCCCAACAATTGTATACGCGGCGCGCCTAAAGAAGTACTCACTTAAACAAAACCTGAAATCTGCCATTTCGATGGACTCGGTATTGACAGACTCGGTTCAAATGATTGCGTAAGTTCCTGCCCGATTTTCTTAGACGTCGTAAACTGTACTGTACTACACGGTGGAGTGTAAAAAAAATTATATAGTGACTATATAATTGATTAATAAAGCGGTATCCTTTAATACTTAACCATGGAATTTTATTTTCACGAACTTATGCACGAACTTATGCAATCAACGAATACTTTTCGCTCCGCATTTAAATTCACGATTTCGATCGAATATTTTGTGACAACGGAGAAGCTCGATTATTTCGCGACAAGATATTTCATCCTTCATATGTTTTCCGAGAGTTTGCACACGGTTGATCGATAG
Organism: Lasioglossum oenotherae; assembly: GCA_028455765.1. Classification (NCBI taxonomy): domain Eukaryota; kingdom Metazoa; phylum Arthropoda; class Insecta; order Hymenoptera; family Halictidae; genus Lasioglossum; species Lasioglossum oenotherae. Next base: position 7,338,722 of record CM052279.1, on the reverse strand, counting down.
GGGACGAACGTAACACTGTCTTCCCTTCTGGTCGAGGTCCCAGAAGAGCGGAATGCTAATTTCGAAGTCAATCCGAAGCAAATTGAGAGCAAACCTCCGCGGTACGGTTCCGGTCGCAAAGGACTACAAGGATTCGAAATTGAATCCGTCGCGTCGGGGGAGTGAGCGACAAAAAAAGAATCGAGGCCCACCCCCTCTGCTGTATCGGCATCAACTGTATCGCGGAAAATGTCATCGCGGTCGGTGTTTTCATTGGTAACAACGCGCCACGTGTGTACGTAACAAACTCTGATTGGAGCAAATCCACGTAAACTCGTCTCTTGCCAGGGGCGCTGCGGGAAATTCAGAGGAAACTTTATCGTTCGGTTGGCAAGTGCCAACACTGCACGCTACCGTGAAAGCCATCATTGTATTGCAAACCCGATTTTCAGAGTCTACAGCGAGCGAAGAAAAGAGTAAAGCTGGGGATGCATTGCCTGTTACCCCATAAAGTATTACCTCTCTCAATTTTTCAAAAGAGCACGACTCCGTCGTTTCGTGCCCCATTGCTTCGTTACCCTTCCTCCATTATTCCCTGACCTCCATACTGTTCCCTGAAAAATACCAGAAGGTTAAACTCTCATCCGGCACCACCCTGAATTATTCCCTCTGATTCTCGAAGGGAAAAAGGAAAGTTACTATTCATTAATGATTAAAACAATTGGGAAATATGTAACAATTGTTTTAAACATAATATCCGCAGAACATTCTGAACGACCTAATTATTTTCCTGAATATATTACTCAACAGCATTGGTTCTCATTGCTATATACAGTGTGTTAGACTACAGGTGGGAGAAAATTTAAGGGGTGGTTCTCCATTATAATACAAGACGAAAATGAAGAATAAAAAAAATATTGCAATTTAAATTAAAAATACGCCTAAAATACGGCAACGCGACCAACACAGGTGTACTTACGTTCCGTACGTCATAGAGGCGCGCGACAATCACCACTGTTGGTCGGGTTGCCGCATTTTAGGCGAATTTTTAATTATTAATAACTAAATAACGATACCGAAATCGCAATTCTTTTTATTCTTCATTTTCGTCTTATATCATCATGAAGAAGCACCCCTTAAATTTTCTCCCACCTGTAATCGAACACCCTATAGAATATGAGCAGCTGAAACGGATGACTAAAGATTGATGACTGATCATTTAAACTAACTAAGGATTAATCATAACTAATAAGCAATAACTAACGATTACTTAGAGTTGTGACTAACTAGTGCCATGTGGTTATGTCTAACTAATCAAAAAGTTTTAACTGACTTTTTTTAAGTTTTGACTAACAATCAATCAGACTATTAGTCATTTTTAAATATTAGTTGATTTTGACCCAACTCTGCTGTACGGCGATAGAATTTTTGGAGTGAACTCCCGAGTAAAGAAAATATAATTAAAGTGGTTGGAAGGGTAATGGCTAGGACAGTGTGGCGAGTTTCAGTGTCCTGGGAAGAATTTTTCGAGCTGGGAATTCTAAGTGCGGAGCTGGCCGACTGTTCTTCGCGGATACTCGTTCTTAGGCGACAGCCTAGCGGTAACACCGTGCCACCGGGTTCCAGAGAAGTAGTACGAACTTTTAATTAGGTGCACGCTCTGACGCCGTGACTTCAACGTAAGGGTATATCGGAGCGAGCTCTGACCTCGACGCCGAGATCGATTCGCTGCCTTGCGACTGGCTTTCATCCCTTCGTGCGAACGGAACGGTAATTGTGATTCCTGACTCGCCGAACGTATCATTTTCCCTTTTTACATCCGATTCTTCTATTTTGTTGAAAACGTGCATACTACGCCCCGTAACGCGGCGAGTGGTTTCGTCTGCGTGCGAATTACGAGCTTGCTTTCGAGGGGGTTTCGAACTGAATATTGAAGCAAGGAAATCTCGATTAGGATATTTAAAGTAATCTTTGAAATTTCATGAAAGCATAGAGTTGAAGGTACTTGAACCCTTCAGGTGTGCTTTGACACTTCACTATTTAATATTCAATATTAATAAGTATGTATTATTTAGAAAATGTTCATAGAATTGTATAATTGTCGTTATCTCGATTAGAATGTTGGGAATGTTTGATTATAAACATAATACGATTAGGTGTAAACACCTATATTATTAGGTGAAAATGTCGCCAGTTAAATTGGTTTAGTAGCAAGGAAATCTACTTGAAAATCTTTAAAGTAACTTTAAAGAAATGTAGAATGCTTATGTCCAGCAGGACAAACTATATATTGAAGTCGGTGAGGAAATTGTGTAACAAAGTTGGAAAATTGAGTTTTGAAGAAACTCTGTTTAAACTTTTGTGGACACGCACACAGTCAATGGTGTCGAAACTACTAAATCTTTAAATGTCCAAAAAGTTTTACAATTTCGTGGTTCAATTACAATTGTGAGTTGAAAAATCCTAAATTGATGAATCCAAATATAAAAATTTTAGTAAAATTAAAAAGCAGGTAAAGAATAATATTTTGTAAAATTATAATGAAACCTGGAAATATATATTTGTAATTGAAGAATATTAGAATAGTATAATCAGTTTATTAAAAAATTGTTAAAATTAAGCCTGGAAATATGCTCTTAAACATTAGTAGTTCATTAAATATGCCGGTAACGACGACAACGATCTTCAAATTCTCCTTTATTTGAAATTTATATTCGAGCTAAACGTGAATTCTAACTCAAAATGTAATTAAAAACCCATCACAAAATTGAATTTGGAACTCGGAAAATTTGTTCTCTTTATACTGCCAAGTAATAGGTATATCAAATAGCACTGCATAATATAATAACACTGTTCAACAAGTTTTAATTGCATTTTCGAATCCGGAAATCATTTTCCTCCATTTTTTAAAAGTTAAATTTTTGACGTAGACTTTCCCAAATACAACAACCAAGTTTATATAACATTTGAAAGATTTAAACATATTGAAACAATATCTAAAGTGACCAAGAGACTTCTGTAAAAGCAGGAATTTAAAAATTAAGTCTGAGATAAAATATAACTACAACACTGCGATAGATATTTATTAATTATAGATATGTGAATTCAAAGAGTTTATCGAATTCATAATCGGGTAGATGATATGATTAATTTGCAATTTAGTTGAAACGCATTAAATATAAGAGAAAGAATTTTTTAAAATATGAGACACCTGGAACAACGAATTAATGAGAGATGGTACGTGCCAATCGCAGTGACCGCAATCTAAATTAATGAAAATTTGTTGGAAAGAGTAGTCAGTTTGCAAGGAGCTTCAATTTTCGAGAAACTCGCGTACCTCGGCGCTGGTACAAGCCAGCAACGTTTAATCACTACGAAATTAGGATAACCTCGTGCTGCAGGATCGTGGTTAAGCCGAACCTCGAAACCTAGCCACCTATGATGTGGTCTTTCAAAGTAGATATACACGTCGGTGGTTGGAGGAAGACGCGGATCCCTACCGTAGCAGAACTGAGAAAGACAGAAACATTTGCTAGACGGTGTCCGTAATCAAAGACCCACCATTGCGATATCGAAAGCCCCTCAAAGTTAAAGCTACTCCAGCAGCCCCGTCATCACCTGCCACCAACCTCAAAATCAAGAAGCTGATGGCGTTACACACCCTCTCGTATCTGCCGTAGCGTGAAGCTGCCGCGTGATATTGAGTTTCGTGCAATGAATTCGGATGTCGTCGAATATCCCTCACGGATGTCAATACAACTACTACTGAATGCTTAATTACACCGACAGTAGCCGACGACGTCACTCTTCGCATACCGTGACGTCATTCATTCGTCCTCGTCTCATTGACTTTTCCACGGTTAGGCACAATTCAAGCCTCTTATCAGTCAATCAAATTCGATGACTAACAATGTTACTGTCTTTACTTATTACACTATATGTATATTACGTTATATGGTATTTTATATGATATACATACTACATACTAACTGTAGGAAAATTATTATATATGCGTTAGGTAGAAAGGATGACTGGTGTGGGCGTTCAAATAACAACTATTGACGGTGAAGCCGTCCGCCAAGAGTGCGATTTATTAAGGGGTTACACCACTCTGTGATTTAAAAGAAATCGATTTTTTTTTTTTTAATTTTCCTTTACTTTGGAGTTCAGGGAATAATTTAAACCATGATAGATGCAACAGCTCCCAAAAATAGTGAAGTTACAAGTGCTAAGAAGTTCGTGCGGCAAGTTTAACGAATTCATTCAAGGTTAAAAAACGTTCGTACCACAATCTCCATAATTATTCCATATTCTGCAAAGTTTCAGCTTTCATTAAAAAAAAATTTCATCGCTCTATCTCATTTCTATCGAAAGTTCTTTGATTTGGACAAAAATTTCGGGATTCTCGATTGTGTCAAGATTTCCGAAAATGTTCGAGATTCTCGAAATAATCGAGATTCTCGAAATAATCGGGATTCTCGAAAGTATCGGGATTAAAATCAATGAATAAATTTTATAATGTAGAGTTTTTAAATGATCCTTTGTGCGGCTGAAAATATGTTTGTATAAAGACAAAAGCGACAGAGCCCGCAAACCCATGTTTCGACCCAAAATCTAGTAAGATTTTCGTTCCTTGCAAAATTCCATGCAGAAAAGTCACGTGACTTCTACTACCGCCTTAACAAAGGGATCGGCCATCCCCGCTAGTTCTTCTGGACGCTTCACTCTCGCAGACCACGTAGATGCCAATGGACGCCAACCAACGCCAACGCCAACACGTCGGTCTCGCTTGAATTGTGCAGTTCCTCTTTAACAAAGATAGTCAGGGAAAAACTCCAATAGTTTAAGCTATAGAAAAAACGAGATACAAAAATGACCGAACGAATAGAAGAAGATCCTCAGGTAGTATGTACTGCTGTTAGGAATAGAAATTTGAAAATTGTGGAAGACCTTCTGAAGGATGGTGCTGATGTTAATACGATAGACAGTACGTATCAAATAGGAGGTGTGACGCTTCTACATAGTGCAATCCATACAGATCACTTTGAAATGGTCAAACTACTAATACAGTATGGAGCTGATCTTAATGTTAAAGATAGTAGGAGAAGGAGTCCACTAGATAATGCTAAGCAAAGTTGGAATCCAGAAATGAAGGAACTGCTCTTAATTAATGGAGCTGTCGTAAGAAAACATAACGCACTGCATGCTGCTGTGAATAGTGGGAATCTGGAGATTGTGGAAGAACTACTGAAGGATGGTGTTGATGTAAATATTATAGAGGATTCAGACTTGATAATAGGTATGACGATTCTACATAGTGCAGTCTGTAAGAAGCAATTGGAAATGACCAAACTCTTGATAGCGTACGGAGCTAATGTTAATCTCAAAGATAGTTGGGGAACAACTCCATTAGCTGAAGCTCTTCACATTAAGCATACAGAAATGGTTGAATTGCTTCTAGCTAACGGAGCTAATACAAAAAAAGATCCTAATGTACTGTATACTGCTGCGATGAATGGGTATGTGAAAATAGTTGAAGAAATACTAAAGGATGGTGTTGATATTAATATGATAGACAGTACAAACTACGGACAAGGTAAGATGCTTCTACATAGTGCAGTCCGTGTGAGCCATGTGGAAATGGCCACATTATTAATAAAGTACGGAGCTAATGTTAACGGTAAAGCTAGTTCGGGAACAACTCCATTAGCTGACGCTCTTCGAATTAATAACACAGAAATGATTAAACTGCTTCTAGCTAACAGAGCTGATACAAAAGGAGATCCTAACATACTGTATGCTGCTGTGATGAATGGGTATGTAAAAATAGTTGAAGACCTACTGAAGGATGGTGTTGATGTAAATACGATAGACGATTCAAACGATAAAGAAGGTATGACAATTCTACATAGTGCAGTCTGTATGGGGCAAGAGAAAATGACCGAACTATTGATACAGTACGGAGCTGATGTTAATATTAAAGATAGTTCGGGAAAAACTCCATTAGCTCACGCTCTTCAAATTCATGCAACAAAAATAGTTGAACAGCTTATAATTATTGGAGCTGATATAAAAGAAGATTGTAACATACTGTATGCTGCTGTGATGACTGGAAATGTAGAAATTGTTGAAGAAATACTGAAGGATGGTGTTGATGATAATAAGATAGACAGTAAAAACTATATAGCAGATGGGATGCTTCTACATAGCATAGTCGGTTGGAAGAATGTGGAAATGGCGAAAGTATTAATAAAGCATGGAGCAAATGTTAATGTTAGAGATAGCTTTGGAGCAACTCCATTGGTTACTGCTATTTACAATTGGGATACAGAAATGACCAAACTGCTTTTAATCAATGGAGCTGATATAGAAGAAGATAACATACTATCTTCTGCTGTTATGATTGGAAGTGTGAATATTGAAGAACTACTGAATGAACATCGTGAAGATATATCAGATAATACAAACTTGTTAAATGGTATGACGTATCTACATAGTACAGTTGCTTGGAGTCAAGTGGAAAGGGCCAAGCTATTGATAGAGCACGGAGCTAATATTAATGCTAAGGATAATTACGGAAGAACACCACTACATTATGCTATTTTAAACCAAGATACAGAAATGATTGTACTGTTTTTATCTAATGGAGCTGATCTAGACGAAGATCTTGAGGTACTATTTAAACATTATGACCATGAAATACCATGTATTGTCTTACTTAAAGAGCACATAGCTATGGAGAAAGCTGCAAATTTATATGTAAGTGAAAAGAATTTGCACTGGATTATTAATGATGATGAAACTAATTATTTTCTGAACAAATGTGAAGCAGAAATAGAAGTCATGAAGAGTGAAAAGATTGGTAATAGCTGTGTTTCTTTTTATGATATTTTGACAAAAAATATAAGCAAATTAACAAAAAATGAAAGGATAGTAAAGGTTTTAAAATTAAATGATTATAAGAAAAAGTTTCCAACATACGCTAGTATGATAAATAATCGATTTAGAAGAGGGGTAAAGAGAAATGAGTTACTAGAACAAGTTAGGAATAAATTTTCACCTTCTCTCTCCGAAAGCCTTAACGAATTACCACTTCTTTGTACAGAAAAAATATTTACCTACCTAAACGATTTCGATTTAAGATTTTTATTATTTGAATGTGAGCTTTTCAATAAATATATATGTATATGATATAACGTTATTGGGATTACAATTCTTACAACACTTACTCCTTTTTCCGCCTTTCCTCCTCACCCTAAGCCTAAGCACCTCTGTAAGGTTGACGTTTTGTGATAGATAGAGGTTAGTTCGTCTCTATTTAGATTCAGTGATGGTACGTAAAGCGCTTTTTCCGCGCATGCGTGACGATTCTAGCCTCATTGTCAGACGGCCTCTGTCAAGTACGAAGATCGGGTACCTTTTTGGCCCCCGCCCAAATTAATTCTCTACGAGTGCAGCAATAACTCCCATATTTCAAAGGAGGATTGAAAATAGTGGTGCGAGGTATTACCAGAAACTTTATTTCTCAAATAAAACGAAATGTGGGAGTTATTTCTGCCAAACCCTGTAGAAAGAATTCGCAAAAATAGTCGGAAATGGCAAATATTGCGTCCAGCGACGTCGACATTAGATGAGCACGTGGAAAATGGTTGAATGTTGAATATTTAGCTGGATAGCTGGACGCCGTCAAAATGGGGATACAGCTTCTATCCCCATCGCCAGGTGCCGCCAGGGGCGCTACTGTGCTGCCACCAAGCGTAACGATCGAGTAGAAACTAAATTCGTTCCCACTTTTTGACAAAGGAGTCGACACCCCCTGCCCCCGCCGTAGAGTAGCGCCAAGGCAGCCACAATCCACAATTCCCTCCACAATTCGGAGGTAGATATGTATACTTGTGACACATGCACGATAGAGACGAAACGCGTCAGGTGAGCTGGCATCGGCGGAAGCGTAGGGAATAGCGTCGTAGAAGGGGAATGTAGAGTGGGAACACTGGTGCAGCCGCGGGCAATGTCCAGATTGGTCCAGATGTAATCTTTCGCTCACCTTCTTCTTTGCGATCGGGTCTCGCTGCTTACCGATTACTTACCACCTGGCTCTCGACCACCACTCTCTGTAATTGCATTTTCACCACGATCGATGCGCATTATTGTTGAATCGTGCATTAACGACGTCATTAATTCAAGCGTGCGACGCAAACGAGATCGCTCGGTCGTACATACACGTCGGGAACATTACGAAACTGCGAGCCGGCGCGCTTTAATGATCGCCGTATAAATTACACGTGTCCCGGTACGTTCCTTTCGGTTGTTAGGAATTTTTTCTTCGTTTCTGCACCGTGCTTTTTTGACGTAGAAATTCCACCTTGAACGGCGAGCATTGTCGACTGTGCCGGGCACAATGATCGTGAAATTTGATCGAGTGCACTTGACACCGTGAATCCGCAGAGGAATGTTGCTTTCATGTCACTCCGTACCGGTGGGATTACAAGGGAGGCGTTTGCTTAGAACGAAACGACGAAATAGCTGCAGACATAAAGTTTTCATTGGTAACATTAGTCGTTTTTCTTATATTTATTTAAACTTGTCCGAATTAATATTTGGGCATTATTTACGATAAAACAACGTGTTTGAAATCGAACCAAACCAATCGAGTTCTTCTAAGCTAAGGAGTTGGGAGGATTAGTTTACTAGATGACGCGTAGAAGAAATTTTGAAAAAATTAAAATTCCTTGGAATCTCGAAGAAAATAGTAATAGTTGCTTTTTGATATACTGAAAATTTCAACGAAATCGGTTAAAGGTGACACAAGTTACAGATTGTTAAAAATTATTAGAATCTCGACTTAAAGATTATTACAATTAGATCTTTCTATAAATAAGATATGAATATATATGTATAACTGGCACTCTTTTTATCTATTAGATGTTTTAAATATTCAATATAGATTCAAATAAAAATACTTACAAACCATTAATATACAGCTGTTAATTTCTCATGAATGCTTAAAGTTTAGTGCTAAAAGTATAAAAATTCTGATTCGGTGGGAAGTATTATATATTTTTTAATACCATCTTAATATGTATTATGTTTGCTTTGGATGGTTTATTTCATCGACATACCGTACATCAAGTTAATTCTCATACAGTTGTTAAAAAAAGAATCCTGTTATACATGGAATGGACAGATATTATTTTGATTACTTCGAATTCCTATATTTAATATCTAAAACTAGTCTTTCTAAACTGTTGCATTAACAAGGCCATTTGTCTTATATAATAAGGCTGTTAATATTAACAATCACACTTTCATAGACCGTCCAGATAAATCAAAAGGAACCCAACATTTCGTCCATCAAAAATTTTATAAAAAACATATCCGTTGAACTTTCTTAATATTCTTACAATAATCTATGTTGCACGTTCGTATACAAAATAAATATGCTAACATTCGCAGCTTTTATTTATCACTGTTATTTGTAAAGTCGAATACAATATTCCTTGCATTTCTCACGCGATCCTGGATGGACTAAATAGATTCTTAGACAGGCCACTTTCAGTAATTACTTTCATTAATGAAACAAAAGCAAGAAGGAATTGCTCGATTAACTTGTTAAGTACTTGCCAATATTCGTGAGTGATTCGCAACTTTCCCGTTCGGTGCATAACAAATATGGTGGGCTAATGTTTGAACTGCGAATCTTTATGCACTTACAGCACCAGCGAGTTCATAAAATTAGAAAATCTATACATGATGGATGTATATTCATTGCTGGTCAGCGTTCATTCATTAATTATAAATATATGGTAAAGTAATGAAAGAGGAAAAGTGTGGTATTGTCTTTTGTAAACAATGTAATGGCGTATGTAAATTTGTTGTATTCACTATTTTCTGAGAAAGTACCTTCAATTTTTTAGAAATAGGATGCTATATACTTTGATGTCGTATGAAGATGTGTATTAAGTTATTATTATTATAGTTCAATGGTGTACCAGAAAATGACCTTGTAGGTCATTCAAGGGCATCAACGAGAGAAATATTTTGAATATTTCATATCGTTCTATTTACTAGTATCTTTTATTAACATGATTCATTTTATGTTTTTAGAATTAGAACCGTAAAAGATGATCTAATTCTGAAATCAAAAAGTATGATACATCGTATAACATTTCATTAAAAAAATCGATGGTCTTCGACTTCTCAAAAACGTAAAATAGAATTCTTCTACACTTATCGAATGCGAGAAAAATGCAGACCAGTGAATACGATGTTTAACGAAAGTGAATACGATTGTTCTCTTAATTTTTCCACAAGAAACTCGCAGATAAAAAGAAGCGAATTTCTCCGTAAACTGACTCGCGAGAACAGGTCTTTAGATAAAGATCCGCAGTTCGACAATGTCGGTCGAGGTCCTAGCGAAAATGTTTGTATCGGACGGTAAAAGCTGTGTGCACGTTGTTACACGTTTCTCAAACTTCGCCCCGATGATATTGGGGGATTTCGCAGTCCGAACAATTATTATAGAATAACTTCGCTCGCAAGTTGCTCGCGTAATTACGGAATTTAATTAGCTGCGCGGGTTGGTCCCAACGGATTTTAATATCCCGAACACGGTGTGCTCCTTCGCTTCTAATGATCGTTTTTGCTTCACCGCGTAGCCGAACAAAAAAGCGAATGGCGCAGAATAGAAGGCGACTCGTTAAGATCGATAAAAAAAGAAGGGAAACTGGATGTAATTCGTGTGCACGCTGTCGAACTTACAAAAATCTCTGGGAGCTGTGGTTGGCTCATTCAACCCTTTTTCAACGGTTACAACAAACAGGGATTGAAATGATTGCGAAGATAATTGTTCCACACTGCTGCACAGGATTTCCCATTTGAGGTGAACCACTCTAATATCTCTGGCATTTTTCGGAGGAGAGGAAGGCATATGGTCGCATTCAATATAATGGAACTATGTATTTTTCAATGCATCAATTAGTGAATTTTTTGTGTGGAATAATGCAGTACATCGATTGATGTATTAAAAAATACATGGTTACAATGAAGTCATTAAAAGTGACCGTCACATGCCTTCTACTAATAATTTCAGAGATATTCGAGTTCAAACGGGACACCCTGTATCCGATTGAAGTCCTAAAGAATTATTTCAAGAATCGAAACTCATGTAATAATTGTTTTCAATCCCTACTAACAGCATCCTCTTCTATCTGTTTATAGACACCGCTGACGAACATCAATTTTTTCGAACAAGTAATTAAGCGAGACTTTTTTTCGATCGATCGGATCGCTTTGATCTTACAATTAATCATGCTTCTTCTTCCGGGAGGATTTGAAGGTGTACACACGATACATGGGCGAGTATGGCTCGACTTCTCCGTCGCTGTCGCCTTCATCCCCCGTGGGATCGTCTCTGTCCGGTTTCGAGGATCGATATATCTGACTTCTCTCGTACAGCGGCACTGCTGGAAGAAATATCATGTTTATTTTCCACTGGACAGGCAGAACAACCCTTAAACGAACGCCTCTGCCCGAACGTAATTTCGCGACGGTGTTTTTAACGAACGGTACGCTACGTTTTTAATAATAATATGTACGCTGGAAGTTACGGGCAGCGAAGTTTTATCAAGAAAAAGCTAGCTGTATGATAGCGGTCACTTCGTTATCGATTGTGTTAACAGCAGATCTACGGGGAGCTTAGAGCAACTATTTTATTTTATTAAAATAACGCATGTACAGTAAATCCTCTGTCGACGCAAAAGCTTCGGGGAGGTTCGTTTGCATCGATCGTAGAGGGACACTATTTTTTTACCACGCTTATATCAGCTTGCCGATGTTGTCGATGTTGTCGTTGTACGCGTCAAATCTTGTAATCGAATTTTAAATCACTTCCCAATGAGCTAGAGACTTGAAACTTTAAATATAGCTCGGAACTGGATGACAATGCTATATTAAAAAACAAATTTTTAAAAAAACGTTGCGTCTAGGAGAAAAAAAAGTTTAATATTAACCGTCACACCTCGCCGTGCGACGCTCGGTAGTACGTCATCACGTTTAGCGATCCCCACTCCGCGCGCTAGCTCTCCTTACTCCAATACGCGTTCCCACTGTTTCGGTGCATTTTAATTAAGCTTCAACTCTCCGCGTCGCATTAGTAGTGGTTTACAACGGTGGAGGGGATATTGTTTTGCGTCCATCGTGTAGCACCTGTTTGCGTCGATAGAGGATTTACTATAGTTGGATTTTAAGCGAGATTTACTAGTGTTCCGCATTTATTGCAAGGAACAAGAGTTCTTCACCTGATTTTTACCCGAAATGGCTTGTTCGATAACTCACTAAAAAAAGAACCTTTCCTGCCAAGTTTGAACCCTATAGTTTCTCTGTAAGGGTAGTTACAAGGAAAAAACAAACAACCAGTTTTTGGCTCGTTCTCCCCATTTAATCGCGTCTAAAGTTTCTAAATAAATTCTGACACGTTCAGCATATTAAGCCACATATGCGAGCCCCATAATCGTAAATTTAAGAATGTTGAAGCGTTCTCTTAATAAGAATTAAATTCCTAGTTTATCAACGAGAGCTTCACGCGCCGCAATGCATACGTGACAATAAGTATTATTAGTTATTATACGGAAAGTTTGAATTTGAACTCGGGAACGAGTGTCCAGAGACACATTTAAATTTTCCAACAGGTGACTAATAGAAACTTTCGACCCGTGCTCGCCGTAAATACTCGAAATTAACATGTAGCAATCGTGCGCGGTGCAACGTGTGTACGTACAAGACAAATTCGCGGGCTTCTCCTGTTCCTCGATGTTTCTCAATGGGGGCACGTTGTTTTCGCGTTCTTCGACGGTCGTTGTACACGGCGGAAAAGCTGAAAAAGCTTCCGTCACGTCGTCGGTTTTTTGCGGGGTTTCGTAATTTTGAAGTGGCACCGTGCCGACCACTATATTTGTTCGCAGTTTCAAGTTCTTTTGAAACATTCTGTAGTACCACTCGCTCACATCTACGCAGGCTTCGACCTGTTAACAAGAAAAATGTTTCGTGTACAGACAGTTTCAAATTGAAGCTTCGCCTAGACCAACCAGACATCAGAAATACCCTGCAAACATAATTTTAATGATAACATTTCTTCGCATTATTATCTGCCTGCAATTGGCTACTGGAGTGCTCCTCAACACGTTGACTGCCACGTCTCTTTTAGAAAACTGACTTTTGCTGCGAGACATTTGTGTAAAAATTCAACTTCAGTACGACTTTTAACTACATTTCTTTAATTTTGTGATATTTTTTGGCGCAGTTATTCGGCAGTCAATGTGTTTAATAACGAAACGAGCCTGCTTTGCAAAGAACGAATTTTTTTGCAAAAACATATACCATCTAGTTATGGCTATTATCAGACGAAATACAGTAGTATGTAAAAAATCCTATTCATTGCTCTTTCACGAATAATTTTTCAATGGAACTTGTACCGACATATTCGTGACACTTCTCTGATTGAAATGACACCAAACACGATACAATTAATTTTTTTTCATTCTTGCTTAATACACAGTACAGTAGAACCTCGATTATCCGAACCGTTGTTACTTTCATTATCCGAATACGTATCTCAATTTTATTCACGTGAAAAATAGGATTTATTGTATAAAGTAATGTAGTATAAATGAAGATATTGGTTCGGATAATCGAGTTTCTACTGAATCGAGAATTAAAGTAGTAGGTATGTTCCGAAGTATGTCATGGTTGGTCTCATATTAATCAGAAAAATGTTAGCAATATGTTAGTAAAAGATTTATAAAAAAAAAATTAAGAACCGAAGGATTCTGTCAATGTATAAATGTTGTGCGCAACTCTATTGTTAAGATATTACTGCAATGTGATTAGTTTGTTTTGAAAATGAAAAGATTTTTGCAAAAATAATCGTGAAAAGATGTTGGACTACAGTATAGTGTGCTCTTGTCATTGAATGGTGCTGTTTGAGAATTCAGATAGTCTCACTTTAAGTGTATACAGAACGTCGATGATGCTGCAGTGGATCATCCCTGTGGGCGGTACTGCAGGAACGTCGAAAGTGACGTCGTACGAGTGGGACTCTTTGCTAACAGGTTGTTCTACTTCTACTACGATCTCTTTATGCTTACGGGTCTTTTCCGTGGAATGATAGCTCACCACCTAAGGAAAGATATACCACTTAAAAAGAAGCGTAGAAGTAAAGTTCGATAAACAAAAATATATTAATCGCATTGCCAAGTAGAAATGAACAAAATTCTTACATTACATGCACGAATAACATCCCCTTGAGAAAATTAACTACTTTTAACAGTAAATCTACCAGGCATTGACAGTATCTGGTAAATATTGCCTTATAAAAATGACAACGCTAAGTTTATTGAGACCGTCTGTAATTTATCGATATAATAGATGCTTGGACAAGGACATTTGTTCCATTATTTTCCATAAATGGATTTCTATAATCTCGATAATTGGAAATTATATAGAACCGGTCTTTCGACCGTGGTAGATTTAGTGTTAAATATTTTATCTTCAATCACTTAACAATTACTCTAAATAGAACACAACATCTAATATTGTGCAATAGAATGTAAGAAGAAAGTACATACTATTCATACACATTACAATTCAAAAGTGTTTCGACACTTGTGAAACATGAAATTTTTCTATATTCTCGAATAACACGATCAAAATTGCCTTTTTCTTTCTTTAAAATTGGAAAATCTATTCTGGCAAACCTCTTCCTAAACCCAGAGTTCTGACAACCCCAATCTGCACTGATAAAAAAAGTAGTTACTTCAATAACACGCGTGTTATTGTAATTTTTTACTTCGATGAATATCAATGTATTCTTTTCAATAGTACGAAATTTAGAAGCAAATCGTGATGTATTTGAATTGTCTATCATGAAATGATTGAAAATAGTATTTGATTCAATACCGTATATTATTATTCGTAATATTTCTTTTTTTCCTTCAATCAGATATGTTGTTAAAAAAATTTGAGAAATGTATTGATTTATACTGGAATTGATTTGAGGCCATATCTTATTTTTTTGAAAACATTGATGGTCAAGCTATTGGCTTATATGATTGGCGGAAATGAGTTTTGCTATTGAAATTCAATAGTATTAAATATTAAAATAAGTTCATATGATATTGGCACTATCCAATAGTACATCTTATTGAATCAACGTGTATTTTTTTTGTTTCTACAGGATTTTTTCTCAGTGTGGAGTGAGCGTTTTAAAAGTTTTTTCATCTTCTGTCGGGTTGCCTAAGTTGTTAATCATTCATAGCAAATCCAGCTAGGGAATCGATGCTTCGTAGAAAACTACTTTCGCAAATATTTCCAGAAAAATTGTACACGTGTCTTAAAATAGTGTGGTCCTAAAAGGTATTTCTAAACAAATTCATCCAAAGATTTATCGCATAATAAAGCATCTCTAATCTTCAAATAAAGCATTATTAAAGTGTCCAAATACTCGAGAATTTGGGTGCAAGCTACTGGTGAAGTTCGGTACAGCAAAGGTGGAGATTACTTTTTTGAAAACGATTCTGATTTTCCTAATCACAATCGTGGTGGGGTTTGTCAGGACGATCATTATCGGTATCGTTTGTCCAGGGACATAACCATGAACTGGAAGAGACATGGATATAGTGATGGGCTCGGTTTGCCCCATGTACACCTTTGATTGTTGAGCATGTATAGGCAGCTGTAAAGAATCGTTCACATTAGTGACTACAAACTTTCGTATTTGAAAAGCCTCCAATAACTATCGTTAAAATTGTTTTCAACCCTTTGATTACGGATATGTATTCACACATGTACTTTGCAAATTGTAAAACGAAAAATATCGTATTTCTGCTTTAATAACGGATTATATTAGATTGGCAACGAAGTTCCGCGACCTCCACATTTTCTCAAACAAAGCAATTTCTACAGGGTGAGTCACCTAACGTTGCCACCTCAAATATCTTTGTTGTTTTTAAAGATACGTCAAATGTCTGCAGAACAAAGTTAAATGGTAAAATGGGGCTCATACGATACCAGAAAAATTTTTGTTTTCATGTAATTGTTTTTAAAGATATAAAAAGGTCACCCCCATTTTTTTAAATGTAACGTCCTATTTTTTATACTATAGATCGATAGAGTATCAAATTCTGAGTATAAAAGTGTTGACCTTCACATATGTCCTAAACCTAATAGTTAACGAGATATTATCCAAAGAAGAAAGAAAATTGTTTCAAAGGCCTCCTCGCAATATAATACCAATATAAAATCTTTTTTATTATTACTTATTCTTTTGTGAAACTTTCGCCAATATATTTGCGGAATTTTTCCGATTAAAATAAGACCAAACACGATATAATTTCAACTGTACTTATAGTGGTTTAATTAAAGATGAACGTTTCGGGCGCAAGGAAGGACAGCGTATGGGAAGAAAGACACGTGAAGAGTCGCAGTCGCGCGCGGTCTCTCTTTACACGCGCTGTCCTTCTCTACGTTCGGCTCGGGCTTTGAAACTCAAAAAATAGCAACCTTTCTACGATAAACGCAAACGAATCCCCCCGAGGCTTTTGCATTTATAGAGGATTTACTGTAATACTATAACAAAATAATTTGTGACAATATATCAGTCTAATCATCACATGAAATAGTCTGAATGAAAAATCGAGAAAAATGCATAGAGAAATTATTAATATTTAATGTTCCATATAATGTGCATTTGGTCATCTAGGATAGCCATAATTGAAGGGTGAAATAACGGTCGAAGTCGGCCGCGCATATACAGGGTGTTTACCTACAGGTGGTAGAAAATTTAAGGGGTGGTTCTCGACGATAATATAAGACGAAAATGA
>CM052279.1:7127815-7321766 GCA_028455765.1 Lasioglossum oenotherae | reverse complement strand
TCATTTTCGTCTTATATTATCGTCGAGAACCACCCCTTAAATTTTCTCCCACCTGTAGATAAACACCCTGTATACGCGGAAGTAGAAAAGTACATGCATTAATTCGCGAAGACATTTGCGTCACCAGGATTGAAATCAGTTTTGCAGAAACGAGTATCATTCATTGTTAGATTCCTACTCACAGCGGCGAGAGGATCTCGATTAAGGTCAAGAATTGGAGCCACCGTGAATGGAATAATATTGGTGGAAAACCGATAAATGGTCGTTACGTCCAACAATGCTCTAATCGAGTACCGTACTCGCCCATATCGGCCCTCGAAGCTGCACGGCAGGTTTTCTGGAAGCGTCAGGCTGAACGGGTAGACGCCGTCAGTTACCGTCGACTTTTCTTTACCATCTACCCGTGATGAGAATCTGTTAGTCCCGAGACCGAGTTTCGTGTAGCAATTCCTGATCTCGGATCTGATGTATCTACTCACCACCAGCCAGGTATGTCTCCTCATGCAGGTAGTTCTCGAACGCCGAAAACTTACGTCGGATCCCGGCCGATCGATCGGTGAAATACACCTGAGCCTCCCCCTTGTACTTAAGTCTAATCCCTGCATGCAGAAAGGTCGCACTTACAACGGGAATACAAATTAATTGGGTCGACTCTTCAGGATTGGGTCGGGGTACGGTTGTTACACGAATTACATCCAATTAAGGTAACAAACGTGACTACAATTTCCGTTCTGATATTGGCTACCCGGAAAACTTCATGCCACTTTCTATGTGTCAAATTAAAACAATTTAAATCGTGTGTACAGGGTGTACCCCGAAGAAGTGTAGGAAAAAGAAAGGGGTGATTCCTCAGATAATACACCTGTTTCCTTTTCCAGCCAGAGCGCGAATCTTCTAATCATTAATTACAGATTAAAAATGTTAATCAGTCATTATAGTGAAAAAATGTGTTTTATCATTTTCTGTGTTCTGTGAAAATACATAAAAATATTCGTAGATAGATATACAGAGTGTCTCAGCTGAAGGAGGCCACCTAAATATCTCCTTTATTTTTAATGACACAAAAAATATTTACTGCATAATTTAAATGGTATCGGAGGAGGAATATCATAGAAGAACAATTTCTTTTGTCCGGTTATTTTTTCGTAGTTTTTTCAAGGTCATCGCTGTTTTTTTATCGGGAAAACTTGTTTTTTTTATTCCATCTTATATCAGATAAAAAATACATTTGAGTATTAATAACAAGATGGAATAAAAAAAAATAAGCTTTGCCGATAAAAAATAACGATAACCTTGGAAAAACTATGAAAAAATAACCGGACAAAAAAAGATTGTTCTTCTATGATATTCCTCCTTCGATACCGTTTAAATTATGCCAAAAATATATATTTTTTATGCCATTAAAAATAAAGGAGGTATTTCGTTGGCCTCCTTCAACTGAGACACTCTGTACAAGAATTTATCAAAGATTACATTGACACTCAAGTTTCGTTACACTATTTCATTATTTTGAATTTTCACTCCAACTAACTTTCCCTTTAAACTGAAATTCATTTTCCTCGGCTGATGCAATCACTGTGTTTATCTTTTGTGGCAGCTGCATTATTATTTATGCTTGCTATAAATTTGATACTGCATAAGCTATTTTTAAACTTCAAGATAAGTACTTGAACGTTTCGTTGTGTTCAGTGTACAACGCTTTCTCTTGGAGAATGAATTTTTGAGCAATTTTCTTGGTGAGCACCTATGACTAACGAATAGCTTTCATGAAAAATTGCAGGTCTTTTTTTCTAGGTCAAGATGCTGTAAAGATTACAGTTCATAAACGAGCGAGATTTTGTATTTGTTTATACAGGTAAAGGGATATGCAACAGCAAACGGTATGATGAGATGTCCAGTAGATTAATTATCAAGTTAATTTAATGAAAAGAACGTTTTTCATTTCATTAATGTATTTCCTGAAAATTTGAACCTATAAGCACATTTCTATACATCATCTTTTATAGTTAATAAAAATATATGTACCGCTGCTAACTTCAAGAAGGGTTTAATCTGGTTTCCAGCTTAAAAGGCTGCTCTTCGCTTGCATTACGCCAAAGTTTGCAGTTGAGTGACTTTATGCAAACTTTTTATTCCGAACCATGGTGTACTCCTCGCTGCTAAATTCACCCACACAGGGATATGCAAATAACCACGGTATAAACCATGTGAAAAAGAAATACAAGAAAATACTGTATTCGATATCTGTTCGATCATACTCTAAAAATAGAAACATCGTCTTCCATGATGATCTGTCAGGTTGATCCTTCTTTTATTCTGATAACACTGTCCAAAAAATTTCAACATTTTTTATGATTTCAATATACTGTTGAGTCCTTCTCACAGAGTTCTTTGCGCTGATTTCGAATCTGTCCTTAATTTGTCTCCTATACGCACAGTTTTTGAAAAACATGGCTTTGAGAAAAAAACATATTTTTCAACTTTAAACAAATATTGTCATGTTATTATAAAAGATATTGAATTGTTGTTTACAGGAAAAGATTCTGTAGACTTTCCCGAATACAGTGATATCCAATACTAATACATTATGATTGTTTAACATGTTTAAACAATGATTAAAGTCGGAGAGATACCACTTTTGCACCAATTTTTGAGAATATTAATATATAAATAGATGGAATGCAAGATAGTAAACACGTTTAAAGAATTTTATAAAATACTACTATACATTAAGACCAATAAACGTTTCGAAAAATCACTAGCTAAATATATTACCCTATACAAACACGAAGCAATTAAACCAGATACAACTATGAACTACCACAACTAATTAACTGACACGTGCAAGATTCATCCTAGAATTTATATACTAAGTAGATGTATACACATATACAGGGTGTCCCAAAATTCCTTCAACAGCCGGAAATGAAAGGTTCCTGAGATCATTTGGATCGACATTTTCCTTCGCAAAAATGTTATGCGCGGCTTTGTTTAGAAGTTATTAACGAAAAACACGGACCAATTAGAGCGCGACTTAGACGCGATTTGGCACAGTCGGCCAATAGACAGTTGGCACACCGCACAGTGGGACCTTTCGTCCAAATCGGAGACAAAATCAAACAACTTTCGACAGAAATGAGGTAGAGCGATGAAATGTTTTTTAAATTAAAGCTGAAACTTGGCAGAATATGGGAAAAATAGGGAGATTATGGTACGAACGTTTTTTAACCTTGAGAAAATTCGGTAAACATGTAGAATTTCAATAAATCGATTTTGCAATATCCTGAGGTCGTAGACAAATTTTGAAACCAGATTTGAAATCGCACGTTGTATTGAAAGAACCGCAATTTTCTTGAAATTGTGAAAGTTTAACGAATTTTCTCAAGGTTATAACACGTTCGTACCATAATCTCCCTATTTTTCCCACATTCTGCCAAGTTTCAGCTTTAATTTGAAAAACATTTCATCGCTCTACCTCATTTCTATCGAAAGTTGTTTGATTTTGTCTCCGATTTGGACGAAAGGTCCCACTGTGCGGCGTGCCAACTGTCTATTGGCCGACTGTGCCAACTCACGTTTAAGTCGCGCTCTAATTGGTCCGTGTTTTTCATTAATAACTCCTAAACAAAGCTGCGGATAACATTTTTACAAAGGAAAATGTTGCTTCAAATGATCTCAGGAACCTTCCATTTCCGGCTGTTGAAGGAATTTTGGGACACCCTGTATGTTTAACGAGCCGAAACACTGTGTGTGTGTGGCAATAGCTCGCAGCTTATAGATAAACAGGCATGACGCGCAGCTGGCATGTGTTCCCGAAATTCTCAAGGGACCGTAAGCGAATCGAATTTTCACTTTCCTCTGCTATCTATTCGACGGGCGTTCCTGCAGTACCAGAATCGTCATATAGCGCGCATATACATATACTATATGTATATATACATATATATACAGGTAGTGATAGCAAAGTCTTTTAGGTCACCCGTTATGTAACCCGATCGATGGCACGTTTGGCACGCGTTCGACTCGAGCGGGGCGACAGAGAAAATTTTTGTGATTGCGAGGCACAGAGGTAAACATCGCGAGAATAAATATAAAGTTGCTCCCGATGCCTGGTTGCGACAAGGCACGATCCCTCGTGAAACCGTTCCCGCCCGATGCGATGTATCGAACTTGCGATACCATAGTTCCAGGTTCCAGCAAGCGGAACTTTGAACCAGCTATTCCGGCGCTTGACGAATTTATCTGCCAGGTGAATCCGTGGCCACGTATTAATTACGACCCGCCTTCGCGTAGGACATCCGCACTGATCCCTTTGCCACTATCGATCCTCGATCTTCCGATCTGCTTCGATTTTTCCGCACCCGTTGCGCACGGTGACCGTGTTTCCAAATGTTTCATCAAAAATTCTACCAAAGCCTGGTACAATTCGGATTTTGTTCAATAGCTAGCTCAACTTTTTATTCGTCTCAGCTGTTTTCATCGTTTCTTAAACCATCCTACTGGTAATCTTGTTGCATTAGCTTTAATTATAGTGACTAATAGACTGCGGATCTTTATGCGAAATAAAAACTTTCTACCTGAATTGCAACACGCTGCGGTGAAATAAATATTTAATTTCTTCTTGAATATGTTTAATAGTACTGTCAGAGATACTGAAACATACTGTCAGACATTAGACCTCCCCATTTTTATCATACGTGCATAAAATCCGCAGTCTAATGATTAAATACAAAGTGTGCTGTGGATTGTATTCTATTTGATAGATCCTGAAGTTTTTTTTTCAGCTGTTTTAATTGGTTTTGAAATGATTCCATTGGTGGTCTAATTACATTAAGCTGTAACTGAAATGAGTTTCAACATAGTTTCCAATCTTTTTCTCCAGGTGGCAAACCTTTGATATTTTTGTAAAAATAGAGGAACCAACTTGATGAAATAAGTATAGTGTACATCACTAGAATTTACAATAACACTTATTTTAGGTCCCTGCTTCGGAATTAAATTTAATCCCATGTAAATTCATTTAACATCGAACGCTAATTAAATTAGCAAACTCAATGACTTAAAAGTGGAGTATCCGACCTACTGACCTAGTAATTTAGTTACTGCATCTTATACCATTCAGCTGAGGGTATTTACGTCACTGATCAGGCAGGATTTCATGCCCCCGTTTTTAGAATTCTTGAAATATTTACCGAACATTTATATGTTTTGAAAAAATTTAATCGACCCCGATTCAAAGTAAAGCAATTTCTTGTACGTATTTTGAGAATTGGCAAAAACAAAGTGTCCAAAACAGCATCTGAATAATATTAATAATTAATAAAGAGTAATACTGAATAACACTAAAAAATTATTAAATACTGTTCCAATTAAATCTAAAAAGAGTATTGATCTAACATTCGCAGGGTGGCCAACATTGAAAAACTAAATTCATTTCGATCCACGTTAAAGCAATTTCTTGTATAAATGTTAAAAATTGGAAAAACGAAAGTAACAAGTAACAACGTAGAATGATTGAAGTATTAAATATTGACACACGCAATACAGGGTTAGAAAGTTAATAGTATACTAAATATTGACACTTTCTAAATATGTATCACATATTAACACACGCAATGCATGGCTAGAAAATGATTAAACACTGTTCGAAAGAAAGTTAAAGGTACGATGAAACATCTTACGGGGCAACAAAAATTCGTGCACACATTCTCCACCAGTATTCCTCGGTTTCGAAACTTTCATCCCCCTTTTTCCCGACGAGAAATAAAACATGGACCGCACACGGAGAATCTCTAGAATCCAGCGTGTTCACCAAGTCAAACGAGATCCCATTACCGAGGAAAGAAGGATAATGAACGCACTGCGCAGAAATTGCCACGAACTTTCGACCCAATTCCGCCGCCCAAAACCATTCAGTAGTATCCGTTTGCTTCGCCCGCGATCGTTAAACGCGACTTCCGTAGAATCCCCCCCGCAAAAAAAACTCACCTAAAACAATCACTGGTTCGCTAACGTTCAGTAGAACACGGCCAGAGATGGTTTGCCCGCTGTAGAACACCTGTTGAGGATTGTCCAGGACGATGTCGATGTTTTGGAAACCGATGCTGACCAGAGAAAAACGCAGCTGAATTAATGATGCACTGTGACGCTTCCTCGGAATGCATACCTTTCAGCGAGAGCAGCTGAGGCCGACAGCTCTGCCTCGGTCTCGTCCTTATCCATAGCGTTGTTTACGAAAATCTTGCCGAGTATCTTAACTTCATCGACTTGATTCACTCGTGAGTCGCACGTGTTTCACTTTCTGACGCACTAGACTAGCCTAGCTGCATGTCTGGAGGCAGCCGTGCAGGACTCGGTGGGATTCGCTGGAAGGGACGGTGGCGAGTGAGAAGAGCTTCCGGAAGCAACGCGTGGGAGGCACTTCCGGCGGCGGTCAGGACAAAAAGTCGAGTGCGGTCTCGTACGGGGAGACGAGGCAGAGCGAGGCAGCCTCGCGTTGTCGAACGGGTTAAGAACGCGGGCGACGTGTTTGTTGACAAGATTCCAAAATTGCGGCTAGGGCCGACGCATGCGTCAATTGCTCCGCCAATATCGCCGGCGACATTCTGTCGCCTACTGGAGAACAACCTTTGCTCTTTCAGCTCCTCTGGCCCGGATAATCGAAGGACCCTCTCCGACCCGTGTGCCATGCCGGCTGCGAGCCTCTTCCTTACAGGTAGATGCACGCCGCACTGCCGTAACTCGGAATTAAGGACACCACGGCGTAATAAGGGCACCCGTATCGACCAATCGGGGATCACCTCGAGTAACTCCCACTGTTTAAATTCTGCCGCATCGCTGCCACCTTTTGTGCCATCAGCGAAGGCGCCACGGAGTTCTCAGACGTTAGGGCGATGGTTGTCCCTCCCGGCTTTCAGTTGACGAGATTCACACTCGAGGCGATTTATTAGCTTCGAATTTGATAGACCGTGGTATTACTGGGAGCTGAAAAGAAGCCAATTGGAGGAGCACAGCGAAATGCAGTATTGACTCCGTAAATGTCGCGAAGGTCTCCACACCGTAACTGTGAATCTTATCCTCACGAGCCAGTGATGTTTTGTGCATAGCCAAAATTGTTTCCCCACTTATTTATTTTATGATTATCTTCATTGACTTGGTTATAACTCGGTTACGTTGTAACAATCGGTAATATGTAGACTCAAGTTTTTATTATGTGTTCGTAACAAAAATTAATGTCTCGAATGTGTGGAAGCTAAAGAAAAATTTGAGAATGTTAAGTTCTTGCCAACTTGTTAAAATTGAAAGAAAAGGAAATGTACATGTATAATTTGCTCCTGCTAGCCAGAATTGCTTCCCAAAACTATCTTGCTGAGATGATGTGCCAGTCTTGGAAGTAATGCAAATGTTTTCAATCATATTTGAGTTGGGCAAATTGCCTGGCATAAAGCTAAACCAATAGTAATAGATAGCAAGATATTGTGTCATAGTAATAAATCAATTGGTACGTATTATTGGCCATCGATGTGTTTCATAACAATGTGGGTAGCGAATGGCAATTTGCCATTTATGATGCAGAATTATAGACCAATAAAATGTTTTCATGTGATCCTAATCCTCTGGTCGTTTTCGTTAGATCCTCCTAGTTCGATGCTATTACTACTTATTTTGTTAATACTATTAATACTGTTTTAAACGTTTACCCAAGTTTGTCGTAATTGCTTAAAAATTGCGGTACATCAATGACTTTTAGCTATTACATTTTTGTTTCTATTTGGTAAATAGTACTCGTACTCGTTGCATTTAATCAAATATTGGAATATGAAGACTATTACCGAAGCAAATGATGGAAGCCAGCGTGTTAATGTATTCGATGTAATATTCATTGGTGTAATAAAGTGCGGATAAATATGGGCCTGCTGCCAATATGCCTGCAATAACGTTATTATCGATGGTGCTGGTCTGCCATAACGAGGTTAATCATCAAGATTAAAACACAGATGCAAGTACTCAACTATCGTCATTGCAGACTCGTTTATGTGGTGCTCATACAAAATTGAATGCCCTCAATGCACTATATCGCACGATTTATAACTTGTTTCAATGGCAATATCTGAACTACAAATGATATTTTCAATAACATTAGACAGCCATTTAAATGCAAATAGCTTAATTATTCGATATAATTTAATAACCTCTATATAAATTTTGTTTCAATTAATTTACTCTACCATCTTCTACAACTTTTAAATAATTTATTATTTCTCTCAAATAATTTAATATCCCTACATAAATTTCGTTTAAATTAATGTCTCGTACAAATTTTCCTTTAAATATTAAATTGATTTATATAAAAATTTTGCAAATTTTATATTCATTCTGTTTGGACTGAACTTGGACTACATTGGATTTGTAAAACTCTCTAAAAAAGATTGTAGACTTGCATGTAAAATTTAGCAACAGAATTTTCTAACTAATTTAATATTGTTCGCGTAAAATGGAATTCATGGAGTATGGAGGATATGTTGTACGATAACATTTTTGTTTATTTTCAATTATGATCTCGTATGCGACGCAGGCAGTACCAGCATGCTTTCCTCTTTAGGATGCTCATTTTTTCGATGCTAAGTTACTCGATTCGAGAACATCATAAACTGAGTATGTTATATTGTTACACGTACGTAACTCGCGCGTCAACTAGCGATAAAGTTTGCCCGTCTGCAATGAGCCTGAGAGCTTTTAATGAAAAGAAAATTTTGATACATACTTTTTTAGCAGATATATCGGGCATTGTTTCCTTTAAATTCTCAACAAACTTTTTACTTCGCCTAATATTATTAACTAAACATTCATTCCATGTTAATCATAGTCGATTTTCAACGTCAAATATTTTTTCGGGAACGTTGCAACGGGCAAAGTGAACGGTAATCAATTGATTCAAGGTCAAGAGACATGGCGCATGCGATATCTAATGGAAAGCAATCATCATTAGTGAATCGTAAAGGAGCAAGGAAATTCTATAATGAACGATAATGAAACCATGCAACAAAGCCGAATATAGAAAGTATTAACATAATTTTCATTTTAATTAGGTAAAACGTTTTTTACCTAATTAATGAATAAATATTTAAAATCATTAACAAATGAGTTCGTTTGAAGGAGGAATCCATAAGTAAATATTATAATGATAAAATTTATAAAGTAATAGAAAACACAAGGATAAAAGCGAACAATGAATATCAATAATGCAAGGTTTTCTATATCTCCCTTTCAATCAGATGCAATATAATTTATGGTTTCATACTATTAACGGTAATGGTTTCATACTGACGGTTAATATTTAATTTTTTTTCTCCTAGACGCACAGTTTTTTTTTTAATTTGTTCTTAAATATTGCATATTCCAGTTCTGAGCTATGTTTACAGTTTCAAGTCTCTAGCTCTTCGGGAAGTGATTCAAAATTCGATTACAAGATTTGACGCATACAACGCCAACGACAACATCTTCAACTCGGCAAGCTAATACATATAATAAGCGTGATAATAAATACGAGCCTATCGTTTTAAACGAAGCTATGACAATGCAATTGATAGGTGAAATGCTGCAATGAAAAATTCAATTAGAGACTCCGATTGATAACAAATTACTTCTTGGATCCACTGCGTCCTAGTTTATTTTACTATTCTCGCGTGTTTAATAATTGTATCTATTATTCATATCGATTCACTCTATAAAATAACCAAGCAGTTCCACTAAAATGTTCAACATCTACAAAACGTTCTGTCGTAGAAACCGTTCAGGGAAAACTGTATAATTTACAAGAACTAGCACGACACAAATATAAATCGTATCCATCGCATCACGTGCCACCACACAACACTGTCTCGCGTGACACAAATGCGTTCCCACTTTCAGCACCAGAAAACATCATTTACACCGGCTCGATATCTCCAGCGATTTCCTGAGAGATTTAGCCCTTCTACGCAAACGCCGTACGCAATGCAAATTCGAACTTTAACCGGATAGTTGAATTACACTCGGACGCGTCTCTCTCTCTCCCTCTCTGTCGGGAATATTTTTGAAATAGATCGGCCTGTACACAGAACACCTGAACTTCGCAGTGGTATTAAATTAACAAGCGGGCACCGCTTGAAATTCGATATAGAATCCGAGATTTAAATCGCTGAGAATATTTATTCAGCGAGCGGAGAGCATGCGCGTACGATATGGGACGAGCAGAAATAAGAGAAATAGCCTAACACACCGGGGTCCGATCGGAACGCGATTGCTCGGCCGCCGATAATCGCGGACCATTGTGAAATTTTCATTCCGCGTGTAAGACAAGAAGCCCGGTGATTTACTATCGGCGAAAAGAATCACCGGGAGAAGCGAGATGGCTAATTAAAGTCGCCCGTATTACAAGATACCGTTCGAGAGCGTATGTAATTAATTCTCCGCAATATCTGGTTACCGTGCTACACACAGATACCTGGCTCGATACCGGCGTGCAAGAATGAACACGATGAAGTTACGACCTATTCGTGCGTAACAAGCTGAATTTACTACGGAGAGCTGTTCTGTCCTTTTTCCATGTTCTCAGAGTCCTCGCCAGTTGCAGTCGATGCATCTGACGCCGAGAGAGATAGTAAATCTTCGCTGGATTCGCTGGAAGAGGATGGACGAAACGCTGGAACAAAATTGCGGGCTCTGTTGCATCACAGGAAGACCTGCAATTTGTCTACGAATTTACTGTGAAACTGATCCCTTGGTCCTCCTCTTCTTTTCTAAAGTCTTGGTCAGTTGCGAGAAACAGGATCACCCCAGACTAAGACTTGTCTCCCACTCCAGCCTTTATCTTCTACGATGCTATTGTCTTCCGGTCACATGACGCGTTTCTTCTCTGTACTGTTACCATGTCACGTGACTAGTCCGGCACTTGCAGAGAAAGGGCAACTTTGTCCCCTCGATTAGAGTCCATGTCCTTGATCTAGCAACTGGCGAGAGAGATAGTAGATCTCCGCTTGCTTAGCTGGAAGAGGATGGATGAACGCTGGAACGAAATGGCAGGGTCTGTTGCATCACAGGAAGACGAACAATTTGTCTACAAATTTACACGAAACTATTGGTCTTCTTTCTTCTTCGAAAAGTCTTGGTCAGTTGCAGTCGATGCACGTAATGGTGGAGAGAAAAGGTCTCTGCTTGGGTCCTTAAAAGAAGATTGACTCGCGTTGAAAGGAAATTGTAGAGAACTGTTGTGGATTCAGGAAGTTTGTCTACGAATTTGCTAGGCAACTGATTCCCTCGGTCTTGTTCTTTTTTTTCCAAGTCTTGGTCAGTTGCAGTCGATGCACCTCACGGCGAGAGAGAGAGAGAGAGAGAGAGAGAGAGAGAGAGAGAGAGAGAGAGAGAAGACAGAACTCTGTTTGGGTTGTAGAAGTTGTAGAAGAGGATAGACTCGCGTTCAGAGGAAATTTGTAGAGTACTGTTGGGTTGTTGGTCCTGGAAGACAAACTTGTCTAGGAACCTGTTACAAAACTCTTGTCCTTTTTGTCCTTTTCAACATTTTGGTCAATTGATCTGTCCGGAGCAGTTTTTAAATGTTTATGAATGTTTGTTCGTTTAATATTCGAAGTATACATTCAAACAACATATTTTGCAAAGCGCTTTTCTGTTGGTCCTACAAGTTTTCCTACGTTTCACACGTGGGTTTCAGAGAACAAAATTTGTCTGTAAATTCACTAGGGATAATGTTGTTCATTTTCCTCTTTCTCGAGGTACGCGTCCGTTACAATGAGCCATCTGACGCTGAAGAAGAAAGTAATCTCATTGTCAGCTTGGTTTATTAGAGAAGAACAGACTTACATTCGAATAATATTGTGGGAGAACTGTTGCAACGCGGGTAGAAAGAGACAAACAAAATCTGTCTAGAAATTCACTACGTAACTGTCCCTCTTCCCTCTGTCTTAATGTCCTTGTCAGCTGCGGTTGATGCTTTTGACATTGCGAAATAAAGGAAATCTCATTGTCAGTTTAAGTCGTAAGAACAGTCTCAAAGAAAATATAATAGCAGGGAACAGTTGCATTATAACCCCAAGAGAAGATATAATATTATGATGTATAAGAGTCCTCTAAGAGAGAGAAGGAAAACAAGCTAATATACAACAGATATGTATATTGCAATTAGTGGTAGGACCATCCACTACCAGAGTATGATGTAGGACGTGGTATTAAATGGATATCAGGAGAACATGCGATTAGCATTAGTAAACTCAGATACTGCTTCATGTAGTCTCTATGCGATGTGATTAAAATTTTCAGTGGTGTGGTAGTGCTGCTGACTATAATGCTCCTAGATCCAAAAATTTGTTCATGTTCCTAAATGTTTTCTACAAATTTTTTAAAATTTGCATTGTTTTCATTGACCCAATAGCTTTCTTCGCGACTTCTACTATTAGCTTCACAACATTTTTATTGATCCTGTAGTTTTCTTCATGAGTACTACATTTTTTACAAAAGTTTTATAATTTCTTCTCGAGCCTTTAGAACCTCTTCGTTGGCTCTAGAACCTCTTTGTTGGCTCTAGAACCTTTTCATTGCCTCCGAAACCTCTTCGTTGGCTGTAGAACCTTTTGTTTCGTCCTGTAAGCTTGTCCTAGGCTTTACAAGTTTTGTGAAGCGGCGTAACATTTTTTTTTTTTTGACACGTTCTACAATTTTTTCATAAATCCATGAAGTACTCAATGTGTCTATTGGATAAACCAGCCATGCATGGCATTTTCTTTTGAACGAACGGGCCCGAGGTTGCATACATTTTTAATTTCATTTTCGTGCAGCTGTCGAGGTTCTACAGTAGCAGCAACGGTGAATTCTTAAACGCCAGATGAATCCAATGGGAAGCTCGATGGAATGAAATTTTCAAGAAAACTTTTCCAGTCCACATTCTGAATACACGTTGAAAGCAAATGCGTACCTCGCAGCGAATAACTAAGTGAAAGCCTACGTAGAACACTGCGAACGTGCGTAAATTATGCAACCAGTTTCGAGTGTCTAACAGCAGGGAAAACATAAGTAATTAAGAGAATAAATGTGAGAAAAAAGGAAAAGTGACATTTTACTATGCACACAGTATGCGATCGTTGCGGAGTGTTAATTGCATGTGGACAGCTTGTGTGCCGCAATTATATAATAGTTGCGATGTCTCTTAAAGTCGCGTGTCAAGTACCTGTTCAAAATACGGGGACCGTTATGCAATTGCACTCTTGTTACTTTCGCGACGGAAGTGATCGTATGACACTCGCCAGTGCACGGATACCATGTTCTATTATTTTTATTAATGCGTGAAAGTCGCATATCCCATATTCTAATCGCTGGTGCATTTCATGAGTGCGTGGTGCCGTTTTCCATTTGGATCAAAGTTGCAAATATATTATACAATTGTCCCAGATAGCACAAATACGTCTTAATTTAAATAATTTATGTTATTATATCTTATCTTATCTTAATATAATGTACATATTAAATAATTAATCATGTCTAGCCAAATTCTAACTTGAAAATTGATTGTCTCAATGTATGATCGTCAATTTATGCAAGTGGCTGTAATAATTTGTTCGTCCAGTGTATTATGATGCTCAAGAGTAAATTGATTTGCATTTACGAATTCGATAAAAAAAGCAATCTTAAATATATCTTAAAAGCAATCTTAAATATCAGTTGCATTTTTAAAATCTATACTGAAAGCCCCCGCTTAAGGGTTAACAAAGGATTGACTTTTTCCTCATAATTCCGTTCCTGTGCATCATGAAATAGAAAAAATTTGATGAAAAACAAAGTTTCCGCAAGGCGAAGGCTGAAGGAGGCAGTCGGGGTTGTAACGTGAAAGCAGTCTGTACAAGGTGACCCATTTTAATCAATGAACGTATGTAGCTCAGGATTGAAGGAATTGCATATAAAGCGGTGAAAAGAGGCCGAGGTCATTAGAATTTCATAGAGAAAAAGGAGTCGGTGGAAGTAATGAGGTCGGTTTATACTAAAGACCGTTTTACATAGTTTTCCACATTTTCTATTACAAAAGGCGGATGTTATTTTCATGTTTTCTGGATTTAAAACGTCCGACAAAACAAACATGTATATTCTCAAGGTACACACTGTAATATTTTAAGAGACAATAATGATTCATGGAAATCACGTTTCTCTTAATTAAACTAACTTGAACAAAAACGTTAATTTGAAACCATTTTACAAATTTTTGCAAAATTTTTTAATAATGAATAGTTTATAAACAGTCTATGCATTTTACTATACATTGACAAAGTAATATATGTACACTCAATTGTATTTTAATACTGACTTGACATAAAATGGAAGAACGTCAAAGTAGAAATTACTTAAATAAGAAAAGATGTAAACTAAAAATGTAAATCATTATTTATGGTGCACAGTGTACTAATTAGAACGTAAAAGACGCTTCCAAAAATATTTTCCAATTGTTATTACAACCGCAGTTACTAGAATTGTCTGTAGTCGATTCAAATCGCCTTTAGCGAGAATATAGTAAAACAGAATAAACGTGCCTGGCACAAAGGGCGCTGCCACTTTCTTGAGGTTCATTTTCGAACACAGAACGACTCGGAGCCCTTGAAGGTCTTTCCTGCCATCTATTTAAGCATGTGCTTCGACCAGTATCTTTTATTCATCTTAATACTCGCTCAAACGCGTCGCTGCTTTTTCTTCTAACGACAAAAATCCCTTTGTTGCGAGCGTTCGTTACGTATTCGCTTTGTGTCCGTGAAATTCTCTCAAATCTCTCTTATCAGCTACTATGCAAAAAGGTGATGTTAACCCTGGAACTCATTCTAGGATAAAGGCTGAAACCACTGTTGCGCATCGTTAATGTCAACAAGATGGCCAAAACATTTTTATTTATACGAACGTGCGTTGCATCTCGCATAAAAAATATTTTCTTTAGAATTAGAAATACAATTATTTATTTATTTGATCATTAATAGCTGGTCTGCTTCGTTTAAATACTCTTGAAGAACGTGTATATTAAGTACAATTAACATTTTCATTTTGTTTTGGCTATAAGGAATTTTCTATTGTAAGAAACAAGTTTTACTTTATTCCAATTTTCATAAAACAACGTAGATTTTGTAAAACCTTTCTCTTTCTTCATGGAGCATCGTGTTAAAAGAAAAGAGAACTGTATAGAAAATAGGTCAAGAAATAAATGGACAGAAAACTAATGAACAATATACAGTAAAGTCGTGATTCTTGTCAAACAGCCTGTGTTCTGCACGGACAGCTATCGCATACCGACATTTCTTTTTATGACTGCGTCCACCGAAACGAAAGCGTAGAGAAGGACAGCATGAAATACGAATCGCGTGGCCGAAGCGTATCGGTGTGAATCGAATGTACAAAAACTTCTTCATTTTTCATTATTTTTTAATGGGACATTCGCCAACTTATTTCTGGCATTTTTCTGATTAAAATAGCACAGATTTTAGTTCATATCAATCCCTTCGAATTTGTCAAAAGAAATCACATTCAAAAACCACTTCATTAGACATCGATATCAGTCACCAAAGATTCGCTGCGCGCCATTAATAAAGTCCATCAACGCCAGTTTAGCTGTTCATTCGATTATCAAGCGTCACAGTAGCCTGTAATAGGACATGGCCCAGATTTCTTGCACCGTGTTACAATTAAATTGCAATTGTACGAAGTCGCGTTGTGCAGAGTGGAGGTCGCTCCTGATATCTTATCCGTAGGAATTACCGAGGGTCCTCGGTTATCTGTGTAACCGGTTCGATTTTCTTACCGGTGCACCTGTATCGTTCGATTCCTCTTTCTTATCAAGACAGAGAATGCCTCTCGAACACGAACGGGGGAGGCTGCAGTCCAAGAGACTGATTTATGACTTCGGCCAGGACGAGGTCCTTCGGGATACGGGAACGGCAAAACAAGAAACACGAGTGGGGATAATAATAGTTTCTTGCAGTTGCACGGCACTGGACACGGAGATAGGGTAATCCCGATGTCGCCGTAAATTCCAATGATAATAATTATCACGCCTCTTTGCCCACCTCTTTCTGCGACAAACACTCCGACCGCCATATGCCCCCGGACCCTTCGCATAATGTTTGACTTGGCGAAACGATGCGTGTCTGACCACAGCCTGGGCGATTCGAAATCATTGTTGGGAGGAAATTGCCTGAATCGTTTCAAAACAGTATACAGGTCGTCTCACCTAACTTGAGCATCCTAAACGCTGTATAAGTTATAAGACATCGTACTCAATGTCATCTGAAGGTCATAATAAGTCATTGAATTCGAAGTCTTGAACTTGGCTATTATGTCATGATGAGAGAAAGTTAGCTAGAAAAATTGGAATGGCCTTGGAATTTCGAAAATTGTATCCTTGAGAAATTATTTTTGTCCATTGCTAGGTCCCCTTGAACAAAATGTTTTCGTCATCTGACATTACACATGACTTGACTGCGGATCTTCATGCATTTATGACGAAATTGACTGGGTGAAATATAAAACAATGAAAAATATAAACAGTCTAAGAATATTGTTGTTGTTTTCAACATAACAAGACTGTTAAGGGGTGAAATAATTTTTTATCGAACTACTGCTTCCCAAAACCAATGCAGAACATGTTTATTTTGCGTAAAGATCCGCAATCTACACATGACTAAATAATTGACATTATAGTGAAATAATCAATTAAGTTAAGACCCCATGAAGTTAATTCCCAAAATCGTCATCCATCAAGATAACCAGGAAATTAATGAACGCCAATCATTAGATAAAGTCACAAGACTTTCATCGAAAAAAGAATGGATTAAAATAAAAATAGAAATATAATTTTGAGATTATTCATGCATACACACGAATAAATTTGAAATTTTGTTTTCTTACTGGACAATAATTTCATACGAGATGAAGTACGAGACACTTTACTCCATAGTGTGCCTGAACCATTCTACCGCATCTACCTGCCACTTCTAGAACCTACGTGTTCAAGTTTTCAGTCTGGTGAGCTTCATTGGAGCATGTACTAGTCATTCTACGTCGCGCGTCGTGTCGCGTAGAATTTTCCACATAGTGCGCCCATTTTTTTTCAAACTTATAACACTGTCAACTCTACATTGATCTTTTTCTTAACAACGTCTTGCCACGGTAGCAGCACAAGGTGATAAATTAAACACGTAGATGCAAAGAGAGGCCGATGGAAACGATAGAATATCAAACAGCCCGATGGTAGAAGGCTTCAAGGACACTTTAGCGTCTTCATTCATCTTTCTTAACGATGCTTGACATGTTTTTCGAAGTGACGTCAACCAGCGTAACAAGTCTATGTAAATTCCATTAATTCTCTATTTTCCGTGGATGCGGAATGACGTCGCCTTTGCATAGAATCGATTAACTTTAAAATTACCAAGCAGACAATGCATCTAACATACTACACTAACCGAAATTTCTATAAAGTCACTGTGCTTTGTGTTATTAATGTAGTAATGGGTTATTAATGTAATAGTAATTATGTACTCATTTAAGGCCTGGTTTACGTTGCAGTTTTGACCAGAAGAATTTAAAAGTTATTCCACACGTTTTGTTGTTACTGGGACCTCCAATTCAGCTCGTAATCGTGCTGCATTTTTCCTTTCCTTAGTCGCAATTCTCATGAATAATGAATGTTGTCTCTTTGACAATTTTTTATTACCACCTTTAAAATGATTTTTTCCGTAATTTTTACGTAAATTGATATAATTATTAATCACGGTATATGACCGATTAATTTTCTTAGCAATTGTGCGATTAAAGCAGCTCATATCTTTATAAGCATCGATTGAAGCTTTCTCTTCACTTGTTAATACTTTTCCTCTCGGCATTCTCATACACGTGAATCAAATTATAACAAACAGGATCTCTTTGAACACTTTCTTAAGAAATTGTTGATATTGAAACTGTTGTAATTTCGTTAAAAGAAAATAGTACAACAATAAATATGGACTCGTTTTAGAGCTTGAAGCCTCTACTTTTCCCACCCACCCTTCATTTTTGTCCAAGATTTCATTTTCAATTTAGAATGTTATAGCTGACGTTAAGACGAATTCAACGATCTACTATATTATGACCTTGAGCCCATAAATAACACTAAAATAGTTGTTACCGAGTCATAGCGTCTAGATTTTGTGCTATGTAATCGCTGAATTTCCTTCAGGGTTGAAATTAGTGAAAAAAGTGTCCCGTTAGAAACAATCTTGCTTTTAAAAGCTTTTAAAAACTTGTTTAAAAAGTAGAGGGCTGGTTTCATGCATGTTAGTAGAAAGTGGGTAGGAGTTTAGGTTTAAAACTCTTATTAGTGGAGTTTTACTTTTAAAACTAGTACTTTTTTAAAGTACTTTTAAAGCTAAAAGTGGAAAGGTTAACAGAATTCGAAAATATCGATCTTTCCCGATTGATAGAAATATGGCTAGCGATAGTAACTCACGGCAATCGCGCGCTAATACGAAAGTAATTTGTCGGATCGTGGCGTAAAACGTCGGACGGTGTTTTTTTCGGAAAAATCTGGGGACCGGGGGTTATCGCGATTACGTCCGACCACGGGATTCGTGATCTCGACGCGACGGGGAACGGTCGCAAATCAATGCGTTCTGCTGGAAACGTAAATTACGTTTCGAAGGGACGAACGTTCTAATTTGACCGGCCTCTCGGCCGTGCCACGAGGTTCATGGAACCGTCGGTAAATGGAGTTAGTTTCCGGAATACCTGGATGCTTCACGCACTAACGAGTTCCTGATGTTCCACGCGCCGCAATCTCGGACCGCAGCTTCGTTAGACGGAGATAAAGCGTTGCAGCAGCCACTAGCCGGCTGCGGCGATCGTCTGGAAATTGCGTCTAAGTGCCACCTCAATGGTACCCGTCAGAAATTTTCCCTGGCCTGTTAATTCCCCGTCAAACGGCCCTTTGATGTAGTCAATCAGTGGCCGAAATTATTATTCAATCTACTGACCAATTCCATTACGGCGCCGATCATGATGCACCGGCAACAAATATCCCCGCATCGATCACTGCTGCGCGCTTAATCCTCGTTCATTTCATTTCAATCGATTTATTCATATTTAGGGTAATTGATCCGATAGTCGGCCACTCGGGACAGTAGCAGCCATGTTAGGTGTTGCTATTATTAATATTTCTCTAAATTTTTTATGTTACACAATCGAACTATTGTGCTTCTTCTTTTTTTATCTTTACATAATTTATTTTTAGGAAGTCTGACTACTGGGCCATTCAGGGTGTCGCAAAAGATATACAGGAGAACTCCAATACGCTGTCACGCGAGGCAAAGCACGGTAGGGACAATATGAAATAATTGATAGTGGAGGGATCAGTGCATTGGTAGTGGGGGAGCCGGTACACTGGTAGTGGGAGTCGTGAAGCAACAGCGGGGAAGAAATTGATTTAAACCGACGTTACAACCGATTGAATAAAAAGGCACCAAACTTATTTGTACACCTGGTACATGGAAAGAATGCTGTCATCGATAAATTATACTTTGACACATCTAGTGATTCCATAACGTTAGACACGAAATTGAGATATTGTGCATGGAACGTCAGGTTCTTCCGTAAATATAAAGGGTGTCTCAAAATGACCTGACATTTTAAATTGCGCGCCATTTTTTTTGTCTTTGACAATTTGCATCAGGATGAAGTATTGAGGTTTAGTTATGGAGAATTACACGATAAGAGTGAATATGCTCACAGCGCACAGTTTCGATCAGATGAAAAGACAAAGCAAATTTGCAAAATTTAACCTCTACGTTTCGATCCGGGTTTGGATCATTCTCAAGAGTATGCGTCTGAAAATATATATGGAATTAATATCTTTGTTATTTAACACGGAAAAGAACACTGTTGATAAAAGAACCCTTAAGACACCTACATGCTATGTATAAAGAATTTTAGAACTTTGAATTAATGGAACTAAATTCCATGCTGGTCTAAATTGAACTGATCTATTGACCGTTATGAAGAGCAACCACAACAAATATTGGAACGACGCATTTGACATTCAGCCAATCATATACAATGATCGACAAGCTGTTGAATCGATACTTGGCGGTAAATTCAAAATTAAATTCAGAATTACACGGTCGAGCAACGCATAGAAATTGTAAAAATTCACTACAAAAAATGGTGAAAATTTTGCAGAGACGGTTCGAAAAGTCCGCGCGTCTTTTGGTCATCATAGCGCGCCATCTCGCAATTCTCTCACAAAATTTGAGGATAGTGGTTCAATTCTGACCGCGAAAAGCAATGACCGTCCTCGTACCGGTCGGTCGAATGAAAACATAGCCGCAGTGGGTGCGACTGTTGACGAAAGTCCTTCCACTTCGATTCACCATCGTGCTCAGCAATTGAACATTTCAAGATGCTCTGAGCAGCGAATTTTGACGAAAGATCTGCATTTGCATGCTTGCAAGATCCAATTGACACAAGAACTGCAGCCAGCAGACCATGCGCAGCGCCGTACATTCGCCAATTGGATATTAGAGCATCAACAAATTGATGGTGATTTTTCGAAGAAAATCATCTTCAGCGATGAGGCGCATTTTCAACTTAGTGGCTACGTAAATAAACAAAACTGTCGAATTTTGTGATTATTGGCGGGATCGAATGTCAACAGCGCCATCTTACAAAATGCACGTCGCAGCAAAATTGTTACCGCGATCGGAACAGTCGCCGATCGATAGTTGTAAAGACATTCATCGAGACACATCACATTCAAGTATTCTATTGTATTATGAAGTCATACGTGAATTAGATTACTTCCACCGTCATCATATCCAGTAGCGCGTTATAACTAGTTGGGGCTTTGGGCAAAGTATTGGGTTGGCAAATAAGTTCGTTCGGTTTTTTACAGTGGAATAAATCACAAAAACCGAACGAACTTATTTTCCAACCCAATAGAAATTCGGGGCCCCGGGCATATTTGCCCAAATTGCCCATAGTGATTAAATGCACCACAGTGTTGCGAGATGGTGCGTTATGATAACCAAATGACGTGCGGACTTTTCGAAGCGTCTCTGCAAAATTTTCACCATTTTTGTAGTGAATTTTCACAATTTCTATGCGTTGCTCGATCGTGTCATTCTCCATGACTAAACCTCAAAACTTTCTGATGCCAATCGTCAAAGATTATCTATGTTCTATGATACTCTAGGTTCGCTACAAAAAAAAAATGGCGCGCAATTTAAAATGTCAGGTCATTTTGAGACACCCTTTATTAATCTGGGAAGCGTAAACGCGCGTTGATCGAATTACTCACTGAACACCATACAATACGTGTGTCATTGTGCTTTGAAGAACACCCCACGCGTTCCTGAATATGCTATTACCTTAGTACATGGAGATTACAACTATTGTCCCGGTCTAATAGCTCCATGTTGGTGTAATTAATAATACATCACCCATGCCAGAACGTGTTGGGCGGATGTCAGCAATATTCCACGGTGTATCGGCTGCCTTAGTATCCGGTAAACTACATTACCTGATTAAACTAAAGATCGGGGCTATATGTCTTGCACCAACACCGCCGTACCTTTCCTATAGACGCGCGTTTTAGCTATCAAGGCACCATTATATTCCTTGACTTTAATCACACTGTCGCGTGACTCACATTTTCTTTCGCTTTCAATATATTCCGGGTGTGTTACCTAAGACTGGAGCGTAAGATACCTCTAACATTGAATTATAATTAAGCCTGTACCATTTAATTAGCGGAAAATGCCAGATAACGCTGACTTTCTGTCCCGTCGACTTTATCTTCTGTAGCCTTTATTCAATGCTACGTTGAAGCAATGGCTCATTCGTTTAAGTAAAATATTAACTCTCGTTGGGAGCTTCGTACCAGCGTATGAATAATTGCATCTCGTCAGTAAATAATTTGAAAGATCTCTTTGTCAATTGGTAATTGTAAAATGTACATGCGCATAATAAAAAAATATTTTACTGTTGCGAATCTGGTGTTTCTCTCCCTTCTTCAATTTCTAATAGGGTAACAATGTACGATGCAAACCACAAAAGATGAACCACAGTATTTATAAATTTGTTACTTAATACACTTAACGAAATCGAGGCGAACATTTTTACAAATGAAAACGTCACTTCAAGTGACTTCAGGAGTCACCCCTTTTAAGGAAGTACAACAGTTTCGGGACACCCTGTATATTTGCTATTTGCGAGCATCAAGTCTTCATGAAAATATAATAGAAATCATGTGCAGTTAAATTCGAACTTAAAAATTGATTGCCTTAATGTAAGCTCGTTCATTCATATAAATAGTTCTAAAAAAAGTTGTTCTAAGAAAGAAATTGATTTCTATTTACGAATTTGATTAGTGGCGCGTTACCCTTTGGGCAACTGCCCGGGGCCCCAAGCAACAGAGAGCCTCGAACACAAACCAAGAACCAAATTCTACGTTGTTCTCATAAAGATTATTTGGTTGGTGTTAGGGGCCCCGAAATTCTATTTTGCCCAAGGCCCCAACTAACGCGCTACTGAATTCGATAAAAGCCAATCTTAAATACAGTGGGTGTATAATCATACACAAAGTTTTATCGAAATTGGTCAAGGTTGTTGTGAAATAGAATTGATTAAGAATAGCAAAACTTGTATGAATCTGCGATTTAAATGAATCGCAAACCCTAAATTCAAAGACTTTTACTAAGAAAAAATTATGTACACATTAGCTAGTAAACTAATAATTCTAACGTCTCAAAAAAAACTCAAGCTGGTGGATCCAATTTTGGAAAGGTCACTAGTTTTTAGAAGGTGTACGAATACTTAGTACACCCAGTGTATATTAATTGAGTAGCTGCACGAAATTACTGAAGAGTGGTCGAATACTTTCTGGACCCACCATAGTTGTAGACATGGGAGTAGAAAGCACCCCCATAGAGCTTCGTGCATCTTCCCGCTACATTTAGCGCCCTTGGTGGCCGCTCGATGAAGAAGGATTCAAAGAGCGTTTGTTCACCAGGGGCGAGGTTCCCAGGAATCGTCGAAATTGTTCGCGGGGTTGGCCCAGTAAATTTAATGAAGCGGACGATTACGGCCCGAAAAATGAGATGTTACTTCTGGGAAAGCGCACCGGCCGCGACTCCACGTGGATATCCGCCGGATATTACGAGCAAGGGAGCAACGTCGAGGAACCTAAACGAGTCTAAAGTACCCACTTCTCTCCTACTCAAGCTCGTTTCACAACGCGAGCGTAACCAAGTGTTTTCCACGAAGCTTCTTGACCGACTTTCCGTCGGTTTCCTTGTGGACATAGAGACATGTATACGGATGGTCTCCTAAATACCAACTGCCGCTGCTACCGGTAGAACTATCGCCGCAGTAACTACTATATCCGCGCAACTTACGATTTCCTCTACTCGTGAAACTTACTTGTTGCCTCTCGCGCGCCGTACAAACCGCGCCGAAACGTTGCGTAAGTTTTCCATCGGTTTCCTCTGCGGGGTGAATTTCCTCTCTATTCGTGAAAATCGATCTTTTTGAAGAAAAGTAAAATCGAGCGCTAGAATTTGTAATACTTTCGAGTTGAGCGTTGTAGCGCATGTAGATCACAGGGGGAGATCACAGAAGTCATCGATTTTAATGAAACTTTTTCTGGCGAATCTACAGTAAATATAAGCAGACCCATGTCCGAGCGTTTTCGACAATACTCATTATTTATAAACATAATTAACATTTAACTTTATGATATGAAGAAAAATCATTGATATACTTCACTTCTTAATCACATCGCATAATAATCAGAGGAAATAATTCAGGGTCGTGTCGGATGAGGGTTGAAGAGGGATGAAGAAAAATCATTGATATACTTCATTTCTTAATCATATCGCATAATATGATTTATTTATTCTCTATTTATTCTCTCTACTTATTTATTCTTTATTTATTCCTCTATATCCTCTGATGAGGAAATAATTCAGGGTCGTGTCGGATGAGGGTTCAACCTTCCGATATTTGTCTGGAATCATCGTGGAGGTCGAGGAATAATGGAGGAGCGGTAACGAAGCAATCGGATACGAAACAGCGGAGTTATGAGAGAGAGGGTAACTTTTTCACCTTATCTGTGATTGTTACGTGTGTCCGACGAATTATTCCTTTCGATTGTGCATCAAATAATAAAATAAACAGAGCTGCACGCCGGTAATCCGCTGTTCAACGAAGGCAACATGATGGGTTTCCGAATTTACCGGAAGTACAAAATAGAGATTCACGGGCGGAGATAGTTCCATAAACAACGCTTTCGAATTCTCTCGATGCCGGGAACTGAAGTGGAGAGCGGGTATTTCGTTGCGGTGGCCCGGTCAGATTTTCATTAGACTTTCCACGGGAATTTCACGGGAAATCGGATTAACCAATTTTAGCGTCGGCGAGTGTACAAGAGATTTTCATCACCGCTCTGGGATCCGTATGATAGATCGCGAATGCACCGATGTCGCGTCGATTGTCATTCCCGAAAGCTCCAAACATTTGATAATGTCGCAGCATTGCCTCACCCCTAATGAAGTAAATTGTTTCAAAATATCCACTGTAACCTGAACTTTCGTAATTTTCGCGTATTAACTGCGACTAGTAAATCAATATTTTCATAAAGCTAGATGAACGCGAAAATTCCTCTTAGCTTGGAGAAAGTTCAAAAACAGGTTTCACTTT
The DNA here is from genome assembly GCA_028455765.1 of Lasioglossum oenotherae. NCBI lineage: Eukaryota > Metazoa > Arthropoda > Insecta > Hymenoptera > Halictidae > Lasioglossum > Lasioglossum oenotherae. Next base: position 7,297,022 of record CM052279.1, on the reverse strand, counting down.
GTTCAACTAAACCATTAACGTTATTAAACTTCACCATACTTTATCATACGTCATCAAACGTTCTGTTCGGTTTTCATCAATCAATCTCTCAGTTTTACATTTATGTTATCGTAACACTGAAAAGAAAAACCAGAAGACTTTCATGGCAATGCATATTTTTCAACAAAATGTCTTCAACGAAACTCTTTTTTAATTTTATTTATATAATAATACATTCAAGTAAAGTTACTCCAGTTCTGGTTATAATAAATAATTTATTCTTTTTATATAATTTATTCTTTTAATATTACTTCTATGTTTTCTATTTTATATTTTCTGTCTTGTATGTATTCATTCGGATTGACTATTGTGAAAAGAAATCAGGCTTTCTAAGAATAAATTTTGCTAAAATTGAAAGACTTTTCACCAATATACAACAAGAAACTTTGCACAATGAAATTTGAGACAGCAAACCAGTAGTACTCCCTCTGTCCCATAATAACAGTAGCAAGTGAAGTTATGTTCTAGCGCAAAATTGCTAAGCCTTCAATAAAGATCAATGTTTCAGACATCTGTCATTATTGTTTTGACACGTCTTTCAATTTTTAGGTTAATCTAATTATTACGAATTATAACTATTTTTCTAATTTTATCCGATAATCGAAATCCATTGTTTTTTTTCAGTTGAATATCAACCCATTAGAAAAGTAAGATGAAAAAACAAGTTATGCTGGAAGCAATGAAGAACGATGGCTTCAATAATTTTAAGCTCACGCATATAAGGAATTGCAGTAACGAAATTAATGAAAAATCCAGAAACTATCTAAACACTCAAAATAAAAATTGAAAGCAGTAACGAAATCAATGAAAAATCCAGGAACTAACTAAACACTCAAAATAAAAGTTAGGAGTAATATTTTTAATTTATTGTTTAATGTAATCTAGTTTTTTGATAATAAATGTTGCGTTCTACATTTATTTTCTTTTGTTACTATTATTATGGGACAAATTAAAATCATCAACTGCTACTGTAATTATGGGACAGAGGGAGTACATATAAATTATGAAACAATTTACTGAGAAACTTTTTTAGATGTTGTTGTTGTTGTTGAATATTTAAGACGTGGAAGATTGCAAAATGAAATTCGGACGTTGAGATACAACGTTACGGCCGAGGTGTGACGCGTTGTCCGAAATCCATACGCATGGGAATCCGAATGCACCCGCTAATTATTTGGTTGTTGAGTATCTAACGAACCGTGACTACTCATTGTCCGGTTCGTTAACACCCCGACCCCACGCGCGCACACTGTGTCACGCTCGTACACGGACGGAACGAGATAATTACTCCTCCCAATAGTAACGTACGTGACATTTTACGTGTTCCGAGTTTATAAAATAATGCGATCGATGTTCGAAACGCGGAGTTGCTCCCTCGATGATTACAACGTGTATTCAAAAATACTGATCCTCGGCGCACGATTACAGGCTTGATTATTTGAACGAGTTACATTAACATGTTGACTCTGTGGCCAATTTGACATTAAGGGGATTTCGGTGGAATTATGTTGACAACATATACTGACAGAAGATAAAGACAGTTTCAGGTTTTGACAGCTGAGGCTTTCTCTGAGATTTAACCAATTTTGAATTATTCACTTTTATTATTACCATTATAATACTGAATGTATTAAATTGGTTGTTAAATTCCTGAATAAAAATATCAATGGGTAAGTTGTAAATAAATTTTAAGGGACCAAACGATGATTTCGAGGTTTTTTATTTATGTACGATTAGTAGACTGCGGTTCTTTGTGAAAAATAAAAATTATCTGCATCGGTTGCAAGAAATAGAAACCGAATTGAATTTCAGTAGAGGAAAAATCATATATTGACATCTTCAATTTTTAAAATATTTCAATAATTTTGTATTTCATCTACTCAATTTTATTATAAATAGATAAAGATCCGCAGTCTAATGATTAGTCTGCGGATGTTTATGCAATTTTCTGTGTTTAACCGAATTTATTGAACTGTATGTATATGGACACGACAAAAACGAATTTTATATACTAATTCATATAAAGATTAATTTATTGGAGGTAGAATATGCAAATGACTCACCCTACTGGTTAGGTCGAAAGTGGGAGAGCTGCTCTCTTCCATAGTGGGACAACCGTCGCGTCGCCTTGGTGCATAGTGGGGGTTCTCTGGCTCCCAATGGAGAAGTTCGTCACCCCTGTCCTAAAACATGATTATCATTTTAGATGGTGTAAACCATCTTGCTCTTTATTCAACAACCTGTACATACATGGAAACGATACAAACAAATTCAATATACTAGTGTATTCAAACATTAATTTATTGATTTATGTGTGAAATCTATTAGAGGTAGAATATGCAAAAGACTTGCTCTACATCACGACGAGTATTGTTATAAAACATGATTGTCGTGTTACATGGCGCAAACCATCTTGGTCTTCATTCAACAATGTAGATGGAAACGACAAAAACGAATTTATTATATGCGAGTGTATTCAAACATTAATTTATTGATTTATCAACTATTGTTCTAAAATGTGATGATCGTTTTATATGGTTAGTACTACCATACTTATCTTGCTCTTTATTCAACAATGGGCATATTGAAGCGATAAAAACGAATTTAATATACTAATGTATTCCGAAATTAGTTTATTGATAAATCTGTAAAAATTTTTTTGGAGACGGACTATCCAAATGACTCTGCCTACATTGCTCCCGATCAGAATTATCGTTCCGCGACACGTGGACTAATTTCTCGCGCCTCCGTTCGAATAATTTTATAATTTTCAGTTGCAATTAAAAATGATTTTATGTTCCCAGCGAGTTTTTTCGCTCCCGTTTTTCCTTCGGCGTAGTTTGCGAACATCAAAGCGGCCAAGTAGGTCACCCCGTAAAACGCTCAAAAATTAAATGCAATATGCAAACGAATCTTCCTGTTCTCAATGATGAAACGTTTTTCCTACGGGGTGAAGATAGGGGACGAGGCAGGGGATACGGGGGGCGGTCAAAGGATGTTCAGAAGTTCGTTTGCTCGTCGGCTATAAAAAGTTTTAAAATAGAGGCATTAAACAAAATGCTGACGCTCGAGAAAGTGACGTGCTTCCGCCGCTTGTGAAAGGTTCGAGGATAAGAGAAGAACCAGGTGTAGGTTTATGCAAGACAAGCATTTCGCCGCATAATATCGGTCTTAGAGTGCACTTTATTAAAATAACAATTGCGGAACAAAGTTGAGTCGCAATGGAAGAGATAGCCCGATTCGGAGAGAGCTGAAGAGTGCTTAGGGAGTTTCCGGTTTGTTACGAAAGTACGGGATACGATTCGCGAGTTGATCATAAATATGCACTGAAACATGCACGCGGTTATGGTACTTGACTAACTGAAAAGTCTACTCACATTTGTTCCTGTTCTACGGTGGATGAGCGAATTATCAGATCAAAATCAATGAACTCATTGGAATACTGTCATGAATAGCGGATCTGTATGCAAATGACGATTTTAGAAAATTTTCATATTAGAAAAATGCAAAATGATCCGTAGTATAGTATAGTAAGTCTGTAAATTAATAATAGTTGAAGAGAAACATTGAATACGACAATATTTTCAATGAGACAGATAATGTTGCCTATAATGTTGGTAATTGGCTCTAATAATTTGATCACCCACTGTACATTATTAAAATTACGCGTTGCGAATTCATTTGTATTATAATTTTTATATGTATCAATTTCCTTTAATCCTTGTACTATTTTAGATTTTTCGACGTAAATACATAATGTCTGATTACGAAAGCATATTTGATCAGAGCTATTGTGTATATTTGTTAAAATTGTAAAATAAATTTTAAATTTCACGGTAAAATTGTGGAAGATACAGAGAGTATGCACAGATAAATAAACATTTCATAATCATTTTTGTGTGAAACCCTGCATCCCATAACCTGAGTTACCTGCTTATAATTTTAGTAAAATTTTTTTTTATACTGATTTTTCGATATTAGATTTGTTATATTACAGTTCAATATTATTATAATATTAAACTATATACCTAAAAGTATTTTGATAAATTTTTACGCAATTTCTAGAAACTACGTAGTCGTGCCATAATCCATTTTAGGATTAATTGTTACTTGGAAAATATGTAATTAAATGTGGAAGTCGACATAGATTATATAAGAACTTTCCGTCATTTTTTCAGGCAGGCTCATTACTATTTTTTAAAAAATGTTCTCGCTATTAAAACGCGAATATCGCATTGGGAAAAAAGCGAGAAAACTTTCTAACCATGTCTATAAATTAAAATGAGTTTCACGCTGACTCACACATATATGTTATGTAACACTTCCTTAGATATTTCCTAATTTGAATAATTGTGCGACGATATATTGTAAGAATATTATAAAGTGTTGCATAAGTTAGTTAAACACTAATATTGGAATACTGTAATTTCAGGTAGCTGAGAAGTCACAAAACACACAAGAGTTGTATTCATAATAGGAACTTTCGTAGAATGATTGACTTCAATCATTCAATTAACAATACTCTTTGCAAACTTAATTCTTATATTGCGTAATACGTAGAACTTATATTTAAAATACTTTATAGTTATATCAGTTCTTTCTATTTTTAGAATATATTGCAATATATAAATTATATGTTCCGCTGAAACTATTTCTCCCCACCTTTTCAAATTGTGTTTTCAGTTTTAAACTTATAACTAGACTGCGATTTTATGCATTTGTGACAAAAATGGGTGGATGTAATTTAATACAGTAACGATATTAAAACAATTTTAGAACGTCCATACGTTATTTGCAATTTATTAAAATCCTTAAAAATAGAAAGAATTTTTTATATGGTTTCAGTGTCTTATAATTGACGAAGAAAATTTTTATTTTGCATAAAGATCTGCAGTCTACTTATAACTAACTAGAACATACTTTTAGATTTTGTAGTCTTAAAAACTAGTTACCTAAACATTTAAATTTCAACATTATATAAATTTTCATAAGCATAGTTGTAACAAGATATGAGTAACGCGCTAATATTAATAATACTGTTCTATAGAATAAGTATAACAGCAGATTATATTAAAAATGTGTACGTATTGTAAAATACATTTACACTATGATTGTCCAGTGCCATATAAAAATATAAGCATGCCAAAAAGTGCTTCGGACCATATAAAAATATATTTAGGAACTAACACCTGTCTTCTTAACTACGCAACTTCTATCATTTGTAAGTCGTATCACTTTTACTTAAGATATTTGATTAATACATAAGTATTAATCAGATACTAACAGAAAGTACACATAATAATACTGAAAATTAAATGAAGGAGCTTAGTTTCCTCACAAGAAGAAACATTTTTATACATCTGGTCGAATATTGACAAGCCCTCTGAAACATCCCCTTCAAAATATCCTATACTGATCGAAATCGAAAGAATCCAAAAAGTCTCGTTGCAATTGCGTGACTACTGGCGCGGTGATACAGCTATCCAACACAATATCAATTTTCTGCTCGAAACTGAATGCAAAAGTCGGAAGATTCTCTTTGTTGGCTTCCCATTTCATGTTCTTCGATCTGTATTCATAATTTTGCATCAGCGAGACAGACTCCGTAGCTGTAGCCGTGGCCCCCGCCGCATTTGCGTGACCAGGATCATTATTATTTTCGTCCCTCAACGAAATCCCGAATTTGCGCGTGGAGTTCTTCCTGAACCGGTGCAATATCATTTTCTTCGCGGGTAAATCGATCAGACTCTTCGTGGGCGAATCGATCAGATTCTTCGCGGACAAATCAAACGAATCGAGATCTTTCTGCGCGCCAATTTCGGACGCCGTCTCCTCGTTGTACTGTTCCGATGAAATAGTCTGGCAATGAGTTTTGATCATCTTAGACGGCCGGGTTTGGTTCATCTCCGACGAAGACGATAACCTCTTCATATGACGCGCCAGTCGATGATCGGTGAGGAAATATTTTAGAGGTATTTCCTCCATTTCGCTGTACGTCACCTTGTAACTCAGGCTCACCTGGGATTGCATCTTTCTCTCCTTGCGCGATAGGATTCTTTCGGAGAATCTTGGTTTTAATTCCGATCGGCACAACGGTTTTGGTTTTGCCTCCAGGTTTAGCCCCACGGAATATCTGGAGATTTTATATTTGTGTCGAGACGTGATCGCGCTTCCACGTGTCTCCGGATGATGTTTCTCGCAATGAATGTAATAGTCGTCCTTGCTCAACAACATCTGGCCTGAAACATACGTTGAAACAATTTTTAAAAGGACGTCCTCCTACACTCAATTCTTAACATTTTTATATGGATGTTCGAACATTTCAAATGTGCATTCAGCAGCACTGTAGACAGCATTATTTATCACTTGGTTAAAAAGACAGAATATCCACACAAATCCAATGACGAAACCTTTTTCATTTTCATTATTATTTTATACACTATGAATAAATTTTATAAACGAGACCAACCACGGCACAATTTAGATTATATTTGCTTGTTCTTAGTAAATAGATTTCACTGCACTGAACTATTAGGGGTACCGGAAAGTAATGTCGTTTCTGCGCAAGTCAACATTTGACTGGCTGACTTCGTACACCTACGTTGTTCAGTACATGGCTGCAGGTTCAGGAGACTAGTTAGTACTGTTTTGTAGAAAAATATTGTTTTTTTTTAGAGGTTATGTGCGAAATGACCGATTCAAATCCAGAAGAGTTGCACATTCGGCATTGTATGCTATTTGCAAAAAAGACTCGAACAAAATCAAAGAGTCAGGTTAGGTTCTGATGATCATCTGTTCAGGACAACGCAGCATTTTTTAAGTTGAAAAAATTCCGAAATGTAGAAGAGCTAAAAACCGGACTTTCTACATTTTTTAAATCAAAAACCATCTATATTTTACCGCTCAACGATTGAAAAGTTACTTACCAGATGGCAGAAAGTCATTGATAATAAAGATGATGACTATGTCACTGATTCACTACTTTAATTTTACGAAAAAAATACGACATTACTTTCCGCTACCCCTAATATATTTTTAATAAATATATTTTTACTGAAATACTTTTAATAAATGTATTTTACTGAAATAGTTTTAATAAAAAATGTTGTACTCCGTTAAGACACTACAATAAACATATTTCTCAGAGCAGTGAAAACGGAATAACGCAGCCATGTTACTTTTTGGAACTAAACTCCATTTTTGCGCTAATGTTCGGTTGCGTATACCATAAATTCGCGCAGCACAGCAATTTTTGGGAGCTCGACCGCCGTGTTACACGGGGTTAGCTGTACATGTAAATGCATATTCAGCAACAATTACATTTTCCTACGAGTTTGAAAATTTGCAATTTTCTGCCGTTATTTACCCAAATGTATGCGCGCACTCAATTCCAGTGGAATCGTTTAGTTTCGCGTGCATTCATTTATTGATTCATTCGTTCGCATGCGAGGTAGACGATAATAGTCCAGTGAACGAAGAGCAAAGGCAAAATGAGAGCTCGAAATTGACACCCGAACATGGGTTTATTATTGGAAGCTGGAGAGTGCTTCAAGAAGATGACTGACGGTTTTATCTAGGCAGATCAGAGAAACAACAAAGAACGGATGGCACAGTCAGATTCTCGATCCTTCGCGTCGCGGTGGTCCGGTTTGTTTGCATTGAGATAGTACTACTATAGATCTTCGAAATAAGTATTCGTATTTATTATTTATTAAACAACTTCGCCACGACGCACAGTGGGTAAAATCGACGCGCTAGCTGTTCATGGGCTAAAAAAACGAAGTCATATTGATTTTTAACGAACGTATAACGTTTCTTAAATGTCCATTACATTCGAAAATGATAATACTAATTAAAAAATTCCTAGACTACCTACTGAACATTATGTGCCCAATTTTTTTTAATGAATAATGTATATCTGTGTTGAGAACGCGCCAGGAACTAAACATTATTGTTTATAATTTACCATAAAAAAAATACTTGGTCAACTAAGGAAAATTGTCAAAGTTTTTCACCTTTGACAAGATATAAAGTTGTGATTCGTGTGTTCTAACAATATGGAACATTTTCGGCAACATCTCCTCTAAAAGATCGTGCAAAATTCAGAAACCAACAAAGACCAACTCCGAAGTCATGATAGTTTAAGGGGGTAGGATACCTTCAGATTGTAACGGGCTCATTCTAAAGAGGAAGGTTAGATGCAGCACGCTCTGCTCATGATTTTAACGAGGTTATGTTTGTATCTAATAATATGAGGGCCCAAAGTAGAGAAAAAATCTAGAAAAAACCCCGCAGATTTCAACACATTTTTCTGTCTCTAAAAGACTTTGACTCTTCCCAAAATTTGCTCAAATAAGGAAAGAAAATGTCAGGGCGCGAACCCATTTTTTCGAACCAAAATCTAGTAAGATTTTAGTGAGTACATAGCAAATTTATTTTAACATCGCTTTCAAACAAAAATGCGAGCCTCTTGATACCGAAAAGAGTTGATTGACGAATGGAGAAGTAAACTATTTATTTGAGTCATAAGTGACTATTTGAATACTCGATAATCATTATAATATAATTATAATCATTATAATTATAATCATTATCATTATTACTATTATTAAGGTTCAATCATGGTCTACATTCTACATAAATTAAAAAAATTATTGACATACGAAGTTCAACAGAATGTCTGTTATTTAATTCCAAGCTACAAAGGGTACTGTCTAAAAATAAAATTCCATTAAAAATCTGTATAACATATGTATAACTAAATTATATAAATCAATTTTTGCAATATTTCAAAGATGGAGAAGTAAACTATTTATTTGAGTCATAAGTGAATATTTGCATACTCGATTATTATTATTATTATTATTAAGGTTCAATTATGGTCTACATAAATTTTGAAAAATTATTGACGTTCGACAGAATGTCTGTTATTTAATTCCAATCTACAAAGGCTACTGTCCGAAAATAAAATTCCATTAAAAATCTGCTTACAGAAATGGAAAATTGGCAGAAGTAATCTGATTACGAATTAGATTATGGGAAATATATTTACCGCAGCAGATTTTCTCTATCCTCTTGGAGTGTATCCTGCCTTCGTGTCGCTGCACATTGTATAAACGAACGCTCGTGTACGCGCAATAGGAGCAGGTGTGAAGTCGATTGTTCGAACGGTTCCTCCTCACCCGCAAATCATGTTGAATTTGCTTACTGAAATCATACATTATTAAACTAAAATTGTCGGGAAAGCTCGCGAAAACTGCGAGCTTCACGACAAACTGACGTTACTCGCTAAATAAATCTTGAAAAACAAGAAATTGGGAGTGAAACTCAACTTCGCGAAATTATTAGGCACATAAAATGCCATCTTCCTCAACCAAACTTTAAAGGCGCAAACTTTCTTGGGAACTGAGTACATCTGAGACAAGTTCTGCTGGAAAAGCGAACAGCGAAGTTCCCTTCTCAACTAATTTTTTATCCTCGTAGATCATAGGCTAGATGTAATGTTATTTCATCGAGAAAAGTCACCCTTAATTTATGGCTAGAGATTATTCTCCAAATAATATTACAAAAGTTCCAAATGCGACACCAATATTTAATATTTTCTCTTCTTTTCATTACAAGAAAATATGTTATTTGAAATATTTGAAGATTGAACACAATATTTTTAGAAGGTAAAGTACAAAAACGTAATCACAACTATTAAATCTTCCGTATCAGATTCTATATGTAACAAAAATTGAGGGAAACTATAGTGAGCCACGTAAGTATTCGAACGCCCTTTAAAACAGAATAAATTATTTACAATCAATTAGAAGGTTTACGAAATTATGTGCAAACAAGATTTTGCAAATAATTATAATTTACAAGGTTACATGCAAAAATAGAGAAGGCATTTTTTAAAACTTTTTTATTTGGGCCCTTAATGAAAATTTAAAATATATGTTTTGCAGATCTATGTTAGTTATACACATGCAGAAAATTTCATCGAAATCGATAAATAAAAAGTTTTAAAAAATGCCTTTTTTAATTGGAAAAATTATGCTTCTAACCGATTATAAAAAGTCAGGTCATTTGTTGCTATTATAAAAATGTTATTCTGTTTTAAAGGGTGCTCGAATACTTTCGAAGGCTCATTGTACGAAAAACGTAAATTACAAAATAATTTTGTATTCTAGAAAAAGACATTATCACTCCGAGAATTGATGAAGAATTTATCAAGAAATAGTAAATGAAAAAAATGACAAATTCTCTTGAAAAAGTAGAGTACAAAATTAACTGACTATTTCTAGTTAAAATCACAAAACTGCTTTGGATAACTTTACATAGATTTGAATTAAAAAAAAAAACTGACAGTATGATTGATTATGTTCAAATATTAATATATATGCTAATTTAGATGATAACGAAATTAAATCTGTGCGAAAGTACTCTGTGTACCTACTTGAAAAGCTTCTTCAATGTAAAAATTCACACAATTTTCTTGAAACACTTGAAAATCGTTAATGAATGAACGCTGTTCCGGAGATTGTTTAAGAATGCAAAGCGTGCTACAAAATCCCTCGACTTTCGATGAAGTTCACGAGTGTATAAATAAAAAATACAATATTAAAGTCTTATTATTCTTCATACCGTCGAACAGCAAAAATTTTACTAATTATTTCACGACTTTTTCGGGCGAAATACCCTACTGCGCGACGGAACTAAATCTTTACAATTTTCCGAAAATTGTTTCACTCGAATCTCAAAAACAAAACTTGTCTCGAACGTGTCACTATCAACTCCATTATTTCCATTGCAAAAAGCACTACGAATAATGACAGTGAGTATCAAGGATTTGTTAGGATGATTTTCACTTCAATTGTTGAGAATATTGGTATAATAATTTAACCATGGATAATTTAAAAGTGTCATTGGTACTTACGTTCTCTGCGACATCGTGAAAAATAGTATGTATTACGTATTTCAGGAAAAAAGCGAAAACTTCAAAACTTTGAACACTTGTACAGCCTACTTATAGGACGAACTGTCACTGGAGTCCTCGACGATGTTCTCCGCACGCGTTTCACTGCCTAACTGACGCGTTGCCAAGACATTTCAAAGGGGGAAGGATCACCATTGACACCACCGAAACCGAACGCACGTGCGGCTAAACGACGGCAACCGATCCCTTTCCGCGTGCTCGCCGGCTCTTTGTGCCACCGACAAAGTATGCGGCGTAAACAAATCTTTCATCTCGAAACGTTTTATCGAAACCGTCAAAAACAAGTCTCTTGTTTAACAATAGATCTACGAAACGCTAACAGTGACCATTTTATATTACTTTAACAAATGTTATTACTAGACTGCGGATCTTTATGCAAAATAAAATTTTTATACAGTTACTCGGATTAATATTCGGACTCCTAAAAAAGACGATAACTATTTTAATATTGTACTATACAATTTTAACTTTTTTGGGAAGCTAGAGCAATCAGTTTACTACACGATGTGAAAAGAAATTTTTCAGAAATTGCAATTCTTTACAAACTCAAGTAAGAGAGTATTGAGAAATGTTTTTTTCAAAATCTTTCTTACACGTCATTTAATAAATCAATACTTTTTTAATAGCTACAAAATTTGAGATACATAGTATAGTCCCATTTTTAAAAAGCCATACTGTTTTTTAAAGGGCGTACGAATACTTTTTACACTCACTGTACATATTTTGAGGTATTAATATTTCAGCCATTAAATTGCATGTGATGATAGGTTCGTGTTACGTAGGTATTTACACGTTTACACGATTTTACAGAAGAAGTTAGCTAAAAACATTAGTAACTGCTGAACTAAAATAGGATATATTACAAAATTGATTGTCGCATTGTTTTTGGAACGTGTCCGCCCATATTAATGTTAAAGGATTATTCCCATAATCCTCTCATAAAGGATTATTCCCATAATCCTCTCATAAAGGATTATACCACTGCAAAATATTAATGATGCAACAGCACGTAAAGTTTTACATATTTTCAGATTTAATACCAGCTATTTTATAATTCTGTATGTAGGTCGAGTGAAATGTATCTGTTGTGAGCATGAGAACAGAACAATTTAGTAATGTGTAAATTAATGACACACAAAAACTATTTAAAATACGAAAATAAATAAAAATATCTAACATTCAAATCAAATAATCTTGCCTCGTGTTTAATTAGTTAAATGTTGGAACTGGGTGGACCGTATATTGTCCAATAGATTGTTAATATAAAGTTTGGTTTGCGAGGTCACCATTGTCGTAAAGACTTGTGTCCCCACTCTACCTTCCCATTCTACGACGCTATTCGCCACTCTTTCGCCGCGCAGTGGCCCAATCAAGTGACGCGTTTCAACTCTGTGGTGCATGTGTCCGGTACTAGCAGAGAGAGGGTAACTTTTAGGGGTAGGTAAACGACTTGTTCGGTCGGTTATGGACAGACCTTGAATCGAGTGGACAATTTGTCGGGCCCGTCCTTACGGAAAGTCAATGCCCTCTATTGTTTCGTGGGGTTTATGATGAGCGAAGACTAGGGCTCTAGTGGCGCACGTGTTTCTCACCTGTGGCCATGTCGCAAAAAGGACTTCAAGGACCCTAGTCCCGAGGGCATCTGTTTAGGCACAATTATATGACCCGAAGACTGGTGCACCATGAAGACGAGAGAAAACACTTAACACGAAATTACCGTAACGCGACCGGTGAAATGACCGCTTTCATACTGTTTATTTTTTATCCCTCGGATAACGGACGATTTTTATAGTTATATAGCAATCCTTAGGACCGTTCACAGCTCTCTCTCTCTCTCTCTCTCTCTCTCTACATAATTTTTAAAAATTTACTTTTGATGATATCTCGTGTAGACACATTAGTTTTTCCGATATGCTCAATGAAATAGCTACAGTTACTCGAATTAATATTCGGACGCTCTAAAAAAGACGATAACTTTTTAAATATTGGACTATACTATTTGAACTTTTTTGAGAAGCTCCAACAATTACAATAGTTTACTACAGAATGTTAAAAGAAATTTTCCGAAAAATTGCAATTGATCGGAATTGTAGAAAACGTACTAAAGGTTGCATTTTACAACTTTTTTATGTGAGCCTATATTGAAAATTTGAAAAATACGTTTTGAAGATCTGTGTGAATTAAACATATTCTGAAAATTTCGTCAAAATCGGTCGACGTTGCAATGAGCTACAAACGTTTGAAGATGGTAAAAATTGCAGATTTTTGACCTGTATCTAAGAATTCTTACATCTTTCAATACCTGTCGTTTTTTCCCGCATCAACCGATTTCGATGAAACTGTCAGAGTGCATATAATTGACATAGACCTACAAAATGTACTTTTTCACATTAAAAAATTTCCGTCAAGGTACGCCCACAAACAATTATTTATTTATGATTTCGGAATGATCGCGTTGCCGATGATACCGAATTTTCGACGTAAACGTAATGCACATTCCAGAAACACTTTCAATGTCGTTCGATCGGCAAACGCCATGCATTTTAAGCGGCAGCTATCTGCGGAGAAGTTGCACTGAACGAATTTCGATAGGCAACACGGTTCTTGAATAATAATCGGTGTTAATTACAGACGTGTGTAATAGCCACCAGTCCGTATAATGCTCTTACAACCGTTCTGATGCCGTTATTCTCGCTAATTGTTAGCGAATCCAATCTATTCTTATTGTCCTGTAAAACGAAACGACAAGAGCGATTTTATGCTGTTTCGAAATTGATGATAAGTTCAATGAAACTTGCTTGACAGCTTCCGATTTTCTGCTCAACAACATTTCAATTAACTTATATTTCGTTCAGCCGAACAGTATTACTTCAATAGCCTTTGGAAATAAATTGCAAATTCAAATTTTTGCGTACTAGTTAACCAGAGTGGAGATGGAAATGAATTCTTTTTTTATCGGTTTCATTATCGTGGTGGTGTTACGTCATAAATGATATTCATAAATAATCTGTGTTTTTACTAGTACGATAAACAATTGTATAATTGTGTGGCCAGAGTTGGGCAAAAATTTTATGTAAATAAAAATTTCGAATAAAGTGGGTTTTTTTCCCAAGTGAGTTTTTAAACTAAATTTGTATTTTTTTTGTTTAAAATTAGTAGTTCGTATTTTATTTAAATTTAAAATTGAATTTAAATTTTATTTAAATAAAATTTTTGCCCAACTCTGGAGGTAGCTCATCAATCATGTTGAAAGTTGGAATTTCAGTAACATTAATTATTTATATTACTAGATGTAGACATTTAAATCTGAAAGAGAAATGAAATATGTTATTCAATTGTCTATTTACAATGTCTTTCAATCTATTAATCATAGTGTGGAAGTCAGCTGTAGACTGAGTTTTCTACAGTCGACAATAAAAAGAATAGCTTGCAAGATATCGACACCATCAATTTAATTTTTAATCAAGAAATAAATTGTATAAAATCATAATACAAGTAATGTAAATGTATCCGATACCTAATCTACCTAAAAAAGGCAGAGAGTGTGATAGACCCATAAAATAAGTATGCAGCTCGCAAAAGCACATTTCAATATAACTTTGAATATTCATAAAGATTTTATCATCGCGACGCTGTCGTCAGCGTTTTGAAGCCGTGGCACCATAACATTTTCCAGATTTTATGGTGCAAACCATCAATATCTTATGGAAACTCTATTTTAACTTTTATGACGAACGGCCTATTTTTATTAATCCTATGACAGCAGATCACCTATCCTGTACACGCCAGTGAGCTTTCGATCGTTAACATTTCAAAGCTACTTGCAACAGAAATTGCAGTATTATTGTAGTCCAGCATAAAGTCAGGACAAAATGTGTCGACGTGTTTCTATTCTAGTTTGTAATGTGTTCACCATTACCTTTTACATTTACCTTGTACGTATGTAAAATTGTAGTCGAACGTCGAATTTTATTGGACTCTTGAATTTACGAATTTATTGAAGATATCACTATTCAAAATTCAGTTTAATATAAAATCTGATAAAAAATGTGACGATATTTTTATTTTACTCGCACATTGGCAGACATTTTACTAAAGAAACAATATATTTATTTAACTTCCTATACATGTATTTGTACGTATGTATAAACATCTGTCATTTATAAATCGTTAGCATTAAAATTGCAATTATCGGGACCTTATCAATACTTTTATAGACAATTATGAATTCACGTACATGTACAGGGTGTGGCAGAAATAATTACCACATTTAGGAAAATCACTGTTTTAATTGGGAAATAAAAAGTTTCTGGTAATACTTTTGAAATGTGTTAATACTCCTTTAAAATGTGCGGGTTATTTCTGCCGCACCATGTATTTACATTGAAAGAGATTAATCTTCAGATCACAATGTTTCGAACCCCCCCCCCCCCATTTTGATTCAACTCTTTAAATTTCATTTTACTTTAATGCAACTTAATTACTTTAATTGAAATTGTGATTTTTTAAATAAAACCTCAAAAATTTCATGAAGTTAAGTAAAAGTATTTTTTATTAGAACAATATATTCTCAAACTCTTCAGTCTTCAATTTTGTATTCCATCGATCCACTTTCGTAATCCAATCCAAACGAAGCATGTTTCGCTTGGATTGATTTTGTTATATTCGAACAACCTCACCAACTCAATGATACACATTTTAAGGAGATATGTACAACGAACGGTCCTAGAATATTTATTTTCATTCTATGAGCGACTCGTCGATACGCGTGCGATATACAATACGTTTGAAGATCCGGGCCTCGCGTGAAGCATGACTCCATCTCGCTTGCTTTCATCGACGAGTGAAGTCTCGCTCGCACGTCGGACAAGAGACAGAAAATCGTTGATCCGTACATTGTTGCTGGTTCTTATCTCGACCCTCCGTAGTCAAGGAGTTAAAGTTGCAACACAGAGTTTAATCAACCACGAATATACCACTACCGTAGAAACAAATCTTGCATGCAACTAAAAGCAGTTCAAGATGCATTGACGCATTTGTTGCAAGCGTTTCGTAACAATTGTTAGAGGAATTCCTGTATTTTATTTTAACGTTTATCCCTTAACGTATAATTATGTATTGAATATATCATGTGTTTCTTACAGCATTGTACACATTGAATTATATTATTGTTTAATATTATCAGCAAATATTACAGCAAAGTGTCCTGAATTTCTGATTCTCGTGAAATTGTTAATATTTTAACCTCGATAATTTCGTTCAAAAAGTAATATGTACAACAATATGCCTGGACTCGTTGCGAAGCTTGAAGCCTCTTTGTACGAATTTATTATTGTATTAAATTTTTAATGAAATTATTATAGTTCAAATATTGACAATTTTTTTTACTTTCTGGATACACTCTATATCTGTTTTGCATGTATATGGAAGCACAATGTTAACCTCCGCAAGGTAATGTGGGGTCTCAGAGACCCCAGCTTCAGATTTTTGAAAAGAATTTTTGTATTAATAAAATTAAATCTGTTTAAGTACTTTTTATCCTGTGTTTTTAGCCCAAATTTATTAAAAACGAGGCTATTTATAAAATTCATTTGTCGGGGTCTAGTGACACCACCTTACTATTCATGTGTTTATTAGACCTTACCATGCAAGGGTTAAAAATACAAAAATGACAAATAGAATTCGTTTCATTCGTACGTCAATGGGTTAATATATTATTTAGCTAAATATTATTTGGCTAAAGTATTACTTGTGACTATAATAAATATCTAATAGTTTTTTAACCCAAATCAAGAATTTAGGCCAGAGAATAAAATATCCTTTATTACGTTACGCAGATCACGTTAACAAAAAATCATATCGCCGGTGGTGCGTTAATATTGAAAATATTGTACGAAGTGATCCGTTTTTAATTTAAGTTATAAAAGTTTGTCGAGTTAACAAAAGCCTTTCCCTAAAAAGTTAAAGAACTGGGTCACTTTATCCCGTCTGACAGGTTCAACCCTCAACCCTTAAATTGTTACTTTGACATTTACGTTGGGCTGCTATTAAAATTTTATTACCTAAATACAGTTTTTGTCCAGTGCTGGCAAAGTACGTAAAATTTATTTATAAATGTTTAGAACGCGTGAAGTGATTCAAAGTAAATTTTCGATTCGGGTCTAACTAACCGGAACAGTGCACAAGGGTTAAAAGGAGCGAAAATAAATCAGTACCATATTAAAGTTAATAAAAAATACCAAAAGCCTGTAGAATACGATTATATGCTTTATGTACAGCTTACAATAGGCACTGTAGAATCTAATATTGTCTTGGTACTCTAAGGATTCCTCGTTGGTTTTCAAATAAATTATGTATGCACATCTTCAACTTCAATTTCGAAAACAGAAAAAACGGATCTTTTTCAATGAGCCATTGTTAATTAGGCGCTATCAAAATTTGACACTGCCTTAGTGTTCGTGAGACTTTATACAGTGAATAACTTTTTTATGATCGGACCAAACGACCTGACTCTTTTTGAGCAATTAGAAGAATTGATTTACCAAATGACATGTAAAAAAGATTTTGGAAAAATTGCAATTGTTAAAAATTGAGGTCTCTTAGACCCCAGCAAGTAAATTTCATGAATAGCCTCGTTTTTAATAGACTTGGGATAAAGAATAACACAGGATAAAAAGTAAACAAACAGATTTAACTTTAGTCATATAAAAATTCTTTTCAAAAATCTGAAGCTGAGATCTCTGAAATCCCACATTACCTTGCGAAGGCTAACATAATACATACATATAGATCTACAAAACATATATTTTAAATTTTCAGTAAGGGCCCCAATAAAAAGTTTTAAAAAATGCTTTTTTTATTTTTGCCTGCAACCGTTTTGCAGATCATTTAGTCAACCGATGCTTCTAATTGCTTACAAAACATCAGGTCGTTTGGCACAATTATAAAAATGTTATGTATGTACTGTTTTAAAGTGCGTTCAAATACTTTCGCGGTTCACTCGTTTCCATGATTGAAAGGGTGCGGGATGCGCCTTCTCATTTCTCGACAATGCAAAGATGGAGTTTTTTTAAGTAGTCGAAAGCGCTGGTTAGAAAATCAATCTAGGTCGCAATCGCTCTCAAACTTTAATTTACGTTATTCAGAAACATAAAGCTGCGCATGTAGCTATTTTCATAAACCTGCGACAGCTACATGTTGCCGAACAATGCAAATTACGCCTCGTAAACGTAAAAATTGATTTTTGAGGATGATCGCGACGTAGATCGATCTTTAATCTAGCACTTTAGACTACATAAGGAAACCAAAATCATTGCGCAGACTTTGAAGAGGCGCAACATGTACCCTTGCAATCCTTGGAACGAGTCTACCCCCTTAACAACCGTGAACTTCGAGTGGACACGTTTTTAGAAATGTTATTTTTCACATTTGTCTGAAGAGTTTGGGTGGGGGAATTATTCGTGTCGAACGAGAGAGAGAGAGAGAGAGACGAGGAGGTCAAACACTAAACAGGACACTAAAGGGACCGTTGTAAGCCTATAATTTATGACAATCACATGTTTCGCTTGTCCTACAGATTGGCACTGAGAGTCGATGGGTTACCGTTAGAAAAAACAGACTGTCCTTTTACCCAGCAAGAGGTACGAATGACCAATTCCGCGTGGCGTTTGAGTGCCTCTATTGTCCTTCACCTTCCTTAAGAAACTCTCTAAAAGAAGAACAGACGATCTTTTCGGACAGTTACCTACCCTACCCATCCACTCTACTACGTACCAATCAGCAAACGGAACATGTGATTGCCATAAATTCTAGTTTTACAACGGCCTCCCTGCCCTTTTTTAATTTTTTATTGCAAGCTCAAGTAAACACGTTTTAAAAAGTGGCTTTGTTACTTTTCCCTGCTAAAAAAAGGACCAGATCGTTTGGTCCAATTTGAAGAAGGTTATTCTGATTTGATGGGCTTCGAATATTAATGAGATTAACAGTACACTCGTCATAACACAAAGTTAAAAGAAGGACAGACGATCTTTTCGAACAGTTATCTACCCTATCCGTCCACTCTACGTACCAATCAGCAGACGAAACATATGATTGCCATCAGAGTAGGGCAATAATCAACTAATATGTAAAAATGACCAATAGTCCTTTTGAATGTTAGTCATAGCAAAATAGTCATTACTCAAAACTCTTTGAGTGATAACTAATTAATAATATTAATGTATGTTAATCGCACAATAGTGACTGATGACTAAAGATTGATGACTGATCATCAACTACTAATTCACTAATAAGCAATAGCTAACGATTACTTAGAGCTGCACCTAATTATTTGCCATTTAGTTATCACTAACTATATCAAAAAGTTTTGACTAATGGCTATTTTGCTATGACTAACATTCAAAAAGACTATCAGCCATTTTTTAATATTTGTTGATTATTGCCCTACTCTGATTGCCATAAATTCTAGTTTTACAGCGGCCTCCCTCGTGTCCTTTTTTAATTTTTTTATTACAAGCTCAAGTAAACACGTTTTAACCCTTATACGATCCTCAGGGTGAAAATTCACCCATTTACTATTTTCACATACTGTAAAATCATTGATCCCTTTATGTCTATGTTGCGAGATGTATTTCTTTAAAATGTGACGTTACAAATGGAACATAATTTGTTGATTTCACGTGTAGAGCAAACATGGGTGAATTATTATTCCAGTGTCTTTTATGCAGATATACTTCAGGAGTGTATGAGGGTTAAAAAGTGCCTGTGTTACTTTTCCCTCCTAAAAAAGGGCCTGGTCGTTTGGTCCAATTTGAAGAAAGTTATCCTGATGGGCATTCGAATATTAATGTGATCAACAGTACACTCGTCATAACACATAAAGATGTCCCGTCTTCGCGACCAGAATACTCTCCGCGCTAAGAGTTTGAACACGAGCATTCACCATGGCCGGACATCAACAACAATAATGTCCCCTTAACAAGCATCCGAACAATGGATCTAAGATTGCTTTCAATGCCCATCTCCGTCGAGCAGCGCATAAATATACGAATTTGCATAAGTACCCGGCCGCCCGGTGATAAATGTCGAGAGTACCGCATAAATATTCATATTCGTCGATTAAAAACCGTTTTACAAACGGAATGGAAAGCAGGAATGAAAGAAGAGGTAGCAAGCGGTCCTTCGCGTGCCGCGTTAGTTTGTTCGCGGTGCAACGACACTGTCCATAAACTAGCCTAGCCAGAAGTGGGACAAGACGCAGTTGCGATGCATAAGGTGTAAGCTGCGGGCCGGACAAGTTACACGTATCGCTCGTTGTACTCGTCCTACTCGTAAAAACGGAGGTGCTCGATCCCGGGAGAAATAGTCCTGTGGCCAGGTGAACTCTACAACCGGACACTGAACCCACGACCTCGCTCGAATGCACCTTGAATGCACCTAGAAGACGCGACTCGGAGCCGCGAGAAGACGTGTACGTCGTCTCCTCCGTAAAAACTAGACCCTGAAGAGGCCACGGGGACCACAGCAATCACGCTCACGGAATCACGGAAACATCGTGAAATTTCAACGACTAACCCTCGTCGCGTTTGATCGATACTTCCCGCTGGTCATTCCACCAGATCCCGCTGGATAGTCATTTAATATTCGAAAGAATTTCGATGTCAACCCCACACATACGCACACACACACACTCGCCAGTATCCTTTTTCAGCTCGGATTACTCTTTACGAATGGATGAGGAAAGGGCTGGATCCGGTTTTTGGGATTCAGAGGTGCGCTACCTGCTCTGATGGCTTTCAAAGTCCATTTTTTGCATTTTATTATGGTTTTATAGTTCGATTTTTATGAGCGTGTTTTGTGACAAAAATTTATCTTTCTTCCTAAAATTTGAGTTCTCGCTTGTAATCTAAGGAAACTAATATTAATTACATACAGGGTGTCTTAACTGAAGGAGGCTATCTAAATATCTCCTTTATTTTTATTGGCGCGACAAATATTTCTGGCATAATTTAAATGGTATCGGAGGAGGAATATCATAGAAAAACAATTTCAAGTGAGTTTTTGCCAAGTGGGTTTTAAACCCACTTTATTCGAAATTTTTATTTACCTAAAATTTTTGCTCAGCTCCGCTTTCACTGGTCCGTAAGCAGAGTATCAAACACGTAAATACCAAGCTGATAAACTCCCGGAATTGATCGCCGGCGTCGCCAAAAGGAGAACATCGAATCGTTCTTGTCAGACTGTCCAGCCGCCTATGGAATCGCGTTTAAAAGTTGGCGGTATTAGCTCACCGGTGAATCGTTTCGCGACAATAAAAGGGGAAATATCGTCGAAGGTTACTTTACCATGGGACCCGGGGAGTCGCAGGAAATATTCGTTCGCGAACGCAAATCGTTCCTTCTCATTTTCCCAGTCGGTCGGGTTGCGGAGCGCAGTCGGGGACGGGGACTTCCCGGGAACACCGCGGCGCGGCGGGAAAGGTACGAAAGAATTATTATGCGAAAAGTTCGTGCTGCTCGTTTCTTCCCTGATGGACGATTAAAACTTCCACCGTCGAATTTACAAATTCCTTCGGGGGCCTCGGCGGCGGGGGTATTAGTTCGCCTCGCCTAGGCGAACTTAACCGAGCCCTACCGTCGCCGACCTCGAATTAGAATTTAAATCTGCGGAACGGCTCGCTCGTAATGGCTCGATTTCTTTCGTCACGGAAACGCAGATGGCTAACCGCCTCCGGGACACTTGACAACCCTCCAGCTCCTTCCCACCACCGCGATGCAGAAGGTGCGAGGAGAACGAGCTTTCGCGGGTTTCAAGTGTTTCGACTGCAGGTATCCCCCCCCCTGTCCAACTAAACTGTACGACGTATAAGACAGAGTTGGGCATTAATCAATTAAAATTTTCAATGGTTGCCATGATGTTATAGATGCAATTAATTCTTCGTTGATTCTGAGTTATGTAGTAAAAAATATTCTGTTTTAGAAGGTCTGCATGCTTATAATCGCTAAATAATAATACAAATATATAGATTTCAATGAATACGACATTTTTAGATTTTTTTGTAAACATTTAAAATTGATTTATTTTCAATATATCTCTTTGTTAACATATATCATGCTGTTAATTTTATTAATTTGTTTCAGCTTCGTAATCAACATGTTAACATATATTATTAATCAGAGTTGGGCGTTAATCAATTAAAATTTTAATCAAGATTGATTGATCGATGTGTATGATTAAAGAAGGCAATCATTGAAAAATCAACGATTGATTCAATCGCTTGATGAAGTTAATCCTCAATCGTTGATTAAAAAAGGAATCGTCGAAAAATCAGAGACTAATTTGATCAATTATTTATTATGTCCCAATACTACAATAAAAATTACCGTTATATACGGCTGCGTATATAATAATTAGATAAATTGCCATAAAAGCCCTTTTACATCTCGCGTAATGAATTAAAAAATTACGTGAGACCGAAAATCCGAATGTTCACTGTTTCAGTGGTTTTAGTATTTTAATATTAAGAACAAAGAAGGAGGCACCAGCAGTTTATACTAATCGGAGTTCCTTTGTTTCCGCTTATGGTCATCTAAACGTATTATACGATGGTCGATGTAATTTCCATGCAACACTCTTTTGTACTGCATATTTAAACGCGTGCGAACTTTACGCAGTGTTAAGCACTTTAAATAGAGAAAATACGGGATGATAAAGCTGTCCGTATGAACACAGAAATATTTAAACGGATTACAGTTCGGTCGGTCTTTACGAAGGTAATTGGTTTATCGAGAAGATTAATAGCAGTCGAAGTGGTAGGGGGGCTTCTGTACGAAGAAACAAGGTCAGACATTGTATAACCACGCTCGTTTTGTGCTCACGATGAATAGAAACGAACTGTCAGTGACATTATGATGGTCAGTTTTAATTTACTCACCGGGAATGCTGATAGAAACGCGGATGCAGATTAAAGCCGGCACTCCGATAAAATGAAAATTATCTTTTGTAACCGACGCGCTTGTGTGGCTGATAACTTTTAGAACGGCGATGAACGCTGCCCGTATTTCCAGACCACGGAATAAATTAATTATTCAAACGTTATCAGGTTTAGAAGTTGAAGTGGATTTTTTTTCACTCTGACGAGAATGCAATTGAATCGACTTTCATTCAGGATAATTGTACGAAGATGGAAATACCTCAATGTTCATGATACAAAAAACCTTTTAACGTTCAACAATATGCTTCGTCATAATAGAAAATTAGCTCCGTTACATTTTATTATATGTTTGTGAACAATAATCAGATGTAGGGCATTCAATTTTGCCAAGAACAACTGTTTTTCTTCCTTTTGACAAACACAACAAACGACTGAAAGAGTCGTGGGATATTCTTAAAAATGTCCCCACATTATAGAAATCGATAGGAACAACTGAAAAAAATTTTTCTGTTACAAGAACAGACAGTCCATCAACAGCATAAAAGTTCTCAATTACAGCAGAAAATATAGGACACTGTTTTATAAATAGTGCTACGATAATGGTAAATAATTCACAGTTCGCACCTTGCCTGTACTTCTCAGATTTCTTCCTCTGTTTCTTCCGCTTTAAATAAACGTTTTAAAATAACTTCTTTCCAAGGAACATTTATTGCGCAGACTCGAGAATCATTCTGTTCTATAACAATACATTTAAAGAGGCTTCTTAGGATAACGTTCCTCTGTATAACAGAATTATTTTATCCCTGAAGTAGACTCTCATTTTTCCCCTGTCGGGTATTCCCGCTATTATGCAGATAATTAAACTGCGGGTCCTTGTGCTAGATAAAAATTGTCCCAGTCAATTGGACAACTAATTGGACTCTGAAATTCTTCTGGCGTTCTTAGGTTTGCATTTCATCTGAATAGGTGTCTGGAAGAAGGGCCTATTTTTAATTCAAATGTGAATTGCAATAATGAAAAACCAGCTGAAAGTGAGATAGGCCCTTCTTCCATTGGAGAAAGACTGATCATGGAAAAGACTTCTTTTACGGTTTATTTTATTAAATGTTAAAGCAAAATAATTTTTCCAGACACCCTTTCATCTATTCTTTTTTGCAGATATACTTTTTTTGCTAGCTGTACAGAGTGTATAAAAAGTAATTGTTATCCGTCCTAGGGGTGAATCCACACCTCTGGATCGGTGGACATTTGTAAGAGAAACTTGCCGCAAAATTGTTTATAACAAAGATAATTGTTGTTAAAGTTTGTTTTTACATCAACACCTTCCAGAAAGGAAAGAGTTTGGAAGGAGCCACATGCAGAGTTGTGCAGAATTACAATTTAATTATTCCAGGAATTATAATTACAAAGTAATTGAATTACATTGTAATTCTTCATTCAATTTAATTACAATGTAATTCGTAATTGCAATGGAGTACAAATATAAAATGCATTGTAATTAAATTACAATGTAATTGGTACTTGCAATCGGAGTACAATTATAAAATACTTTGTAACTAAATTACATTCAGTAATTTGTTTGTTTCAGTAATTCCTGCCCATTTGAATCATAAATTTGAAGTTGCAAAATGTGAAAGAATACCTTATATCCATTGTTACAGATAAGAATATTAATCCTACATTCCTACGTTATAAAATACTAATGTCAAATATAGGTACTTACAAATTTTTCAGAATCTTCTGTTCCTTCGCCGGATCAAGTGGACACTGCCATCTTCGCAAATACGTCTTATTAACGATGAAGCACAAAACACTACACTTCTACATAATCACTGGACACTACGCAACACACTCCGAAATCGTGACAGCGAACGGGAAGAAATTATTCTGACCACAGTCAAAATAGTACTGCGGTTGTCACCTCGGTTTTTCGTGAAGGGTTAAGGGTGGATTTAAGTGGGGAAATGTTGTGTTTGTTAACTGGGCAGGGTGTGTCGGAAGGACTTTAGATTGAGAAGTGGGGAAACTGTTAAAGAAATTCGTTTTGGTATTATCTTCGGTCGTCAATAACGTGATTTATAAGGGTAGTCCGCTCGTCGCTTCGATGGGTCTGTCGCACGTGTTGTTCATCTGTCGGGGTTGAAGATTCGCATGCGTTTTTTGCTTGCTGTAACGTCCTTTACAGGTATATCGCCTAATTCGCTGGAGGAACGGTGAGGTACGGCAACATTTTATAATACAGGATTAATATTCTTATAACAATTAATACAATAAGGTATTCTTTCACATTTTACAACTTCAAAATGATCTGAATGCGACGAATCTGCCTTTAAATTTCGTTTGTCTCGAGGCACGCGCACGATTATGTTCTGTGTCATCGACACGGTCGAGTGGACTGTAGTAGTAGGCTTTTGTCTATATAATAACTCCACACTGAGAAAAAAATCCTGTCGAAAGAAAAAAAATATATGTTGATTCAATAAGATTGTACTATTGAATAGTGCCAATATCATATGAACTTATTTTAATATTTAATACTATTGAATTTCAATAGCAAAACTCACTTCCGCCAATCATATAAGCCAATAGCTTGACCATCAACGTTTTCCAAAAAATAAGATATGGCCTGAAACCAATTCCAGTAGAAATCAATACATTTCTCAAATTTTTTTAACAACATATCTGATTGAAGGAAAAAAAGACATATTACGAATAATAATATACGGTATTGAATCAAATACTATTTTCAATCATTTCATGATAGACAATTCAAATACATCACGATTTGCTTCTAAATTTCATACTATCGAAAAGAATACATTGATATTCATCGAAGTATAAAAGTACAATAACACGCGTGTTAGCGAAGTAACTACTTTTTTTTCTCATTACACACGATCAAAATTTGCAAAAACTTTAACAGCTTATATCTCAATAACTATTTGTTTGCGACATGTGGCTTCTTCCAAACTTTCTCTCCTCTGGATGAGTGGGAGGAGTTTATGTTAAAAAAACGTTACCAACAATTTTCTTTGTTATAAACAATTCTGCGGCAAGTTTCTCTTACAAATGTCCACCGATCCAGACGTGTAGATTTACCCCTAGGGCGGATGACCATTACTTTTTATACGCTCTGTACATACGCGATTGCTTATCGTAACACTCGCATAATTAGCCGTTTCCAATCTGGTGAAACTGTAAATACGTTCGCTTTACTCAATACCATACCGGAAAAATGACTCGTTATGTCTGAACCAAAAACCATGTCACCCATATATGTCTGACGTAACAGACAGATGGTTCAGCCTCCGTTATGCTCATTGCCACACCGTTACCCATGCAATCCATCTAGAACGATCATTGCTACGTACCGTCATTCCAATGGACATTCTTCGGCCTATGTTCTTTGGCTAACATCTGGCATGTGCGACCTGGCAGAACTGAAAAAAACTGACTTGAACCGGGTCAGGAAAGAATGAACTACCGTTCGGAAAGTGGCGTATCAAAACTATATAGTGTGGTTGCGTATAGTAATTGGCAGGCTAGTGCTCTCGTCGAATTGCTTCGGACGTGAAGGTTGTCTTTATATCGCGATATGATCGAGACGGTGGTGATTTAATGTGAAAATAAGTGCATCCGCCAGTAGCATTTCAACTTTCAGGACTTTTTAGAATTGTATTTTTGTTAACTGATCATACAATGCTTATGTTAGTATTCGTTAATTAACATAATTATATAGATTATTTGTAATTGATTGACTTGTGTGTATAAATTGTTGGTATTGGATCAATTTAGATATTTTATAGTTATCCATAATGGTATTCATAAAATGTTAATTTGTAAATGCTTGTACAATATTTAGTAAACCTAAATTTAAATTTAATTGGTTTTGAAGGTGATGGACATTTAGAAAGCAATATACACTTGACAAACATTAGTATCCATTAAAGTATCTGGGACACTTAAAAATCAGGGATCGGCAAACTTTTTTTGGAAAGGGCCAGATCGTAAAACTTTTAGGCCTGTAGGGCCGGGCAGCAAACTCAAAGATATTTACATAAGCAATTCTACTCATAGAGCAACAAAAAAAGCAGGTTCTAAATTTTTGTAATAGAAAGTGATATTTTTACATAACTTTTTATTTTATTACCTTTCTTTATTTCGTATAATTTAAAGCAAACATTTTCCGAATGATCAGTACAAAAACAAACGCTCCAAAGCTAATCGATCAATTCGTAAAATATCGCGTCCACCTGCCGAAACTTTCCCATTCTTCCGGCCGCCGCACAGTGGGACATTTCGTCCAAATCGGAGACAAAATCAAAGAACTTTCGATAGAAATGAGGTAGAGCGATGAAATGTTTTTTAAATTAAAGCTGAAACTTGACAGAATATGGGAAAAATAGGGAGATTATGGTACGAACGTTTTTTTCACCTTGCAATATCCTGAGGTCGTAGAAAAATTTTGAGACCAGATTTGAAATCACCGTGAAAAAATCTACGGGAAATGAAATACAGCATGTTTAAAAAAAATTTTTTCCGCGCGTGGTATTGGAAAAACCATAATTTTCTCGAAATTGTGCAAGTTTAACGAATTTTCTCAACGTTAAAAAACGTTCTTACCATAATCTCCCTATTTTTCTCATATTCTGCAGTGTTTCAGCCTTAATTTAAAAAAAATTTCATCACTCTACCTCATTTCTATCGTAAGTTCTTTGATCTTGTCTCCGATTTGGACGAAAGGTCCCACTGTGCGCCGTGCGAGTGCACGCGTACCCGCGGTACCCAAACAATCGGTAATAGTAATCACAGAAGTCAGCGGAGTTCAGTCAACGCATACGCGTTCGAATTCCTCCCGCGACAGCGGCGGCGGCGGTGGGTCGCATGCGCGTTGCTTCTCCGCGACGGAGGCGCTTGAGAGGGTACGCGCGAGCTACCCGCCGAGGGATGGGTAGTGGTAGAAAAGAGGGGGGCTGGAGGGATACGTCGTTTCAGGGGAAAAGATAGCGTAGTCGCTTGCGAACGATACGTGGAGAGGGGGGTAGACGCGAGAGAGGGTGCGTGGTCCGCGTGTCGTTGACAGCAGCGGCGAGGCAGCGGGTCGAGTCAGCGCTCGACAGTCGAAGCCGGTCTCTCGGCGCGCGAGTATCGAGGGTGTCGTGGAGTCTCGGCGTGCGGGTCCGCGTGATCGTTTTTGACACGTCTGTCAAAAAGATTTTGCTTGTCGCGTGTATTACGTACCACGGGTGTTTTTTTTTCGACCACGTGCGTTTTGTGTGCTGTTCTGTCGGAACAAGAGGAGGTTCCTGCGACCCGCTTTTTTTTGGTGGTTCGCTCGATTGTGTACTCGGTTTGCCGGCGACGACGACGACGTTGCTCTCTGACTTCGCGTGTGTCCAGTGTGCAGAAGTGTGTGAATGGCACGGCGAAAGCGGTGCCGGCAAGATTACGCGAGGACGTTCCCCTTGGCCGATTAACTGTTTGGTAAGTGGATTCTGCTCGCCGACGACCAGCCGTACTGCGTCGCCGCTCGTGCCGCGTGACATTTAACTTGAAAACGAGGGATCGAAGCGGACGGGTCAACCCTCCGCGCGCGAACCGCTCCGGAATTGCTGGTGACCCGCGCGGACTTTATGCAGATTCACGTTTTTAGCCCCGCTGTGCGCTAAGTACGTTCTTTACCCTTGTTTTTAGACTCTTTTTGGGGAGTTGGATGAATGAATTTTGCACTCGGGTGCGGGTAGAATATAACAATTTTTAGAATTTCTTGAATTCTAATTGATCTTTAATGATCGGAGATATTTGTATTTGCGTTCTTGGAACACTTTTGGAGTATCTAGACTCTACAGTGTGTTATATAAAGTAGAATTAAAAGTGACATCATTTGGAGCAAGCAGAGATTATTCCCCCGTGGTGGCACACTAGTATATTTTTATCGAGCTGAGGCAATTACCAGAAAATTTATAAACCAGACAACCCCATTGACATTCGTTCATGCTCGACGTTTGCAAAAAATAAGAGTGACACTATCTACACTTTCATGCCACATATTAATGGTTTTCATAGAATTGATTAGGGGTTAAAGTACATTTAACAATTAGTTCTGAATTTATTATACTGATCTGTATGATATTAGAGAAAATTCATTCAACATCAAGATCATGTGCTTTTCATCTTTTTAAGGCTTTTCGATGCTACCCCGAAAATTTGAGACCATTAAAGTAAACGATTTCGAAGCTAGAAGTTCTATTAACATTCTTTAATATTACTACATTGGTAAATTCAAACTTGATTTAAAATTAAATTAGCATTTGTTTGGTTTTTTGGTGCTTCCCATCATTCCTCCAAACATGTGACATCAGTCGAACAGTTTTAGGACTGGAGATTATTACATTAATTACTATTACTTGTCTCAGAAAATTATACTGTTAATCCTTTGCGCCCCGCAAGGCATTCGCAGGTTCGTACTGTTCGTACCAGCCGGTCCGTGCTGCATTTTCAGAACGAAATGCGATGTCGAGTCACACTCGACATAGGACCGCAAAGAGTCAACGAAATCATTACTGCCTATTTAAAAATTAATTTTCATACGTACGTGTTTATTATAACGAATTTTATTGTATCTGTTGCAGTTAAACTCGACTAAAAACGGAAATGATAGAATTTGAAATTATTCACGAGTTCCCAATTTATCATGAATTTTCAACTAAAATCAGTGGCAAAGGTTATCGCATTGACTGCCATTATTTGTCACAGATCACTATACTGTATCATCATTTTCATATTTAATTCTGCATTATTATCATCGTTAAAAATGTATTTCGAGTGTGCCAAATTTACGACAGAAATTAATACATCAAGTGCAACATAGAAAAAACATTTGATAATTGTTATCAAAATAAATAAATATCTCTATAGCTTCTGTCTTGCATGTAGTTCGGACAATTTTTCATTTTGCATAAAAATCGGCAGTAATTATTCCGAAAAAATTGCAACTCGGTTCACGTAATAAATTACTTGAGTCGCGTGAGATTTTTGCAATTAATGGCAGCGAACGTGTGCTAATCGAGTCTCTACACAGTGCGAACGAAGTATGTATCGGGTTTGTTTACATTTGTCGTCTGCCAACGGGCGAGAATAGCAGACATATTTGAGCGCGGCCAATGGGGACGGTAATCCGTTTCCAAGGTTACGAACTAATTGTTTGAATTAAAGTTTCCCGAAATTGATCAGCGACCTCGTCGTTCCAGTTGTACACTTGGATTCTGGCGTTACCATCAAAATCAAAAGGTGCTGGATCGAATGATTTTTAACCGTGTGTCATAAGCCATCCGCCATCGAATAACCCAGTTACCACTCGAATAACGAGGCACGCTATGCGCGACCTACATGAACAAATTTAAGCTAGATTAAAAATCTTGGGCATAATGATAGGATAGAGCGTTCACCGACAGAGGTTATATGTATAACCACGTCTCACAATGTTTCTTTTCTTTACACTATAATCAGTAAGCGGAATACAACAATGCTTGAAATTTTCCTTTACGACGATGTACCACACTTGCAACCGAGCGTTTTCAGTGAACAATTTAACGCGTTGCCAGCTGTGCCGTTTATTTCTCTAGAAAACCAATTTTTATAAATCTTAAGTAGATCTACGCGGAAGGTGTAGGGAGGTTACGGAAATAATCGCTATAGTAAATCTTGGGTTTTTTCTACTTTTATATTATTAAATTGGTTGTTCTGATTTTCTGTGACTTTTATGAGTATTAGTGTGATAGTCGACATCTGAAAAATTAATTTTTGCGTCTATTTATTCATTGTGCTTTCGGTTAGGATTCATAAAATGCAAGGCGGTTGCTAGGGAATTAACAATAATTATTGCTGTTCGATATTGTGGTTCAAGAATTGATTTAAATCCTTCAATTATTTGATTTCATTATCTTAACTTATCAATTTTTTTTTCATTAGAATTTTTCGATGTTTCATTTTATAATTATTGATACTATAGGAAGATATAATCAAGATCGCATCAAGTCTAAAATTCAATCTTGGCCATTTTAATAAGGCGATCCAATTATTTTCGGGACTCGCTAGTTTTAATGTTAAATATTAGATCAATTGATAAATAATACCTATTTTGTCATATAAATTTGATTCGTTAATGAAAGTAAGCAAGTATTTTATCTTAATTAATTCAGTCTCCATTATTTGCAATGGCTTGCTGCTATTAATCACATAATTGGAATACGATCAGCCATTAGGATGGTAAATGCATCACTACGATTTGTTCCTGGAAACGAAAATTAATTATAACTCGATCCAATAAATTGGATTTATTTTATAGAATATTTGAAATTGCTGGGTCAGCAATTAAATCGTTAATGAATTCATTTATTTGTGCGAATATTATTAGGTCGAATCATAAATAATTTCCAATTCTGTGAACAAATCGTCATACTCTAGCTATCCGATAAACAGCAACGGATCGTTACAAATAACTGCGAATATACGTACAATTTAGATGTAATTGTTTACTGCAGTGATTAATGAAATTGATCTACTGAAATGGAAATTATTGATGACTTTATCTAATGTAATAAAGCAAGTAGGCTACAATAATTTTTATAAGAACGCAATTAAATTCACGATCAGTATTCGTTATCAGTGTCAGACAAATACATTCGTTGTATCTAGAGTTTTCTTCAAAAATTGGTTGTCAATACAAGCATTTTAATAATTGGATTACACTGTACCGTGACGCCAAATAAAATCACGAATATAATTGGACCCTCTTCATTTAACAATGGAACATTTTACCGTTTTTAGAGGAACATGTGGAAGCACAAAACGAAACAGTTTTACTTGCTGTTGAATTTATTAATTGGAACATTCACGAGATTTAATTTAAATGTTCCAATCGTCGTTTTTACAAAAAATTATTTATCCAGGGCTGTGTCAATTTTCGCACTTTTAACTTACAACCTGAGAATCCACACGACAATTACAAGTAGATTGTTGGTTTTATGTATTTATAACAAAGATGAATAGATGAAACATAAAACAGTGAAAAAATTGAACAATGCATTTCCTCTTTTAATAATTTTCATATGTCGAGAATCGTGCAATAAAATCATCCAATTTTTCTATTGTCCAATTTTGTATTCGACCAATCCATGTTTGTCAAAAATGTATCAATTATCCCCGACTTATTAGAGGGAAAATGTTGATTAGGTTGTTTTGCATACAAACTCGAGTTACAACTAGTTCAAGCTTCTTAAAGCGTCCGATTCGGTGCATAGCATTTACAACTAGTTGCGTTGGTGACTTGCCTCCGCCTTTTGTCACTATCAAGTTACAAATGGTAGCAAGCGTAATGTTTTCGAGCAGCATGCTTCGCGTATTTACACGCCCGTTACAAGCGACAGTTCTGGATTTTCGATGTTGGACACAGCTCCCAGGTTTATGTGGCCTAGAATTGTCGACCGCGGAAGAGTTAAAGCGGCTGTATCTTAAAGGGACACGGTTCCAGAATTCAAATTTATATCAAACCTTTCTCTCGGGACATCCAGGTGTAGGTCGCATCCACCGTTTCCACGACGAAATTTTAAAACCGTGTTTTCGAGCACGTATTCGGAGAATGCATCTCGCTAATCGGATTTTACCGATCGAAGCCCGCCATTGCGCTTCGGCGGCGAAAAATTCGAGCCTGTTATCGCGAATACATAAAACACGCGACTGACCTCGTCTAGATTTTGATTTCTGATCGGGTGAGTGCAAATCGTGATGCGCCTAATTAACCCTCGAAAAACTGAACCAGTTTGCATTTTTATTCACGCATTTCGAGCTTGATTTATACTTTATTCAGATTACAGACGTGTCTATACTTGTAAATTAGCTCAATATTTAAGTTAATTTATATAAATACCTTTGCAGGTCAGCGACAATTTGTCAATACAAATAATAATTGAAATTGTATTTGTAAAGAACAATTATCTTTATTATTTTAAATAAATCTATTTAGATTTGCTCAAATAACAAATAGTTAGTTTTGCTTTTTATTTGAATATCCAAATAACAAATAACTTTTTCTATAAATAATTCTTTGTTTAAATAAATTTATTTATTGCCCGACACTGACAGTAGGTCCTCGATTAACCGGATCCCGACTAGAAACAAATTTTGTTTTGGAATATAATGTACATTTGAAGTATGTCTCTCGGGTCTCGGTTATCCATCGGGCCTTAATTTGTCCGGGCTGTTGTTTGTCTCTTGATCAAGACGATTAATCGAGGTCCTACTGTACTTGTAAAACTAACCCCATCTATATCCCTATTAGGTTTGATTTGTTTTTACTTGCAGGTACAGCTATAATTAAACTACCAAGGGACTTTAAACCGCTCCCCCCTGTAAAATTTGTATTTTTATATTTATGATGTTTTTTTTGCGCATGAACGATTTGTGGGGACTTGCGTATTGTGTGTGGCCGGGTCGAATTTCCGTTTGGGCTGCGATCGATTTGGGACGGTGTGTTTTTTGCGAGTCCTTTTAGTATCTCTTTGATGAGTTTATTGTTTTATGACTGCGGTGCGACTAGAAAGTGTCAGCTGATTTCCTTGGGAAAGTCCTTGGCCGTACCTCTCTTAATGGTACTTGAAGCAGCAGGTACCCACACTTAGCACCAAGGGGCCTGTGCCCCTAAGCCTAATTGATAGGTAGAAAAAACTGCCAGAAACTCTGCTTCATTTCTGGCGTTGACGTGTTTCGTCTATAGGCGTTTCTCTCTCTCTTTCGAAACGTTCTCATTCCGTTGTATTGGCTGAAGCCCCACTTTCGATATTTAGGTGGAGGAAATTTCTCACACTTCCGTCACGGCTCGGTCACGTGACGCGTTTTGTCCCTGTTGTGCTGTTTTTAACTTTTAACGGTTAATTTATTTGTAGATGATGCGGATTTTATAACATTTACGACAAATATGGATACATACAATTTAAAGCCGTGGACATGTTAAACATATTTAGGGGCATTAATGTATTAGCTTCAGCTTAATGGGATAATTAAAAGAAGAATAAAATTTTTATTTGGCTCCTGTGTACTGCAATCAATGCAAACATTTTGATTTTACACTCCACTGCATGAACAATAGTTTCATTGAGCTGGGTTCACACATCAGTTAACACTTGCAGTTTTATGTTTCTCTCGTGGAATTACATTTTGACTGTTACGTAAATTGCAGATAATTACGTATGGATATACGTTATATCTTGGCAAAGATAGGCGTATCTCATGCTACAGCTTATCGAAGTCTTTCAGTTCTCGAAAAGTAATTATAATATTTACCAATGATATCAATTTTTATTTGACTTTCTTTATTTTCGCGGATCACTGGATCATGTAATGAAAGAATCGGAGCAGATCATTTTTCATTCGACACGAATATACTCGATCGAATCGCAAGATAAAGGGTTAATGGAGCACCGGGAACGAATGCACAAAAGATCGCAATACGTTCGGAGCTGCACATAGATCGCAGGGTATCTGGTATCTGCAATGCATCGATAGACCTTTGGAAGCAACAATGCATGGAGGGCACTCGGGGGCGTTCATATGCAATCGGACTCTTTTGAGTTCGATGCGTAACGCAAGACGCTGCTGGTTCGGATTCTCGATGTCGCGAAAAATCGAAGCAACAATCTTCACTTTGATCTCGGACCCCGGGACGTGTAAGTGCGTGCTCGTGCCCGATCGTTAGGAAGATAACACCTGGAATTCCAATAGCATGCTGTACGAATGCGCCCCGGTATCTGGTGACAAACGGTGCATTGTCCGAATGCAAGCCAAGACCTCGTGATTACACGCTCTCCCGTTTCCTACATATAACGAGCTTTCGTTAGGACATGTTTCTAGCTTCGCTATTCTTCCCCCGGAATATTGACAATAAATGTTAACTGTTCGACTCAGAGTTACCCTCTCTCTCTCTCTCTCTACCAGTACCGGATTAGTCACGTGACAGTGTGAAGCAGAAGGAGAACGCAGAGTGGGGACACGAGTCTTAATCTTAATCTGGCGACTCTGATCGTGATGACTGGACTGCGGATCTTTATGCATTTATCGCTTATTAAATTCAACAGAATTTAGTACTATTTTTATTTATTTTGGATCTACAAATACTGTTACCAATGAGATTAGAATTTTATTCGGTACCACTTTCTTAAAATTGCTCTACAAAAATTGAAAATTGCATAAACATCCGCAGTCTAGTAATAACTGGACTGCGGATTTTATACAGGGTGTGTCAACTGAAGGAGGCCACCTAAATATCTCCTATCTTTTCAATGACACGAAAAATATTTATGGTATAATTTAAATGGTATCGAAGGGGGAATATCATAGAAGAACAATTTCTTTTGTCCGGCTATTTTTTCATAGTTTCCCGATAAAAAATAACGATGACCTTGGAAAAACTATTAAAAAATAACCGGACAAAAAAAATTGTTCTTCTATGTTATTCCTCCTTCGATACCATTTAATAAATTATGTCAAAAATATTCTTTTTGCGCCATTAAAAATAAAGGAGATATTTAGGTGGCCTCCTTCAGCTGAGACAATCTGTATATTTATGACAAAATAGAGTAGGCGGAATTTAAAACACCAAAAGATTAACCAAATTTTAAGTACATTCATATATTATTCTCCACTCCTTGAAATGACTAAAAGCAAATATATTTTTATTGATATCCCCTGCTGCTCTGCAAATCGTGTTGACAATTTTCATTTTACACAGAAATCTGTAGTGATTAATAGACTGCGGATCTTTATGCAAAAAATAAACAATGTTTGCATTGATTGCAAGACACAGGAGCCAAATAAAAATTTCATTCTTCTTTCAATTTATCTTATTAAGGTGAAACTGATACACTGGTGGCTTTAAATCTTTTTAATACCTCCACTGTTTTAAATTGTACGTACCTATTCTTCTCATAAATGCATAAAATCCGCAGTCTAGTGATAAATAAAGCATGGGACAGTTCGTTATTTATTGAAGCAATTAATAAATCAATTTCGCAAATATCATTTTAATTTGTAATACAGTATTCGCTCGATGATTAGTAAGAGAACTTCTGTAGTAAAATACTGAAATAAATTCTGACTCGAGAGAGAATTAAAAACTTGTTTGAATAAAAACTTAAGAAGTTAAGAAGGACTTTTACACAGTGTAAATTTCTATGAACGTCGAGGTGTACGTAGGACAATAAACACGAATTTCTTACACATGAATTGTTTTATCTGACGAGTTGATGAATGAGAAATTACAGTATCCATAATGAGTTTGCAGATTGGAAACATGAACATTTTTCAAACATTTGCAAATTGATGGTCAGGAACTTGTAATGAAATCTTAAGTCTGTTCGATTGTGATCTTGTTAAGAGAGCTTCGTCGAACACAATTAAAGGCAGTTGCAAGGGAATAATTTTCTGTTCTCGGTCTTTCGGCCATTCACCGACTCCTCCCCCTTTGACGGAACGCTACAAGTTTCACTGCTGTTGGCATTATTTGCTCGATAATTTGAATTCATTTCGCGTGAAGTTGCGAACGTGATCGGAGAATATACCGGTGCACTTCGTGTGCTGCAAGTGTACATGCATTTCTATTGCTTGAAGGAATTATTCTCATTTGGGAATAAAGGAGGCTCGTAAAGTCCTTCGGAGCGGGAAACCACTACTTAAAATACTACATGTGATGTTTATTCATTTCTTTCTGCATAAACACGAAGAATCCAGAGATTTAGTAAACACGTCAAGTGCATAATCTCTGAGAAATAAAATGCAAATTATTATTGTCTTTGTAGTTGAAAGACCCGAATGCTCAGCTACGTTAGAATCTAATCTCAAACTAATTGATGATCGATTTTCACAAATGATAAAATAAAATGTTTAAATTTATATTATTGCAAATTTTCGACTTCTGTCTATATGAAATTAGCAAATCCACGTTAACTGGAGCTTCGTAATGATTTTCTCTTAATGAAAAATTTTGTTAAGTCTGTAAAATTCGTTGCAGTTCATCTTACAAATGTTTATGAAGTCATTTAATTAGTGTATATGTTTATTTAATCTCACATTGATTAACAAGATAAATATGTGGTAATTATTAATTATAGTAAATATAGTAAATAGTCACCAATTTTGCTTCTTATGAAAACTGTAAACATTTATAATACATAAGCATTTCTGAACAAATCACAATCGTCAGATTGAATAGAATTAATTGCGTGTAAAACAAACACAATATATTTATGAAGCAGTGTGCAAAACTTATGGTCAACTATAAATCTGATACTCAATTATAAATTTCAATTTCAACTGCACAGTCGCACGAACTATTTTTGCCGACCATAAAATCCCATATTCTATTATGTTCTACTCGTTAGGACAACCTATAAATGCACAAAGCCCACAATGCAATGATTGCATTCAAACAAATTGCAGTCGTGCCTCGTTTGTTCGCTTTATGGACCACATGTTACATTCCCGTTCGCACAGAATGCACTTTCTCCGATAACGTTGAATTCATTCGCTCCGGAAAAACTGGCGACAACGTCGTCGTTCCGTAGGCACGAGAACGGCCTAACGCGTATAAGAATTTCATTTGATTCGCTAATCGCGTTCAATTACAAAGGAGACATTTGTGCCACCAATCGTATGATTGCCCCCGCAATTACTCGCACGTGATAGCTCCACGTGCATAGCTGCACGACTGTATACACAGTGTTATCAACATTACGGCTTCCTCAATTTTGACCCTCGCGATTACTTGAGCTTTGTCTGTTAGCCGAGCTTTGCAGGCGGCATCAGAGTTGCTAGATGAGGGAAGGGAGCACGAATTAAGGGGAAAGAGTTACCTTCCCTCTGCCGAGGCGTGGGGAGTAGCGTCGAGGAAGGGGAAGGTAGTGTGGGGAGACAAGTCTTACCATTTGCACTCCGAATTGTGTGTTTTTTTCAATTTTCCTGCCAACAACCCTACTACATTTTATTTGAAATTTACTTCAAAAGACTTTACTTTACTGTATTCAAAATTTGTGCTTTTCTCCTATAAATTATTATGTATTTGGTTCGAGGCGCCCTTACCTGTCAAAAACATTGAAAAATGCTCAACTTTAAGCAAGCATAACTCCTCAACCATTGATCCTACAGACCATGATCCAAATCTACTGGATGCATACCAAATACATAACAATTTATAGGAGAAAGGCACAAATTTTGAGTCCGGTAAAGTAAAGAGCAGCCCAAAAGACAGTTCCTTGACTGCTATTTATTTTAAACAATTTCGTTTACTAATTATATTAAATATTCCTCGAGCTTTGTTGTAATTTGTTGAAATATACTTTGAGAAACAAAATGAATCTATTATACCACGCAAGGAAGGATCGATTCAATTTCAGTTTATTTCAGTTCGTTTATAAAACCGTTTGATTGTTTGTTCATAATAGTATCGTTCAATTTTCTAGCCCGAATGATCCTCACTTGACGTGTTACATTAAAATCGTAAAGATGTGTTTCACTCTTGTGCTTTTCTCGTTATTGAATAAATTCTGTTGATTTAATTTATAAAAATATAATGTAATTTCATACTTGTGGAAGTTATATTCGTTTTTAGCTAAAAAATAAGAAATTAATTAAATAAAGGAAGAACCAAATATGTACATTATATATTTTTCTTTCTCTGATGGTGAGTCACATTCGACAAAGGAGTGCAAAGGGTTAATCTGAGCGGTATGCAACTATTTTTATTCGCAGAGTGCGTTACACCGTGTCATTTCTTGTTTACCGTGCTTAACATTTCCTGAGACTTTTATATTCGTGAGATTGTTCATCAATTATTTCAACGGGTTTGCTACAAGTCACACGTCAGTGGCGACTACGAAAGATTAATAGAATTTCAGAATATCATGTTTTAAGACTCTCAGTCCCCTTCCTGAAGGGCATTAGCCTTTGCCAGACGCATAATCACTCGACGATGCGAAACCGGAATTTTTCTAACATTGAGACAACGTCAAGCCTAGCTCGCAGTGTCCAGCCTGCCGATTTGAATTTAAAATGGTCCTCTCTGCCATGCAAAACATCGCGAAACAAACAATACGACACGCCCCGCTAAATACGCTGAAGTTACGTCGAAAAACGGAACTGTCCAAGCTGTCGAGTCCCGATATTGTACCAGAGTCGCCAGCTTGAGACTTGTGTAAACACTCTACCTTCCCCCACGCTTTCGTCACGGGTCGGTCACGTGACGCGTTCCGCCCCTGTCGTGTAGAATGTCACGTGACTAGTGATGGGCATATAATACTTCGTCTTACAACTTTTCGAGCAAATTAATCACCAGAGAGTTTCGAATCAATTCGGTATTTATTCGTAATCAGAAATTCTTGAAAGTTTTGAAAGTCTTGGAGTCTTGAAAATTTTAAAAGTCTTGATAACCTTAATAAATGTTATACTTTTTATAATATTGGTACGTTCATACTGTTATTCATCCCAATGCTGACATGACGTAATCATTGTTTCGTGATAAATGTAACATCTCAAGAATTGCAATTCCTACAAACCGTTCCAACGTTCTAAGGCTTTCAAGATTTTCAAGACAATGAAGACTTTCGAGACGTCCAAGAGTTTCAAGAGTTCTAAGCTTCGAGTTATGTTGCAAGTATATTCGAATTGTTTGTCGTAAATATTGAATCGAAGGGATTCGAAGTGATTCAGATCTTATCACTGGCAGAGAAAGGGCAACGTTCCCCCTAAATTCGAGTCAATTCCCCTGATGGCGACACTGGCGAGAAAGATGGTAGATCTCCGCTGGGTTCGCTGGAAAAGGATGGATGAAACGTTGGAGCAAAATTGCTGGGACTGTTGCGTCACAGAAAACGAACAATTTGTCTAGGAATTTTCTACGAGTCTGATCCCTTGGTCTTGTTCTTCTTTTTCAGTCTTGTTCAAAGATTAAGACTCCCACCACTACTCTTCCCCTTCTACGACGCCATTCACCCACGACCCGATCACGTGACGCGCTTCGTCTCTGTCGTGCAAGGTGTCACAATGTCACGTAACTAATCCGACACTGGCAGAGGGAGAGAGGGTAACATTTTCCCCTAAATTCGAGTAAATTCCCCTCATCTGGCACCTCTGCATCGTACAGTTTTGTAGGAAACACGGATACACGTATACGCAGCAGCGGATACACCGATGTAACGCGTCGGGGGAGAGATTTATGGTTGTCTAGCTACGGTCTGACAGATAAGAAACAACTGCCGCAATAATGCACGTAACGTCTGCTCGTCATTAATGCGGCAAGAACGCCGGCAGCATTCCAAGCGACTGCGGTCAACTTCTATCTATTCTTTCTTGTTCCACTGGTGTTACGAGGATAGTAGGCGCTTTATGCGAGTGTTCGTAGGTCATGAACGTGAGCCCGAGGTGCCGGGAGGTGGAGTTCAGGCACGTGGCTTCTCCAAATTGCCTCCGGATCTCGTTCACGCCGTCCTTATCTTTTCACCGGCGATTTAAATATATCGACGATAATTGAGATATCTGCCGGCCACGTTTCATCATCACGAAAGACAATAATTGTTCGAAAAATATTTAGAGGAAAAATCGGTAAATGAGACGTTCTTCTTGAC
The DNA here is from genome assembly GCA_028455765.1 of Lasioglossum oenotherae. Taxonomy (NCBI): domain Eukaryota; kingdom Metazoa; phylum Arthropoda; class Insecta; order Hymenoptera; family Halictidae; genus Lasioglossum; species Lasioglossum oenotherae. The sequence goes on along the minus strand of CM052279.1, from coordinate 7,256,401 downwards.
ACGTTCATTGCATCACTATTCCTTATAAAAGTCGCACAATGTCAGGCTAACTTGTATAATAATTTCTTGTTTGATTAAAATGTTATCAATGCTTCTTGCACTAAAGTATAGAATAATCTGTTTTTAGAAATAGATTATGTTATGCTAGAAATAGATAAAAACATATTCAATCGTCTTTAAAGGTTTTTCTTTTATTATGTTCTTTTTCACATTTGCTCAATAATATTTATTCATTTATTTGGTGAATTTTACTTTTACTTTAAAAATAAATTATAATAAATATCTACATTTCTATGCAGTCAGAATTAAGAACTCGTGTCTCAACATTGTTACTAGTATAAATAAATATTTTCGAGCAATAGATAAAGAAAAAACACCTGTCTCATTACAAGAAATAGGAATTTGAATAAAAATTTATTTCTCTCATTATAATAATTTGATTAATTTTTAATTAATATAGTATTACCATAGTGATTGAGAAAAATGAAATATCTGATACGAACAGTAAATTTATTTTTTGAAAATATACAATGGTTTCAGTGTACTTTTAATTTACCCTCTAATACGAAACTATTAATTGAAATTCCCGTTTAAAATCACTGTAAAAGTAATTTTTGTTTGTATTATACCTTCCAACGCTTTTGTACGGACTGCATTTTGCTCACCGACCAGCATGTTCAATACCGTTATTGAAATATTTGAAATTAGTGTTTCGATTTGTTTCCACAGGGACATGTTTTCATACGCGGGACGTTTTAATTGCTGATTGTTTAAATTTTCGTTACGTATACAACCCGAGACTGCACTGATATATTTCCATCGAACAATTCCGCGATTCATCAGCAATTTGAAGCGCCGAAAAAATGTTGCAACAGAAATAGCTGGCATGTGTGCGAGGCATTTGCAGTACGATTAAAAAATGAAAAAGATATTCAACCAAAAATTCGAATCACAATGAAAAATGTGATCGAAATATCCCCGCTGGCTGATAGCCTATGTACATATATAGATTCGTGTCTCTTTCGATGTGTTTAAATGGAACCATCGGATCGTTTAATTCAAGTGGACTCCTCGACGTGCGTCGACTAAAAGAACCGCAAATGTTGCTAAAAGCTCGCTGCATTGAGCAGACGACAAATGGATCTGGCTTTACTTATCGAATCGGTTTTTAATTATCGGGTCTCTGTCGATTGCGAAAATCTCGATACCATTATTTATTAAATCCCATATAGATTGGAGTCAAATGGAATTATCTCTCCAATATTTCTACAATAAAAGCAACATCTTAATGATCAATTTCGAAATGGACACGTTCTGGTATATGGCAGTAGAAAGGCTCCTTTGTATATTTTTCCAATTTATTTATTTATAACGGTCGCGCTGTTTTAATTTGGATTGCTTCGAGGTTAAATTATAAAACGTGCTCTTATACGTTAAACTACTTTATCAACAGTAGTGCGCGAATAAATTATGCGCAGTTATAATAGAATCTTGCTAATTACACCAGGGACTATAGCTGGTATAACCAAAATAAAAAAATCATAGAATGACAAGTATTTCATCGACTAAAATCGTAATGGTTACAATTAAGGATTATAAGTAAATGTTATCGTTGAGAGAAAATCATTTCGATCACTTATAACAGTGATCAATGAGAGAAATTTATTTCGATAGCTCATCACTAGACTGCGGATTTTATGCATTTGTAACAAAAATTGTTATGTACAATTTAAAGCAGTATCCCAAAAATTTAAGGACATCAACATATTAATTCCAGTTTTATAAAATAAATAATAGAAGAAAGAAATTTGTATTTAGCTTCTGTGTCTTGGAATCGATGCAGATATTTTTTATTTTGCATAAAGATCCGCAGTCTACTCATAACAGTTATCAATGGGAGAAAATTATTTCGATGGCTCATAACAGTTATTCGACGAGAACTGCTTTAAGCAATAGGAACGGTTTTCCTTCATCGATAACAGTTATCGAGGAGGATCCAATTTTGTGTTCATCATCAATAAATTCCAATAATGATCAACTTTTTATTAGTGATTTTTATCGCAGAAAATTTTAGAATAACTGTTATGTTTCGTCCCTGTATATAACAGTTTGAAAACGTGATATTCTGTCTGGAAATTTCACATCGTCTATTTTGTTGTCAGGGTACAATGTTTACCCATTGTTCATTTAGAAATGATTGGTAAACGTTTAATAGGTATCGTGAATTGTATATGTATAGTGCACTGAATTATTATTATTATGACCGGTCGCTAACATCGTAGTTTTTAATGGGATTTTATGTGGATAATTTTACAGTCGGAATAGTTTTAACATTATTTGTTAGGACAAGAATGGCGGACGTATAGAATCGTGAATTGTACACGGTTCATTAAGTCAGAAATGGTTGTAATTTAGTTTAAGTTAAATTGCAGTTTAAAACGTTTTCGACTATTTCAAGAATTTGAAACGCGTTTATTATACATAGAACGGAGTCTCGGCCTTTACGAATGGTTGAGTGCAATTTAATTGTCCAGTGGAATCTTATTCTCGCAACTGCACATGTTCTATGGAGCAAAAATGCAATCCAGCCTATTATTATCTTTACGGCATACAGACGTTTAAAAATGTTTTACGGTGGCGATTCAACTGCTTCTTATCGTTAGCTTATCGTCTTTTCGACATAGTAATTCTTCGGTTATAGCAAATTTTCTGCATGGGGATGAAAAGAAATTGATACCTCGGAAAGTGGATTTATGGGTATCGCAAAGTTTTATTGAAACAAATTTGATATTATTTATAGTCTTTTGCACAATTCTTCTGCTTCTATGAGAAGTTGTGTGTGTGTATTTACTTATTAGTTCAGAAGAGTAATAAAAGTAGTTACGTTCAGTTTAAGTAAACTTGTAAGAAATTTACGATAAATTTATGATAAATTATTTTATCATCCTATTTTTATTAAGTTTTTTATCTCGTATTTCTTGGGAAAAATTGAACAAATACGAGTGGACGAATATTTACAATTGTTACATCATTACGAGTAAAAATTAAAATTCTTTGTAAAGAAAATAATTTTCTGTCCGAGGCCAAACTTCGATGCACCCAAGAGCTGCATATTGTATGCACGTCTGCAGTCTCACCATGAATCTTGCGTACAAACGAGCGGTCAAGGTTATCGTAAGCAATGTACGAGGAGTATTAGCCAGAGCTCAGACTATCATGACTATAATATATTAGTCATAGACACCTGAGGCAGACCTATCGTAAACTATGCATGGATTATGCACACTTGAGATACATAGGAGTGTTCTGGCCCGTGTATTGATCATTGACACTTGAGCACAACTCTGAAACGTTAATAACATTTCTCACACTAACTCTCCCTGTCAAATGGATTAACTGTTGCTGAGAATCTTTAATATTTCTTCTACTACAAATAGGGGAAAGTTGCTAAATATTTCCTGGTCACTCATTATTATTTATTATAACAAGATTTCGCGGTCAATATAGTATTTATATCTCTATTCTGCCGATAAGTTGCTACATTGAGTTATTATTTTTTTATGTAGTATTAATGATTTCTTTATTTTCTTAATACCTCGGTTAAATCTCCTTACTTTATATTTTTTACGTATTCCTTAATTAAGTTTATTCCTGTATTAATTAGAGCATACTGGCTGAAAAAACGCAATTTTTATCACATTATGTGAAGTTATAATTAATATCCATTTCATTTATCATGCCAATAAACAATTACATTTAAATCGTATGTATATTCGCAATTATTTCCAAGGACTCGTTGCTATTCATCAGATAACGAATAGGCTTCCCAGGCTTGAACGGGAATTCAATTTTTATTTGGCTCCTCTTGCAATCGACGGAAACAATTTCTACTTTGCGTAAAGATGCGCAGTCTAACGACAGCAAACAAGACCGTCGAGCTCGGCATCGAACATCGATTAATTAATTCGAATGCGACGACGCACGAGGACGGAATCGAAAAATGAACGCGATTGGTCGATTCCCCGTCTAATCAAGAAGGGGATGCAGGCTCAAATCGCCGACGGATTCCATTCAACTTCAGAAATGAAGCGCAATGCATCTTTAATTAAATCTCTGGTAGTTCGGCGTTCGGTGCCTGAAATTTATTCCGTGCATTTCAATCTCTGTTGTCCTCTGTCCTGCTCATCCCGTTTTTCCCATCCCGCCTTCCTCTTCTTCTATGGCGGCCGAGTAGCCAGATTAAGACTTGTCTCCCCACTCTGCCTCCCCCCTCTACGTGTCACAACGTCACGTGACTAATCTAATAAAAAGAGAGGGTAACCTCTTCCCCTCAATTCGAGTCAATTCCCCTCATCTGGCGACTACACTTTCCCTTCGTCCACGTGCGCAACCCCGTTTTTAGTACGTCCACGACGTACGTCCGTTTCGTCTTTGGATTTTTTCCAGCTCGTGCCGCAAATTCTAAGCGACGCTGAACATCCCACGAACGCCAGCCGAGATTTCGAAGCGGATTCTCCGTGCACGAGGTGTAACAACCTCGTTTTCTCTTATTTTCGTACACGGTATAGCTCGGCCACCTACGTGTTCACCAGCTCGTAGCAGTTTGTTCTGATGCGGGGCCAAAGAAGCTAGCAGTGTCCGAATGCTCCGTTCTCCCTGTTGATACTGGTGTGATTTGTTGGCGGCGGATGCTATCGTTTTCTGACTTGGTTTGTCGGGATCCTATTTGGTCATTCCATAAGTCGTGTTGTTTTTTTTCAGCACGGTTAATAACAGGGTGGATCGTTTAAATTTAAACACTGAAATGTCTCTATTATTAAGCTATCAGTCAGGGATTCTTACCGAAATGTAAAATACTAAATAATTATATTGGAAAGAAAGAAATTTCGTAGCGTTTTCAAATGAAAAATCGAAGATAACATTAAGGTATTTATTCATATATTTATTCAATAACACGAGGAGTTACCTCGAAAATGACAAAAACTAATAGAACAGAATGGAAAATATGTTATTGAATAAATCTATGAATGAATATCTGAATTTTAGCTTCCAATTTTAATTTACAAACGCTACGAACTTTCATTGCAACCCAATAATAAAATTGATTATAGTTTCCAAAATACATTTGCCAAATAAAATGTAGACAATCTGATAAGTAAATCTGCTCAATTATTGAATCGTGTTTCATCTACAATTTTATATTTTAACACGCGATGGAAACCATGTTAATTCACTCCGTGTTTGATTGGGAGATTGCAAGAGTCAAATGCAGCAGCTCCGGTTTCATTTTTCCTCATTTGACAGCCCACGTTTTCAGAGTACACGGAATTGTTATTCATCCAAAAATTACAAGGATACCGTAAATTTTCGTTGATCGCTTTTGATGTTCAAGCATCGAAAGCGAGAAAATATCACGCACGTGTTTCATCAGAATTATAACTGCGTCAATTATTAAAATTTATATGTTCATTATTCCGTAAACGGTATTTTATCTTTGCACCGTTGCACGTGTACGCGATATACACAGCGTTCCGGTTGATCAAGGTTTTAATTTAACGGAGTAAATATTGAAAAAATATTGTTACATAATTGATTCCGGCAGCGCTGACCCGGAATAAATTGAACCACGAAAAGTCACCAGCGAGTTCAAGCCGTTTTAAACCGATTCAATTTACAGACCTTACGCTCGCTATCATGAATTATTTCACGCACGTGTGCGAACGGGCAATTTATTATTAAAATTATAAAACGATATTGAAATTGTTTCTCTTCTCGTCTTTTATTTGTTTAATGTCGCGACATTAAACGCGACGCTTGGTGTTAGCGACCATTTTGTAATACGGTATTACCATACATAATAATATAATACAGTTATTTATTATACTACAGTGTTGTGTATTATTATCATAGTAGTTTTCACTACTCGATACTAGAACTACCGAACCAATTAAAGCAGGGATCAAAACTAACAGTTATTCTAAAATTTTCTACGATAAAATTCATTAATAAAAAGCTGATTATTATTGACATTTAAAATGATTAAAAAAATGGATTTTTATACTTTCTGGTTGCAAATAACAGGTATTAGTGTCCAAAATATTAGATCCTCCTCGATAACTGTTATCGATGAGAGAAGTTAATTTAGATCGCTCATAACAGTTATCGTTGAGAGAAATTTATTTCGATTGCTCATAACAATTATCGATGATCGAATTTCTTTTCACTTGTTGAGAAAATTCATTTTGGTTGGTTATTTATGAAGTTGTCTACTCTTTTTCGGATGGAGCAAGCCTGTGAAATTCATTGAGAAGGTTTCGTACAACAAGACGAATCAACAGACCATAAGGACAACACAAAATCTTTTTGTTTGTTACATTAAATTTTGATTGTAGCAATCAATTTTATAAATAAAATATTTATGAAATAATTGATTGACTACCATTTGAAAGCTGTACTATTTAATAATAACTATTACAAATTTCCATCATCAATAACTGTTATGAGCGATCGAAATTAATTTCTCTCAACGATAACATTTACCAACAAGAGGAAAAAATTGTCGGTTACTTATAATCCTTATTTGTAACCAATACGATTTTAGTCAATGAGAAATACTTGTTATTCTATGACTTTTTTTCTCTTTTTGGTTATAAAAGTTATGGTCCCTGAATTCAAGTGTCCCCACTCTACCTTCCCCTTCTCCGGGGCTATCTCCACGCTTCCACCTCCTGACAGAGTGGGGGTAACATTTTCCCCTACATTCGTGCTCCTCCCATCGTCAAGAAGTTATCATCAGAAATATTCGAATTGCCTAACCAAACTAAACAAACAAATAATGTAGTATATTCTGACTTATTGTATAATGTTAATAATAACCTAGCAGTCGATACGACATAAAACTATAAATTAGAAAATAAACTCCTCTATTACAGCACATATTACAATAAAAATTATACGAAGCGTAAATGAAGTTTTGTCACACAGCAATATACAGTTTTCTTTCGATACAAGATGATGACTCGGTACATCAGTGGCTTTAATTACTTGTGTACCGCCAGTGTTAAATTCTTCATTCAGAAAGAGCTCGAAGATTAATTACAATTTCCCTGACGAGCCATAATAAATTATAAAATCAGAAAATCCGCGGAAAAAAGGCGACCACACTCACTTCCGTTAAAACAATCTGAACGGATTTTTGCAGTCTGCGTAAACAGAGAGAGAGAGAGAGGCGAAAAAAATATTTGCGCTACTATTCAGTGACAACGATATTTATACGAGTCGCGCGGCGAAATGATTTTCCGCGGGGTCGGTTGATATATGGTGGCCGATCGACAGAAAAAGAGGCATTGGCGGTGTATAAAGTGCGCCGGGGCTGAACATTTAAATTTTAAATGGCCGTCCGACCGGCATTCCGTTGTGTGTATATATTTGCACGCATACACGTTTGTGTCACCTGGTCCGGGGTCGGATAGCTGTAATTCGCTGTTTCCCCGCGCCTCCTGATCGAAAACCGTCCTTTTTATCGCGCGATCGGATCCCAGAATGGGTAGATATTTGCCCGGAGCAGATATTCTGTACAGTCTTCCTCTCCCTCTCCCCCACGGATATATTGCCCATGGATTATTAGAAGTCTGGCCCCGGAATGATTGGTTATACGAGGCTCCATTTACCTCGCTGCCTCTCGGTTTCTCCTCCTGCTAACCTGGTGGTCCTTGATATTCGTCCTGCATCGGGAAGAATACCCAGGAATACCCATCCACCCCCGCGCCACCGCACCGATTCGAGGAGTAATATCGGACACGTGCAATGATTTCGCAAGCGATTTTAAGTTTGATTTATCCGCGCCGGTCACGCGTAGTGCGGCCGCCATTTACTGGCATTTGCGTCTGTTCAACGTGATTTTTTCCACCCTTTTTGTTTTCGTTTGATATCCGTTTCGTCTCATCGGCTTGGTCTAGAGGATAATGCAGAGGGATGAGGATTTTTAACGACAGAATGCTAGATCCTTCAACCTTCTCGTGTCGAATAACGGTACAGCGTAGTTGGATGCATTTGTTGGAATTTTAGAATATTACTTTTTATTGGAATATTAGATGTCTTATTCTTATTTATGGACATTTCTTCAGTATCATGATTAATTTATTTTCGTTTGACACTGCAAGGTCTGGGTTGGGTTAGGGTGTCGTCTTGATGGTACTTTTTTAAAATGTTTTGCTGAACTTTTTATAAAATATCTATGTAATCGTCCCTATTTGGGATGGTGGCTTGTTTTATCCCTAAATTAGTTATAATAATAAACGGTATTAGATGGCAAGGAGTTAATATATTTCTTTCTATCGAAGAAAGATCCGAAAATGACGAACACCCCCCAAAAGTAGAATCTTACTTTCTGTATTAACACTCAGGTGGCTTTATACAGTCAGTCTCAAAATTAATGGATTGATTAAATCAGAATAACGTTTTTCTGCCTAACCAGATAGATCAGTTTACTAGACGATACGCAACGTAAATTTAGTGGACTCCGCAGTCCACAAATCGCATCAACCATTCCACCCTCGAGTGCACCATTCCGCGACAACATACCGAACAAAGGAGCCTCTAATTTCTTTCCGAATAGGGGGTGGTGGAGGGGTGAGAGGAATTGAAAACGATGATTGCACGTAAAACCGAATTAACGTTGTCCCCATCGGCGGTCTGGTTGCCTTGGAGTGAGTCGCTTAGAAAGGCCGGCGCGTACCTCGCTGCACGGCCATTGTATTCAAATTAGTTTAATAGGACGCATCGATCAAACGACAAATCCTAATTACGGATATCGCGGGCGGCTATCTCGACGTCCCGCGTCTACCTCGCCTCTCACAGTTTTCGTTCCGTAGGAAAAATTTCGATCTCCGATTATCCGGAATCACTGCACACACACACACACTCATACACGCGCGGTCACAGGGGCTTGTTGTCCCCTTCCATTAATTAATCGAATTGTGATCGGCAGTCTGGCACTGGAGGGTCCCTTTTGCCGCGTTCGACGTCGCTCGCCAGGATAAACGCAGCGCTTTCCTCGACCAGCCTCGTGTTTCTCTCCCGATCGATTTGTTCTTCGGTGTAAATGCGGCTTAACGGAGGTTGCTTACGGTTCTGAGCGAACTCCATCCGGTTGCATAGCGACTCGCAGGCAAACATGTGGTTAGACCGGTTGACTCAGACAGGTCGGTTCGGTTCTCTACACCGGCCCTTTCTCTGTTCCCTCTTCTTCGTATTTCCCGAGTCCCGTCTCTCCCTGTCTTTCCTTATTCCTGATCCCTCGGCCTTCCTCCTCCTCCTCCCCTTCCTCTTCTTCTTCGTTTTTTCGCGATCTATCCAGCGTATCTCGGTAGCATCCAGCGAATAACGCCGATGAATGTACAGGGTGTCTCGCGATAAGTGCCATTTTATGCAAAGGGTGGATCGTTCGATATCGCCACATCGACTGTTTTTATTATTATTATTATTATTTATTTTAAACGGACCGAAGCCCCTTACATAAATGTTTACAATAGAAAACAATGAAAGACTACTCGTAAAATAACATAGAAATCCTGCGTATTTGTCTTTTAAACACGTGCGAACTCAATGAAAAAATCAATACGATTATAGAGAGTGCTAGAGTCTGTAATGATGCGATTTATTGGATTAATTAATCCATAGGCTTCATCCTATCTCTAATCCTGCTCTAGTTCTCAATACACGTTCAGGTACATAGAAATTGATTTGCGCAAGTAGAGAGGGACAATCAATATAATTATTAATTAAATTGAAAATAAAGCTCTGTGGTCGGGGATACTCTTCTTCAAGCAGACAAGCTTCAAGATAACATTTATAGCAAAATTAAGTAGATGGAATTTAAAATTGTTGGAAAATCGGAAAAATTGAAAATGCCAATAAATGATTTCTCCTCCATTAAAGTCATTAAGGGAAGAAATAACATTCACAATTTGGTTTCTAATTTTTGCAATCGATGCAGACAATTTTTATTTTGCATAACGATCGTTGCACTAGTAACAATAACTAATACAAGTGTATTGAAAATAGACAAATTCATTTATTGCATTTCTCCAGTATGTATCTACATTTTTTAATAAATTTAATTTTCGATGCAAAACAAAAGAAACGTGGTCAATACTGTGAAACATTATTTGTTGTTCAATGTCTCGCTTATTTTGTATTAAACACAACAATAAAACGCGTTGAATGTAATGGGTATTGTTCTGTTCAGTTTAAACAATACTTAAATATAATACCACATCTTGTGAAAGAAATGTTAATGATGACGTTGGCATTATTTTGCACAATGCACAAAATGTTTTCAACAGAAGGCACAACACGCGGAAGATGCATGCGTGTGTAACAGCAGTAGACGCAAAAAGCGAAAAGAAACATAAATTAATTAGTAAATAAATGCGGTAAATGGGAACCACAGCGAAATAAATGTGGCACGCGAGCGGGAGGTACAGCGAGTAAGCGCTTTTATAAAAAGTAATTGTGCTACAGTGAAATTTAGCTGTGTAGCTAATTAAATATATGTACGTCTATGTACAGAAGTCGTAGCTTCTACGTTTTACTTCGGCCAGCGAGGTCATTGCTGGGCTCCAGGAGGGATCCAGAGTTGGGCATTTAATCGGTCATCCGATTGACGATTGATAATCGTTAGTCGCGATTAACGACTAAAGTAGAAATTTAATCGTTATCCGCAAATAACGATCAATCAGTATTTATTCGTTAACCACAATTAACGACTAAACGAGGAGATTAATTGTTAATTGCGATTAACGATTGAAGTAGAATATTAGTCGTCAATCGTCGATCGATTTTTTGCCCAACACTGTTTACGTCAATGATTGCAGCAATAGGGTTCTGTTAATTAACAAGAAACGTATATTAATATCTTATCGCTCTTGCACCATCTAACCCTTGGCGTTGTAATGATTGGAGTGAATCACGGATTAATAAAATTGCTGCCGAGACCTTGCACCTGTTAGGTCCAATTGGCGTGATTACGCATAGAGAAAATTCTACTATATATACACATAGTTTGTTGAAAATTAATAGGTAAATTCGAAATTCTCAAATCAGTGATGTTGCCAAGCTTTATGCTAGTTTTTAAAAAGATTTTTGAATAGTATATAATATTCATACAATATATGCATTAAGCAATTTTTTCAATAAATTATGATTGTTTCTGGAAGCATTTATTCTTTATGCATTTATGCTTCAATTCGATGCAAAAGCAAATCCTTACATTTCAATATATTTTGTCCTGCGCAAAAATATGTATTATAAATTCATCTAATCTTTTTGTATAGATCGCATACAAATTAGGAAATATATGTTTTCCATTCTTGAGTGTTAATTACGACTCGATTCAAATGTTTTCTAGTGATTTTTTGAGTATTTTTTTAAGCTGTCCTTAATTAAACTTTATTTTTGGCATTATAAAAGTGAATGAATGATGAATAAAATTGTATTTTTATATGTTTGAAAATGTTCATATGACATAATCCGATCATCTTTCGTTTTAATCCTAATTTATCATCAGAGAAGTCTTATAAATAAAACTAGCAGACTGCTACTCGTGCAATAAAACTAATATAGACTGCATATAAAGAACAGGAACGAAAAAAAAGTTACAATGTACGCAGTATTCGAACTTGCTTGTATCTTATGCCTTCTGTGACGACAAGCCTAATCGGCGTAAACTGAACAGATTTATAGGAGTTATACATTATAGAACTGGTTCGGCTGTTTCCAACCTCATTGCACTCGCTATTAACACCTACCAACCAGTCTTGAACTAGAAATTTACTGCGACTACGATGTTCCACGTTTTATTTGCATTCATTATCACACTGGTGTGGACTGGTCTTTCTTGTATAGCAATAGAGAACGTAGTCGGGGTGCTCTAGAAATTGTATACATAAACTTCAAGTTTTTATCCAGAATAGACCAATCCACTTAATTTACAATTTGCTTATTAGAGAAATGCGGGCCATGAGAACTTGTTACTTCGTATACGGGACTCAAGAATAACTGTTTGTCAAGCACAATTGCTTGATTGATATGTCATTGCAAACGTGTTCATCTGCTAAATTTTATACATGCAGCAATTTTAAATATTCACACTATTTTGTGCATTTATTAATTTGATATGCAAATGCATTCGTTCACTGTCGATGCATACATTTTCGAACCTAATCTATTCAAATTAAAATAGAACATAAGTGCACCATTTAGACAGATACTTCTAATAGCTGGTGTGCACACATAACTCGTGTTGCATCATGGCTTTCAGTGAAAATAAAGTTTTAAATTAATTTTCTTCGATCAATGCAATAAATAAAACGTGGCTTCCAGTGAAAATGAAGTTTTAAATTAATTTTCTTCGATCGATGCAATAAATAAAACGGTATCATTTATTTCATGACGGAATTGGTTGGAAGTTCTGCACGTGCTATAAATTCATAAAGTGAACCCCTTTGACAAAAATAATTCTGATTTGAAGCAGTATAAAGATGAAAAGAATAACGATCTTAACACATTCATTCCAATTTAATAAAATCAGTGAAGAGACTATGTTTTACAGTAACAGCAAACAGTTTTTATTTTTTATAAAAATCCGCAGTCTATTTGTGACCCATTTTTAGCGTACAAATTATATAATTCTGTATTTTATTGATAAATAAAACAGATGCCTAATTTATTAGCAAAGCCTGGCGATTGCCAAGTTTCAAAAATGCCTTTTCGAGTATTCGTCACAAAATGTCACTTTCTATTATGCAGCGGTTATCCTGGGACAAACACCGCGATGCAACCAGTCGCGCAGGGGTTTTCGGGGTTTATGGAAATGTGTGCATACCGAATGAACTCGGATCGGTGAAATCGAAAAGGCGACAGCGATGAGTGGACCGCATTCTCGAGTGATTCGCTCCGGGAATATTTTCATGACCTCGTCTTCGAAAGGCGCGGCACATTCGATCTGCGCGTTAGTAATCCGAGTATCGGTGGAAGACGCTTTTCGACAGGGTTCCGAGAGGTTCGCCGTTTTTCTTATTTGGCTGGACGTTCAAGGGAATTTTGTTATCGGCCCGCTGCAGGCGTTGCGAATTTCTGCGAGTCGAAACTGTGCGGACCGCCTCTGATATCTGGGAACTTAGGGGTTCACCTTCTGCGGCAATTAGTTCACCTCGCGCGCATCTTATTAATGCAAAACTTCTCCACGCATATTACTAGAGCTCGTACAGGGTGTCCCAAAAATGTACTTCGTTGAAAATGGTGATTCCCGAGGTTAATTGAAGCAACTTTTTCCTTTGAAAATATTCTCCGAGGTATTGTTAAGAAGTTATCAACGAAAATAAATCGGCCAATTAGAACGCAGCTACAGCAATGTCGGGCGTTGACATTGGCCGAGTTGATTGGTCTATGTTATAAGTTATTTCAAATAATCTCGAGAATCGACCTCTTTCAAGGACGTACAACATTTTTGGAACACCCTGTAGAATGCTTTTTAGGTGAAAGCTCACTTTGTACTACTCTATGCAAATGCAGAAATGCAGCGTGCATACCGTAGCAGCACTTGGTTAGCGCTCTCTGCGGCACTGTGTCGACGCAGATTTGATACTTCATTTTATTGGGGTAATTGAATACTTTGATTGCCTGTGGAGCACTAAGCTGCAGGTGCTGCAATTGCATCTTATCTACGGTGCACCGCCAATGTCGCCATGCATTCAGTGCGTCGGTAAATTAAGACGTTGATACTTAATGAAGAAATTGTGGATCTCTTTGTACAGCTATTGCACTTTGCTGTGCATACATTGTTTAGAACTTGTGAGAAACGTGTTTTGAAGAATTCAATAAAATTTCACTGGGTCTTTTATTTTTCTAAATTCTTTCACGAATAATGCGAATGTTTTCCATAAAGGTATTTAATGGACTAATGACAAGAACAATTTTCTCTCGTCACAATTGTTATAAATGAATCTGAAAAATTGTTTATTCAAATTGAACGTTTTGAACGCGTGGTTCCATAATTGAAAAGTAAAAATACCTTGACAATGTGCACAATGTTAACAATTATCAGAACAACGTAGATGATGAAGAACAGATATTATTGATTTGATTATAAAGATCGATTTATTCTTTTTATTTACTTGTGCAGAATCGCTCAGTTTATTGAATGATTAAAAACATTAGCGAAGCATTGCCTGTTCCATCGCCCTGTAAATTATAGCTCAGTAGGGGAAAGTATCTGCGTCAAGGATCAAAATTCGTACCCTGCGCGCCCGCGAACCCATTTTCGCAACTTTGTAATTACGTGTTGTGCTTGGAAACTTTCGAAATAAATTCTATCGTTTACGACGTGCAATCGGCGTTGTAAGTGGATCGCGTATGTTTATGCAAATATAGCTTTTTATGGACTGATTTACAACAACAGTCTGGCAGAAATGTAATTACTGGAGTGTGGGTTCTGTGCATATATGGGAAAAATGAGTGGCTGAAAAAAGCAGCGCAAAGATTAAACGAATTTAAGGGAAATCATAAAAGAATTGTTTTGAGTTTGTTGAAATCGTTACGGGAAGAAAGACATTTTTATTTGGATTCTATATCTTGTAATTTACAAATTATTATTTTACAGGAAAATTTACAGTCTGATAATTACTGGTACCAAGGTTGTATCAAATGTCGAATATATGTGAAGCTGGCTTTATTAAAGTTTTTAGTAGGCATTCTATAAATTGTTAGTAGTAGAAAAAAGTCATTTGCTATTTTGGATAACTATAGAAGATTAAAATAAGTTAATGTTTAATAATTCACTTTTCTCACCACATACTCGTTTTTGCAAAACATGTAACAGTAATATGGGAGAGGTATGGCACTTTCACTCTTTCATCATACATAGTATGTTTTATGTTACAAAATCGAATGCCACGTCAAGACCACTGTCCTCACTATGTGCATGTGATTCATAGTCAATAAATTGATCTTGAATGACCAGTCACGTTCTTACTTGGGTCGCTATACCAAATTAATTTTGCATGTCCAATATAATTTTGATACCAACCGACATAAAACAATCAACGTTCGAATCGGAATTTCATCACATCATTTCTTCATACTACATTCAATTCTTTCCATTTTCATATTCAGGAAGGAACAACAAACTTGTTCTTCTTCTCTCCTTTCATTCGTATTCAAATTTCGAAACGTTATTCAACCAGGAACCAAAAATAACAGTTATTCTAGAATTTTCTCTCAACGATAATATTTACCAAAAAGAGAAAACATTGTCGGTTACTTATAATCCTTATTTGTAACCAATACGATTTTAGTCGATGAAATACTTGTTATTCTATGACTTCTTTTCTTTTTGGTTCTAACAGTTATGGTCCCTGTATTCAACACTTCATTTTTTCAATTTTATATCCAAAAGAGAAGAACAGTCTATTATTTGATTTTTGGGAAAACATACTGAAGTATGTTCTTTTATACTTTTAATGGTATTAGAATTTCGAGATGTTATTGCTCCACGCTATATTCTTTTGAATTTCGTGTTGAGAAAGAAAGCAGCCACAATTTTTTGGCATATTACAGCAAATTAAAAGGCACTGTCAAAAAAAAAGGAACAAGCCTTCACTTTTTGCAGCAGTAGCTTCCTGAAAGATAAAAATAGTTAAACTCTACTGCGCTATAAAAATAGTTATTGAATTTGCATCGGTTTCCCCTGGTACTACCGTTTTTAACCGCACCGGCACACATTGCTGCAACAAAACAGAGACATGTCAATGCTCCCATGATTCTCGACGGCCAACAGCGTCGGAAATCAATGGAGCATTGTACGCGTCTCGCGCGAAACACCGTGTATTTGATCCCCGAACAGAGAGAAAACGAGAGAGAGAGAGAGAGAGAACGAGCGAGATAAAAAGAAAGAAATAAACGAAGAAAAAAAGTGCACTTTACACACGAGGAGTGTTGCAACGAGAGGAAGTTCGCAGTTTGCATTACCGCGACAGGCGTTACCGCGAGCTTCCGTGTTATTGCGTCCGAAACGATCATAATCTCGCAATTCCGTCCCGACGTTCAATGATATCCGCGAGAGAGAAAAGTCGGTGGTAAAACTGGGACCGCAGAAAAGGGAAAGGAGTAATTTGTTTTTATCTGAAGGTGCATCGGCTTAACAGTCATTAGCGAGTACATTAAAATTAGTGCATAAAGCAAACGAAATATCTGTGAGCACGACACGGTTTTTGTGTTGGTAAAAAAGCTTGATATACGAATTCACATAAATGCAGCGCGGAAACCTTATAAGCCGTGATGTAATTATTTTCTGAGAGAAGAACAGAATTTTTAAAGGGACCTATGAAATGTTGGCTCTGGAAACTCTGGAGAAAATCGGTTCTAAACGAATGGAAATTGTACCCGTTGCCTTACCATATAATTCCGAGGTTTCAAATTAAAACGTACCGTTTACATTTCGTTTAAATGCTCGTCGATGGCAAATAAAATAGATAAACGGGATGGGGTCCGGAAAAAAATGTTGTTCAAGAGGAGGGCCTCCGACTGCATATGTGTAAGAACCCCTGTACTAGAGCATACCGGAATATTTCAGGGTATACCAGGATATACCAGAATATTTCAGGATATACTAGAATTAACTAGAATATATCCCTCGCCGCCGAGGAGTGGGGGAATGGTGTTGCAGAAAGGGTAAGGTAGAGAGGGAGACAAGTCTTGATCTGGCGGCACTGCCTCTTACCAGAAGCCACACAGTTTTCTTCACTCCGTGGCCTTCTAGAACACCCTTATCTCTATCCACGTGCCATGCAGCACCAAGTCGAGCAGCATGTCATCGGACATTTTTTATAAGGTGTGACCATAACCCGAACCTGTAACTAAATCTCTAGCGAGTTGCTGTCAATAGTATTTCTCGCGACTGGACACTGCTGAGCGTCACTCTTGAGTGATTTGAGAGTGCTCAAGATGAAGATTTCAGATGAAGGCCTTAACCTTTATGGCATAAATTTTTTCAGGCAATGCCGTGGGTAACTACCTCTAACAACTTCCACTCATCACATCAACACTGTTCTTCCACCATCGCGCAACGGCAGGTCTGTTTAGTCTCATTCACCCTCTTCCAAGACCGCACGCAGACCCTATCGTAAATTCTCCGAAGGTCGAGTGGCGGGTCGCCATCGATCCTCAATTTCGATTAGAAATACGTTAGCGCTAACGCTTGTAGTTGGTTTAAGAAATATTTGTTGCTAGAACTATTATTATTTCATTCTATTGATAACGGTTATAGATATAACTCCGATAAATATAACAATTTCACCGACATTAACAATTAAGGACAAGAGTCCTCGGACATCACAAGTCAAAACGCAATGTCAGTAAAATAATGATCGATCAAATGATTGTCGTTGAAGGTGTTCGATGAGTTTATCGCTGCACTATTTTTTTAGACGAAATAATAACAGTTATAGATATGATTGTTATGAACAGCTTTAACGACAAACATTTCAACGATAAAATTATATTACCGACATTGTCTTTTGACTTATGATGTCCGAGGACTCTTGTCCTTATTTGTTAATGTCGGTGAAATAATTGTCGGTGATTTTGACATGTCGGTAAATAAGCACAATGGCAATTCATCTTTAGACGTCGATGGTTCGGATAATCGGGATTCCACGGTAAATATTATCAAACTGAAAATTGTTAACCCTACTTTCTTATTTTTATGTTATTCTGCAACGTTTCAGCTTGAATTTAAAAAATATTCACCGCTCCATCTTAATTCCGCAAGTTCTCCGATTTTGTGACAAAAATGGCCAAATGTTTCCCACCGTGCGCCGCGCCGTACGGTCGCGGTCACACATAAACGCAATCTCCTGCACGAAAGAAATAAAGCCACGTGAAGAAAAGTAAAACCAGTCACGTAATCCGGCCGCGGGTCGCTCGCAGACCGTTTTCGTATTAACATATTCCGTGCCGGCTGCCGTCGTTCTCCATGGGACTGTGGACTCTGGCGAGAAACACTTGCTAAATCGAAGTCTCGTGTTTTTAATCCTCGGTACGATACGCTCGTATATTTCCCTGAATCTTTTAGATAACACTTTCAGATCGGGTATTTTGTCGCCGAGTCGCCGCGAGTCGAGCATGTCGATTTTTCTTTCTGGACGAATGCGAAAACTATTTTTGTTTTCGCGTTGCTAGGAAGGGAATTCGAGCATCGTAAATAAACTGTGGTGAATGGACGCGTATTAAAGATGTAAACACAATGTATGGATTTGCAGACGATGTATGGATTTGATCGAAGATTTTTCAATTTGCATGATACTTTTCATTTTTTTAATTTAGGGTACTTTTTCCAACATAATCGTGACATCTCCCTGATTAAAATGAGACCAAACACGATGGAATTCGGATCATATTTACTTATTCAATCGACGATTCAGTAGAACCTCGATTATCCGAACTAATATCTGCATTGAAATTAAAAATTATTATATCATTTATACAAATTATATACAATAAATCATATTGTTCACATATAAAAATTTAAATATCATCGGTTCGGATAATCGAGGTTCTACTGTATCGGGAATTAAGGGAGTAATCATGATCCAAACTGTGCCGTGTTTGGTATCATTTCAATCAGAAAAATGTCACGATCATAGGTACTTACACGGATTACTAAAATAAATTTGAAAATTCTCAAGATCCTATAAACACCTGTGTAAACTGTACTAAATAGAGTATATCGTATTAAATATAAAATAAAATAAAATTTCGTATGTATATCCAGAAAGGACATATTGGGAATGAAAAACGGGATGTTAAATTAAATATAAAAATTTTCAAGGGACTATCGTAAACTATATCCTATACTAAATCCCTGATGCAACAGACTCGACTATATTTGATAGCGATTTCCACGTGGAGCATGCCGTACTAAATATAAAATAAAATTTCGTATAAATATCCAACAGAGAAATGTGGTTACCCCTAATACAAATGAAGCAAAGAAACATGCGATGTGAAATAAAATACAAAAATTCTGAAGGGCCTATAAATCGTGCATCGGATCCTTTGCGCAGCAGACTTGACTATATCCGATAATAATTTCCATGTGGAAGGATAATCACGGCACGGTCCGTTCGATTGGAAACTTAATCACGTTCTTGCAATATCGGGGAAATGGAGTTGGAAAACGTAGTTCGGCGAAGAACTGGCGGGAGGGGCTGGGCAACGTCGATACGTCATGGAAATTGAAGGAACGCAGGTGAAATGATCGGTGGAACCGGCTGGTCAGTGCATCGTTACCGTTTCGACGTCGGATTCGCTTTGGTTAATGCGAGCGTTCCCTCGGATAGCAGGGAATAAATTGTCTGTATGCGGAGGCCGCATCGCATCGTTTCCCGCCTCGATCTACCCGTGCGCCCGTGTAACAAGCGTGTTTGCAAGGCGGTATGTCATGATTACACACGCGCAGGCTCCGCTTGTAATTGTACAAACCGGCCATTTTAACCGTGGTCCGCGGGGCGACACGTTTGTTTCGTCCTCGCGACCAATTTCCCTCGCGTTCCCGTTCCGTTTTGTACAACTGCGGAACGCGGCCGGCCGCGAGTTATTGGCCGAGATTCTTTGACATCGATAATAATAATCGCGTGCGCGCTTTACTCGCAGTGGAACGTCACGCGAAATTTTAATGGCACCCCGATGAAACGGCGCTGGCGATTTAACAGCAGGGGATGCTTGCACAAGGTGTCCAAAATTTTAAGCCTTATTGAAGACTATACTGATTAACCCTCTATATTCCTCACAGTGAAAATTTACTTTACCATTTTTTTACTGTCCAATTATTGGTCTGTTTCTGTTCGTCTTGTGGTATTTTTTTCATTTGTGTGTAGGGGATGCTTGCACAAAGTAGGGTGCCTACCACTTTAGGATTCAATCAAGAGAAAAATTTTCTAATATTTTGACAGACATTTCAATTTGTGACATTTTTATTTCAAAATGAATCCTCAATTGCCCAGTCCCCGTATTATGCAAAAATATCTTTGATAAATATGAGTATTGCAAAACTAGAGCGTCAAGCTTCGAAGCGAGTTCAAATTTGTTGTTGTGAGATCAGTTTTTACGAAATTATCAGTTTGAATATCGGCAATTTTATGAAAATGGGGTATTTAGTGCTCTAATACTTCTTGAAATTGCAATTTTTCGTTTAGTAAACATTGTTGAAAAAGATTGAAATCTTTACACGTTCTACTAAGGTTTCCTCCCTTAATTCGGGGGATGATTTTGAATTTTCGCCATAATGGATCCGGAAACCTGGGTTTTGCTAGGTTATCGAATTTATTGTTGTGAATATTATAAGTCTGGATGCTAAGAATGTTATGCATTTGATTCTGTGCATGTAGAGCGCTTTATGATCGATTTTATATGCACAGCTGGATTTTTGTAGAGCATTTTACGGAAACGGGAATTGAAGGGACGTTGATTGCTGTGATTAATATATTCACTGTCAAATTATGCGTTTTAAAAGTTTCACACAATTAAATGAATTTATCTTTAAGATTTAAATATGAGAGACATTTTTATATAGTAATGTGCTAAATTATTCTAAAATAATTGAACATATTCAACGGGGACATTAAAAGAATAATGAATATTGTTTTAAGCATGTGGATGAATATTGAGCAGCATAAAAAATATTAAAACACTCATCTAACAATATATTGATCAAAGTAGAAAAATGCAAAAATTAACATAAAATTATTTTAGTAGATAGGGATTAATTAAAAGCATTTATATTTTGCAAATACTTCTCCTAATATTTTTCTAGAAATCATAATCTCTAATAAACACTCCAGAAGCCTTAGAAGTTAATGTAAATTACAAACTAATTTTTCTCTGCGGTTCTACTGCAAATTACTTGAAGCGAGCATTTCTGCGCCAAGCCAAATGAGTGTAGTCGTACCGCAACGATGATTCACAAAGAAGAAAAACTGATCTTTTACCAATACCGGTTGTGAGTCACGTATTAGAAGAAGGCAATTTATTAGAAGCTGAATTTGAAAGTATGAAGAAGCCAATTTATTAGCGGCATATAATTTCGAAGTACGTAATTGAACGTTTCATAAAATTGACCTCGCAGCCTTTGGTATTATTATTTTCTTTATAAAACAGGCTACACACGGAACGAAATTTTCGCGTTCGATTGGCTTCGCAATGATAACATACGGGGACGCTTAAACAAAGATTGTCGAGGGGCAAGTTAAAGCACGTTGAAAACAGTATCTTTATAGTCGATACGGTCGATAACCCACTTAGGGAAGCGTAACGCGAGCTCGCGAAATAGGCTCGGATCATGCCAGGTGAAAAAGTCGAGGCCTGTCATAGCTGTATACATTGTGCTCTATAGCGATCTGTAGTTTCGTGATTATCGTTAATCTACATCGTTCGAGAGAAGTGTAACATCCGCTACGAAAATGAAAGGTGCAATTTGCGCTCGCCTTTTGATTCACGTTGCTCGATGAAGTATTTTGGCTTCGATCTATGCATGCAGAATGTTCTATTATAGGGAACAGTGCCACGAACGCGTGTAATCGTTGCGTTGGACACGAACTAGTTCAGTTTCTTTCGGCATTAAAAAACTCTGAAAAATTGTACAATGTAAATTTGGTTCACGAAACGTTGCTAAAGCCACCTATAGACGCGAACGCGATCGTTATCGCCATTTATTTCAGTAGCCGTGTTCGTAATCATAGCATTTTGTTGGACGCAATGCGCAGTGGGCCCTAGAAGTGTTTAAACGCCAAGTTTTCCAATCTCGAGGAATTGTCAAGATCTGAAACGTGATAATTTCGTTAAACAAACAAAGTAGTACAACAATATCATAGGTTCTTATTTAATAATTCACTTGAATTTATTTGGAAATTTCGCATGATATTTTCATATGTATTAACTAGGAACATTTTTCCAGTAATACAGATTTTTTCATTATGTTTGCTATAAGAGAATGAATCCTGGAACATACGAAAAAATCAAGTAAACTGGACGTGTAATACTATTTGTTCCTCCAACATACTGAAGCTCATCTCTAGACACTGACTTAATCTTTTAATTGTCTACTTCTGTAGACTTTGAACATGCGAGATTAAAATTTTTCTTTGATCCTGGAACTGTGAAACTACTCGCGAAAATGAGTATTCTCAAAAAGGACCAGAACCCTTGTTACGTGTTACATATTAAACTTTCCTGACTTTTATCACATTTATACATTTCTGCTACTTTTATCGTCCCTGCACAATTAACATTCTGCTTATCTAATTTATTTATTTTCCTGGAAAAGGAAAATTCATATCTGTTCAGTATAAAAAATATGCCTCGGGATTACACGTATCGCAGTTATGTATTTGTCTCGCCGTTGTGATTTATATTTGCTGAGAAACGAGAGAGTAAACCATGTCGGCGTTATTAATGTTGTTAATGTTTGCGCGAATTCCTAATCCCTATTATTACAATAACTCGTTAAAAAGGCTTTATCGAGATTATGAGGCTGGTTAGAAACTTTCATGAAAGGGGATTATCTATACGTGCATATATTATTAACAAATTTCTACGGATGCAGGATTAATCCCCGGAAAGTGGAATAGTGAACGCCGCGCTTGGAATTAGTATCTCTAACGATCCGAGCAGATTCCTTTTAATTTTGTTTATAAATCGATGCACAAAGAAAGACAATCAAACTTTGCTTTAGAAGGACAAATATGTGCAATCGAATTGTAATAATGTGGGTTTTATGCAAAATAAAAGTTGTCTGCAGATACAAGATCAACATTTATTTCTTTCTTTAATTGTTTTAATCAGTATGTTCATACTCTTTTAATGTTTTAACCCTCATCCGTCCCTCGTGTCAATTTGACACAGTTTTCTCGAAATAAGTCGTACTCTTCTGTAATTTGTAGGCCAATTTTCTCGAAACACTTCGTGACTTTTATTTTTTTTTTAATGCGACACACAATCGAAAAACCAAAGAAAATCAAACATGTCTTCCGACCTGGAATAATTCCATTCTATATGATTTTTTCATTTTATAGATTTGAAATTGATATATTACCTCATAAAATACTTAAATGTTTAGTAATTGGTTTGGTACCAACATATTTAATGATGTAAATAATATTTTCAATAATGTACAGGTATAACAATTTATAAGGCACAGCAACTTTTAGTGGTGACTCTAATTGTAAGTCACTATTCGAGCGTTAAAGGTTAACTCATCAATCTTAATGAAAAAACATCGAAAAAATAACTGTTTACCTTGTTATTTCATTTTTCTTGTTTATTCCAATCATAGTTAGAACCGTTTGCAGTTTATTATTTTTTGATGACATTCATGATTGTTTACCATTTGATATTAATGTTGAAATATTTGTTTGTTACAGAAGGTGAGCTATCAAAATAGTTTGAAGATTCGTAGGACAATCTATGTCATTTGCCTCAAAAAACTGTGAGTGATGTTATTTATATATGTATGCGGATAATTAAAGGTTAATTTTTTTTTCTCAATGTTCTATAGAAATTTCCTTTCTCAACATATTGTTTACCGGAAGCATATAACTTCATTCTCAATGACTGTATTATATCAAAGAGCACCTATAAATCTTCTTTTAAAAAATAGTCCTAATAAATCCCCAAAAAAATGGATTAAAAATAATGTAACAGTTTCAAAAATCCAGTATACCGCCAAGTAAAATGAATATTCCAGTGTAAAATGATGAAAATTATAGAGTCGATTAGAAAATGTGCTTTTCGCAACAAGGAACACATCGAAAGAGTAGTTTAGCAAGAGACTTGGTTCGAGACCTAATCAATTTATTTCTTTTCCACTGGGGGGGCAAGTATGCGCGCGTTATGTCAAGAGCCGAGTAATTCGTATCAGCGTAGTACGCTGAGTCCCTCGGTTAAAGCATCCGTCTGAATACAGGTATCCATATAAGTTCTGCGTTAACCGAACGGGATACAAGTACATACCCTGGTTCGCGAGGATTTACCGGTTGCGGTGGAAACGTCGGAGAGATCCAAACAAGGCTGAGAAACCTCTACTAGGGGACCCATTAGAACCGCCTCGGGGATTTCGAGTGACTGCTCCTCCAGCTTTTGCTATTCCCTTTTTGATATACCCAATTGATTCGGGTGCAGACTCCTCTCGGTTTCCTATGTGGAAATATCATGTAGTATACAGCGTAATCCATCCGATCCGATTCGATCCCTGAATACCTGCTTCTCCTCTCGAAAGTAATGAACCAGAATGCTGTACGGCCACCCCTTTTCCAAAACAACGTCCCGCGGACAAGCACCGCGTTCAAATTGCGCAACACACGCGCGTCCGCCATGTAAAAGTTCTACATTAGCCGTACTACTCGTTTTTTTGCAATTTGTGCGCCTTAGAATTTGCTATATTCTCTTTTACTTATTTATTATTGCGGACTTTATGCGTTTACGACAAAATGAGTACTGTGAGGTATAACTTTATCAACAATTCATCAATTGTAACGAACAGAAGCCACAGATACTATTTTCTTGGGTAAACTTTACTTTACCGGACTCAAAATTAGTACCTTTCTCCGACGAATTATGACGCGCGGATTTGGTATGTAATCCAGTAGATTTGTACCCGGCGCAGATGCAGATCCAAGTTTCGATCCTGTAGGATCAATGGTCCTGGAGTTATGCTTGCTTAAAGTTGAGCAATCTGCAGTGTTTTTGACAGGTAAGGGCGCCACCATATTGGTTCGCATATAAGATTCGCAGTCCATTTATTTTTAAGAAGGAGCCTTTATACTGTAATAGTATATTGATTAGGTGATTATCGGTTGGATTTAGAATAGCCTCTCTCTACAATCTATTATAATTACATGCTGTAATTAAATTATGCAGATCATTAGATGCAACCAATGCTCCAATTTCAGAAATATTACCAGTTTAATAGGACTACACCGTTAATTTTCTAAGAACCACAGATTCATATGAAATAGTGTAAAGTTATTATTTGAAAAGTCCTCTGGTTAAATTATCATTTCCCTAGATATTCTTTTCACATAAAAAAAATATTTTTACTTTCTCCAAGGATTGATAAATATAAGCAAAAAATTGGCAATTGTTATGTTCATTGGTTTCGTTCCAAGAAATTCGCAAAGATCGCATATTTTTCGATCATCGAAGTATATAGAGTCCCTTTAACGTTCTTCGTGCGGAGCTTGTTCTACCGAATTTATCCGATAGAAGATGATCAGAATTTCATTTATGCACAGGGACGGAAGTAAATAGAAAATCCACGTCTTGTATCCAGGATCAGAAAATACAAGATAGAGGAAAAGTATAACGATGGGATGCAGGAATGATTCAATAAACTACAGGTGATATCGAAATAAATGAATATTTTGTAAATCTTAGAATATACGGCAACTTTTTGCATTTCCTTTAGCGGCTTCATTTCGGAAAACGTGTAAATATTCATGATCTAGTTTCTCCACAAATTAGTTTAAACATGTTTGAATGGCAATGGGTAAAATGAACAATTTTATGTTAAAACAATCAGTTTTTATACAAAAGTCTAGCCAAACTAAATTCTTCACTGAACAGTCGTACTTTCTTATCAGCATTATGATTAGAAAATATTAGAACAAATGGTACACTTAGGTTCTAAATTATTTAAAAAATTCGCGAGCTATTTAAAAATGAGTGAAAGCGTTATTTAATTAAATTAAGGTGGTAATATTTGCTGAGATACCCTTTTCTTAATAATCTTAGAAATAATACATCAGTATCTTCAAATTCTTGAAATATTTCTACAGTTTTCATCCAACCGACCCATTTTTATTATAAATGCATTGCAGTTTACACTAAATCCTTGAAAAGATCGTGAGCTG
Organism: Lasioglossum oenotherae; assembly: GCA_028455765.1. Taxonomy (NCBI): domain Eukaryota; kingdom Metazoa; phylum Arthropoda; class Insecta; order Hymenoptera; family Halictidae; genus Lasioglossum; species Lasioglossum oenotherae. The sequence goes on along the minus strand of CM052279.1, from coordinate 7,230,437 downwards.
TTAAAAAACAAACCGAGAAGTTATTAATCCATCGCCAGACGCGGCGTGTTCATTGACTCGCTTCAAAAAATTCCGAAAAAGCTCGTCGTTTTTGGTCCATTAAAGTGGCGTCCCCTCAATGTTTTTCGCCCGAAGCTTCTTCCGCCGAATCCGTCCGAAGGTATTCAGAATTTCATTCATGCGGTGGTGGAAGTAGCAAGTAACCCTCTAATGGGGGTGTAATTACACGTTTTTAGCGGTCCCTTTTCCGTGGCCCGAAGAGTCATTTCTGCCGAAAGGTCGGCGACCCTCGGCACGTAGGAGTCATGATACCTCTTCACCCGCCGGCTCTCTCGGTCTCTAATGATCATTGTCCGCTTCCCGTTACCAATATCCTTATTATCGGTCAACCGCTTTGCTATCTACGATACGCTGCGCTGTGTACACCTCCGCGCACAAAATCCCATTATAATTACCGATGCGTTCGGCCGCAGCCGATTGTAATTGCGGGGAGTCGGACATTCTAATAACATCATTTATCACCGCAGATTGCGATCGCGTGTCCCCCGCAATGAACTTTCCATTTTCGCGAACAGCGGCCTCGCGCCTCGGCTCGCGACTCGTAATCGCGTTAGGCGAGGCTGCCGAAAATTGTTTGCGGCCGTAGACTGATGTTGCACCGATGCTGATTGGTCTTTCGTCAGTCGTTGCGATTCTGATCGTGATTCCCTACGCTGGGTTGATGGCATTTTCGTCACATCTTTATTTTATGTCTTCTCGTTTGATCCGCCGCCGGTTTAATTAAGTCACGACTTTTAGTAGTAGGTAATCTGATTATGATAACGATGTCGTGTGGGTCCCGTGCGAGTTCTCATTTTCAGAGCGAACTTTGTGGGAGTGGGAACGAGAGAAAAATTTTAGTTTGCTGGCTAGACGTTTCCTGGAGCATCTAAGTAGAGGTGTAATTACTGGACAGTGGATTTCATGCATTTCGAAAATGAGTAAGTGTCATTTAAAACAGTAAAGGCAAGAATTTGAAAATATACTAACAGTGTTTTCACAATCCATTAAGTATATATCAGGAAAGAAAATAAATTTCGATTTCACTCCAGTTTGTTTTAATTCTACGTTCATTATTCAGTGGAACTAAATTCATTATTCTTGTCTTTCTGAAAACTATGTATCTGTTCCTGGAAACCATATTTAGTCCATACTATTCGTTATCTTACTTTTGAGAGATCAATTTTTTAACTCCATATTGTGTTATCGTACACATGTGGGTGGCATGATAGCATACGCAAGAGGGAACATGTGAAAGCCTTTTCCTACTTTCAGATATTAGTACATATGTAACAATATTTAAATGTTTCGAAAGATTTCGGACAAATTTTTCATTTTGTTTAAAAACTTTCAGTCAAAATCATCGATATTATATTCTCTGTATTGTATTATGATTAGACTGCGGATCTTCATGCAAAATAAAAAATGTTTGCATTGATTGCAAGACACAGAAGTGAAATAAACATTTCTTTCTTCTTTTAATTATCTGATTAAGCTGAAAACTGATTAATCTTTAAATCTTTTTAATATGTCCACTGCTCTAAATTGTGCTTAACCATTTTTGTCATAAATGCATACAATCAATCCGCAGTCTAATTGTGAAGAATATCAATGCAATTTCAATACACACTGTGGTGCTTCAATTAAAAAATTAATTTAAAATACGATCAGCTGAAAACTTCTTTTAAATCTCTACAGAATAAGTATTAAAAACATCATTGCGGATTTTATGCATTGGCAAAAATGAGGATTTCATAATTGAACTAATGTATATCATTAAAATGATTAAAAAGAGCATATAATTTCATACAACGAATAAAAAATAAAAAATTCATATAATTAAAGTGTTACATCTTAATAGTGAAATCTTAGTAATCTTCAACGATATCTTTTTTAAATGTTTCGTAGCAAAGGAATACTTAATGCGCACTTCGATCTAACGCACCGCACGCTTTCTTTCTAATTTGCAATCGTAAAAACGTCGGCCATTACAGCAATCTGCACCGAGGATCAACTCACGCGCAACAATCATTCTAATGACGGCAGTTGTAAACCGATGATGATCTACGACCTCCGATTCCTTTCTTGTCGTTCGAGTTCGACATCACCGAATAACCTTAAGTCACGCGACTTACTTTTCTTCGTGCGGAAAAGGAGAAATTTAATTACACGGATAGACAAAGAAATGACCTGTCACGTAAGAGTGAAACTATTTCGTTACGGCGCGGAACAATCTGTCTCCTTCCTGCGTGAAATATTACACCGGTTATCGATATTATACGTATACGAGTATTTGAATAACTGCGGGCACATTTTGTCAAATTGTTATCTGTTACGTCCGCGTGAACTGACTGCATCTATGAATTTGTATTTAACAAAACGTGACACGCATGTCAATCTACTGTAAATTACACATTTGATATGACCGACTGCCTATAACCACCTAATTAATTTCTTGTTTCGGATATTCGGTAATTAAACAACATTTTAATTTCAGTAGCCCGTTTCTGTTGATACGGGAAGTGAATCGTGCTTATCACTGTAATCTATGTATATTAATAACAGAGTTGGGAAAAATTTTAATCAACGATTGACGAATAAATTTCTACTTCGATCATTAATTGCAATTAACAATTAAACTTCTGTAGTCGTTAATTGCGGTTAACGATTACATTCTTTTCAATTGTATTCGTCAATCGGATAATTGATTAATGATTAACTGCTGAAATTTCGAAATGGGCTGCTCTTTAGTTTACCAGTTTATCAAAATTTTTGCCTTTCTCCTACGAATTATGATGTATTTGGTATGTAATCCAGTAGATTTGTACCCGGCGCGGATGCAGATCGAAGTTTCGAACCTCTAGGATCAACAGTTCAGGAGATATGATTGCTTAAAATTGAGCATATTTCCAGTTTTTGTACAGGTAAGGGCGCCGCCATATTGGTTTGTAGTGACGATCGCACGCCGTTTACTGAGTTGGTTAGGATTAGGTCGAGGGGGGGGGGGCGGTAAGGTAAGCGGCTCGCGGTCGTCACTACAAACCAATATGGCGGTACCTTTACTTGTGAAAAACACTGCAGATTGCTCAACTTTAAGCGACCATAACTCCTGAACCATTGATCCTACAGGATCGATACTTCGATCTGCATCCGCGCCGGGTCCAAATCTACTGGACTACATACTAAATACATCATAATTCGTAGGAGAAAGGTACTAATTTTGAGTCCGGTAAAGTAAAGTTTAACCTCGAAATGAAATACGGAATCAAAACTGTATGCATACTAAAAAAAAGGAAACGGAGTTTTTGTTGAGATATATTTCGGTCAACTTCTCCATCTCCGCTCTGTCTTTCCTTCCCTCTTTATTACATTTTATGGATAGACCGTGTGGCGATTAATTTCAACAATTGATTAAATTAGTTTGATTTTTTGATGATTTCCTTTTTTAATCAACGATTGACGATTAACTTCATCAATCAATTCAATCAATCGCCGATTTTTCAATGATTACCTTCCTTAATCGTACACATCAATCAATCCTGATTAAAATTTTAATTGATTAATGCCCAACTCCGATTAATAATATATGTTAATATGTTGATTATGAAGCTGAACCAAATTACTATATGTATATAAAATTAACAGTATGATATGTTTTAACATATGGTTCATTTTTGCTTTGATCTGACAAACCAGACAGTTCAGAAAGAGATATATTAAAAATAAATAAATTTTAAATGTTTACAACAAATATAAAAATGTCGTATTCTTTGAAACCTATTTGCATTATTATTTAACGATTATAAACCTACAAACATTCGAAAACAGAATATTTTTTACTATAATACATAACCCAGAATCAACGGAGAATTAATTGCATCTGCATATAACATCATGGCAACCAATGACGCCACATTGGGGTCAAGCCTGAACTGTCAATTACTGCAAGTGATAAATCAGAATTCATTGTGTTAATTCTATCTTCTCCAATAAGCACCCACACACGCATCAGAATAAGCAACAATTGGCAGATATTGTTGTCTATATTTACTTTTCGTTTCATTTAATTGAAAAAGAATCGAATATTTGTAGGTATGTAATTGAAGTGTACGACAAAGAAGTTCGAAACAAAATGTCAGTTTCCAAAACGAAAACAGCACGAAAAGCAGGGATCGAAGGAGATCAATTTCCGTTCGGAAGAGAACGATCCACAAACGGGGAGGTATACTTCTTTGACGCAGGTCTGGGGAAAATGGCAGCGACCTAACGCGTTGGAATCAATCGTGGGGCTGATCGCGCGCGCTTTCGAAACGGTTAACGCTCGTCTCCAAGCAATGACAAAAGTTTAACGGCTCTGAATTGAATTCAACCGAGAAAACACTCTTCCCGAAGAACGATAGACAGAAAAAGAAAGAAAAAATAGAACGTGGCGAGTGGCTGCAGAGGGAAAATTGGATTCCGCATGTTGAAGTACGAACAACAACGTCTGCGACCAACGAACTGCTTCATTCGATCGAATCTTCCATTTCTCCTTCGTCTCGATGGACAAAAGCCATTTAAACGCAATTTTTAATAAAATCGTGAAACTCACTCGATTCAGTTTTAAGCGGCTTACCATTTTTCCAAAAAAAACAGGATTTTAATGAATTTATGGAACCTGTGAAACTTAAAAATGCGAGGAACTGTGCATATTTACAAAAACTATTTGAATCTTAATTTTTTTTCAAGAAGAAATCCATTTTCTTTACTTTTAAAAATTAGAAAATTACAAAAATGTTCATATTACAAGATAAATCAGAAAAATTTTTAGGAATACGCAATAAATTGAGAATCTGTGTGATTATCCAAGTATCACTTTCAGATTAAACCGCCTGTCGTTATCTACAAGATTGAAAAAGTTCTCTCGTCAAAAAAGAAAGAAATACACGTCGAGATGACAGTACACGCATCCTGCTTCGAATTAATTACGCGTCAATTAAGCATACACAGCTGCAGAAAATCGAGGCTCGGTCATTAAGTCGGCTACCAAGTTCATCGTACAAAGTACCTACGTATGCTGCAACGAGCTAATTTTCACTGGCCTCTCCCTCCATCGTCCTTTCTCTCTGTCTCCATTCGAGTACGTCCATGCTTGTTCCTATCTACCTTTGAGTTCCTGGCTCTCAGGGAAGTCAATGTTTCTTATTATTGTAACCTATTCCGCTACCCGGAAATAACTACAAATTCTCATTTTTAGTTCTTGCATATGCTGAAATTTTTTCTGTTGTTCTTTGTCGTAAATGTTCCAGTAGATTTTATAATAAATGTAAAAATTTGTATTTGAAATTTGCTAGCTCAATGAAGTCCAAATCATACAACATATAAGTTAATTCTCATACTGTGAAGTATGAGACACGATTCTCGTACCCGATCGCGGACAGTAAACGCGACTTTGCTGTATTTCGCAGAAATGGCTGCCACGGTCTTCTAGTTTATATTTAATTCAATTTTTGAAGTGTGAAAAATATCGTTGGGAAACGACCCATTCACCTAAAGAAATAATAATATAATTTTTTGAAAAATGTAACAATATAAGGATTAATAGAACTGTTATCTTTAAAACATAACCGCTTGTGTTTTATTTCGATATCAGACACAGGCTTCGGCAAACGCGAAATAAAAGAGAGGAAAATATCCTTGGAAGATTCGTTGTGTTGTCTGCGAAGTCGCATCGACGATGAAAATGAGACCGAACTTCGCGGGAAGAAGAACCGGGCGATAAACTTTTCCCTTTCTGGTCTTCCTTCCGGCCGCGTCGCGTCGTAACCGAGTTCTTCTTCCTCGTTTTATCTTCTGAGAAAATCGTCGATTCCAAGGAAGGTTTGTTCTCACTGTGAGTGACAATTTCTATCCAGGTGCGACACTCGCCATATACGGGTGTGGTTCAGGGTCGCCAGATTAAGACTTGTCTCCCACTCCCACTCTCTCCTTCCTCTTCTATTCCGCCACGGCCCGGTCGCGTGACGCGTTTCGTCTCTGTCGTGCACGTGTCACAATATCTCGTGACTGATCCGCTACTGACAGAGAAGGGGTAACTTTTTCCCCTCGTTTCGAGTCAATTCCCCTCATCTGGCGACTCTGGGTCTGGTTCGCTGAGCCGATACGTGCAAACCGGGGGCCATACGATAATGGTAATTAATCAGGTTAATCTACGCTCTTAATTCCATGGAGCGTCGTCGGGTTTGTGCAAGTGGCTGCTGTTAAGCCGATCAGCGAAATGCGAAATCCGGGACAGGAAGCTAGGAAACCAATTATCATGCGGAGCACCGGCGCCATTCAACGATCGAAAATAATCATTCGAATTCGGCTCGGCACATCTTATCACCCGGATCAGATTGTATTTGTATAATTGAATTCGAAGCTGTGCCGGCTCGTTACGAGGCTGATTCGATTGGCCATCTTTGCATTATTAGAAGTGCAAGTCACTTCATAAATTGGAGACAGTGCTGAGACGACGATACTTTATTATTCAATTAATTTCCAGAGAGGTCACTCTTCAACTTCAATGTCCGTAATTTTTCATTTTTCACGACCAGAGTTAGCGACCGAAAAATCGGAAAAAATTCTCGAATGCCTGTCTCGATATGCTGGACGTGTCAGATTTTTTAAAAGAATTTTCAGAAGTGGATTGAATGGGGTAAATGGGGCAGAAGTTGGTTTTTCGTTTTCATTTCCGTAACTACCATTGCAGTATAGGGCTGAAATTTAGCAGAAAGGGTTCTTTGTTGGTATGGAGGGGCGTTTTTGACCTTAATTGGCTACGCCTTATAAAATTCATACGTCGTTCTTGATCACGTGAGAAAATGTCTAGGACATTTTTCAATACTTTCATTGTCAGATCAGCAACCTTAGAAAATCTATGGTCTGTGTTAGGTGAAACATGTTAGGCTTGAACATGTTTTTGATCACACGTGAATATGTCAGGGACATTTTTTCACACTTTCATTGCCAGTTCAACAACCTTGGAGAAATTTAGGTCTGGGTTAGCTGAGACGTGTTTACTTGAACATCTTTTTAATTACTTCAGTAAATGTGTAGGAGATTTTTTAATATTTCAATCCCAGTTCGACAACCTTAGAAAATCTATGGTTTGGGTTGGGTAAGACATGTTTACTTGAACTTCCCACCTGGTCTTACCTAGATGAGCTATACCAAAGATTCGGTTAACATTCGACGGGTCCCCGGAAATACAGTAGGACGAGGAACAAAATTATTTCTTAAATTATGCAGAATTAATGGAGATCATTCGCGGAGCCGTTTCCCGGAAGAGGGGGCTTTCCAGGGTCCATTCGCGAAATTACAGACATGTACCTCAAGGCACGATTCGCACGTGCGAAGGCTGCGGACCCAATTAAAACCGTTACTCCGTCGGACCGCAGCTGTTACAACGAGGAAACTTTCCGAGTTCGGATAGGAGGAGGCAACGAGGTATGGAATGCGAATTCTCTCTGCTCTTCCGACATCCCCACCCTTTCTCTCTGTTACGGGTGTCGGAAGTTTGAATTTTGAATCGTGGTACACGTCACTCGCTTTCTCGCCCCTATTGTCCACTCGGTGATAATGCCAGAGCGTTATTATCAGCGGTTCCGTTTACTTTTCTCCGGAGATAATGGCCGCGATAGCATCGCAGCCGGAACACCGTTCACGTCCACGCGAGGACACGTGGTCATCAATCACGCTATGGAACACTGAAAAATGGATTCGGACGAGCCGGCAGGACGACGTTATTGAAAGTTGACACGGTCCGCGGATCGGGGTAATTGGAAACAGATCTTTTATTCGTGACACTTGATAAGCTGGTTTATGCGCGTGCATTATCGAGATACGACTGGTATCATTAAGCCTCTGCGAGCAACGGTGCACCGGTGCATGGCGATCGACAACGTACGGTTTTCGGTATTATTTATTTTCAACAATTTTTCTTTAGCATCTGTAACACATACGGCGATCATTTAATAATTTTCAGAAACACATTTAAAAGTTACATTAAAGAGTTTTTCTGTAGCAACAACTATTGGAGTTCGTAGTGTTTTTAAATTAAAATACAAACATAAAATTAAGATATTAATTCATTCGGGCCAGAAATTTATTTCTTCTCTTGAAAATTGTAATAAATTAACATCATGATGATAGTATAGGTTTTATAATCAGGTATACTATTAATCTATGTAGTATAAACAGTCTGATCCGTTTTGGATACGTCCGTTCAAAATTTTATTCATCGTTTGTTTCTTATTCTATTGTAAATTAATCATTACCAGATTTGTTTTCTCGAATTCCAACGTACCTTTAATGGCAAAACTCGTAATAAATGACATTTCATTCACAGTTTCTGCATTTATAATATCGCGAACTAACCTCCCGAGTAATAATGTCTCTCCGAGTGTTTCTGTTTTCCCGAATTCTTGGGAATCCGTTGGAATTGAATTAAAGCGCAGAGGGTTAATTACTCTGTCTTTGTGGAGATGCTCTTAAGCGATTTAATTCTATGGGAACGCGTAGTTCTTGAGAATACTGCTATCTCTTATCTTCTCTCAATTTACTGGCCTTCTTCGAAATGTACTGGGTGGTTCGCGAGAAATAGATCGTACAAATGTTTTTGTTATAATGCATGTTATGATGTAACTTAATGCAACAGTCTGCGTCTGAATCTTATTAATATTGTTGAAAGATGAATTAAATATTTGTAGTTCTTGTAGTGTCATTAATAGCAATTAGTTTCTGTTGTCCTATAAAAATAACAATTTCGTATTCAGTCAGATTTTGCATGACTTCAATTATAATATACTTATAAATAAATAAATGGAGTCAATATATTTTCCATAAGATCATCTTCGTAATTGCAATAAGTATGAAGAATACAAATGCATTCCTTATTAATTAATGGCGCTTTCGATCACAATAAGTTCGTTTTTAAAAATTTCATACGCAACAATCTGATTGAATAAAAAATGTGGAACTGTGATTGTTTAACATTTCGCAACAGTCTCCCGAAATTCACGATCGGGACTTGGTTGCGACACGGTTCTCGCCACCTCGTTAGCTAGTAGGTTAGCGAAGCTATGAATAATGAGAAACATTGATTAGCAAAAACCGGGTACGGTGTCTATAATTGGTACATCGATCGCGCAAATCGAAGAGGTGGAATCACGGCAGTCGGCACGCCAGCGAAACGTTGCGAAACGATTGAGAATCTGCGATGCAACCCCGGAACCCGTGAACCGTGTCAATCGATCTTCCCCATGTTGTTCCAAGTGATGTTCAAATGCCGATCGGCAAGCGACAATAAATGTCAGCGCGATTATCAAGCTGTTGGCCCTCATTACTCTGTGTAACTGTTGCTCCGTCGCGTCGCGGAAACCGATGTTTAAGTTCAAGGATCCAGCAGAGACTGTGTTTCTGGAAATGCCGTGCGCAACTTTCCCTGATATAAATCATCGCTCCTCGCACGTACATATGTTCGCAGATGCTTCTTATTCAACAACGAACGAACTTTCTACTGTTAATTATCCCTTCCGCTCCCTATTCGTACGGTCGCAAATATTCTGAAGGAAGCGCGGAACGGAAGCTGAAGATGTTTGTGTCTGCTTGTTTAGGACTGCATTTATCCAAACTGGCAAATGGCTGTGCAAAAAGTATAAGTCTTTGCAGTGGAAGCTATTTTAATAATTGTCTGCGAAAGTAGAGTCTTCGAGCTTTAAAATGAGTCCAAATTTATTATTGTACTATCTTTTTTGTTGAAATTATAACTAAATTTAAATTTGATCAATGAGAGAAATTTATTTCGATCGCTCGTAACAGTTATCGATGATCGATTTTCTTTTCACTTGTTCACAATAATTATAATTATTGATGAGAAAATTCATTTTGGTTACTTATTTATATATTTACTTGTCTAATCTTTTTCGGATGGAGCAAGCCTGTGAAATTCATTCAGCAGGTTTCGTACAACTTGACGAATCATCATAAAAACAACAATAAAATCTGTTTGTTTGTCACATTAAGTTTTGATTGTAGCAATTAATTTTGCGAATATAAAATTTATAAAATAATTGATTGTATAACACTTGAAAGTTGTACTATTTAATAATAACTATTACAAATTTCTTTCATCAATAACTGTTATGAGCAATTTAAATGAATTTATCTCATTGATAACTGTTATAAGCGATCGAAATAAATTCCTCTCATCGATAACTGTTATAAGCGATTGAAATAAATTTCCCTCATCGACAACTGTTATAAGCGATCGAAATAAATTTCTCTCATCGAATAACTGTTATGAGCGATCGAAATAAATTTCTCTCATCGATAACTGTTATAAGCGATCGAAATAAATTTCTCTCATCGAATAACTGTTATGAGCGATCGAAATAAATTTCAATCATCGACAACTATTATGATTGACCGAAATAAACTTCTCCCATTCCATAACTGTTATGAGCGATCAAAATAAATTGATCTCATTGATAACTGTTATAAGTGACCGAAAAGAATTTCTGAAAAAAAATTTCGGTTACTTATAATCCTTATTTTTTTAACCAATACGATTTTAGTCGATGAAATACTTGTTATTCTATGACTTCTTTTCTTTTTGGTTATAAGAGTTATGATCCCTGGTTGAATCAAGTCTTGTTGTTTGAGGATTGGTAATCACATTTATACTTGTAGCAATTAACATTCTTATAAAAGTTCTTATCGTTTTAATTTAATACAAAGGGAAACTAAACTCATCGCGACTCGATTTCTGTTAGTTTCATGTTAGAAATGTAGATTGACGAATATGGTCATGTTACATCTCGCTTCATTAATTGAGCCAACGCCTCATTTTACGAGTTCATTGCACCTCGTTCGATGGCTGTAATTACTTGGATTTTTCTCATGAATAATTAGGTACTACATAACGTATCTTCGATCACACGAAGTGAGAGGAGTAACGCCTCGATAACAAAGAGAAACAATAAAAACGAATCAATACTGTGAACGAAAAATCTTGCATCTCTTTTCATCATTTTCCAGCTTTTAATACTTTTCTGAACAGTTTCCATACGCGTATTACATATTACGGAATACCTCAAGATCATTAATGTATAAGTAGGTTGTTTCACAGGGAAATAAGACTACACGCGATCAGACATGAGCAGGATAATTAAAAACGTTATCGATGCATAGCGATACTTCAAAGAAAACTGAATAAACTAAATGGCTTCATATACTGTAAGAAATGAGAAATATTATATTTTAGAATAAACTACATGTTGTAATTCTTCTTAAATATATATATTTTTTTAATTCATTTATAAAGCTCTGCTCTACAAGAATGCAATCCATCATCCATGATGTTAATTACGAAAAGAAAACAACATCAAGGTTATTAGCCATTATGAATTGCAAGAAAGTAATGAGAAAACCAGTTTCAAAATGGTGGTGGAACTAATTAGTTCTAAAAATTTAATGACCGAAAATTGATGTTCGGGAATCATTTAAAAAATTACACTCTGTTCAACGGGTGTTGAATTGCACGCTACATTTACAGTCACACGCAACTTAAATTATTGACAGTTAAAAATTAATTCTATTCATTTCAAACTAACAAATCCGAATAGGTCGATTCGCGTTAATTTTCTAAGGCAATGCAAACCACTCGATTTTACTGTTCCGGTGTTAATAAAAGGGGATTTGCGATAAAATTAAGTTCAGCAGATTAAATGAAACTATGTGGGAAGAGCGTTCGATAATGATCGAAATTAATTGATTGTTAAAAATTGATTCTACGTACAGATCCCTTTTTCACCAAAAAGAAAACAAGAACTGCATTCGCGAAGGTAATAGGAAGCAATCGGTTTTACCGTTAGAATGTTAATAAAAATGGATTTCCGATCAAATTAATTTCAGCAGATTAAATGAAACTATTTGGAAGTAAGCGTTGGAGCATGATCGAAAACAGGCGCGTGCGGAAAGTTTGCCAAGCGAACACATCGTTCCGATATTTCCCTTGGTCGAGGCAGCTCGTAGCACGGGCCGTTTCATCGATATTAGCGATGTTAACGTTGGACAATCATACGTAACGATCGTTGAGTCCCACTTTATCGAAGCGTGGAGATGAACATGCTCGATCGCTCGTCGCAGCATGTTCCCTTTGTACATGGCGCACAGTACGCCATAGTGTTACGTAACGAACGTCATATCGCAGGTTAATATACTCTATCGCTCTCTATCTCCCAGCCAGTTTCACTCTGGTCCTATGTTTCCGGTCTAATGTGAGGATGATCGATGGTCATTTTGTTCTGACAAGTTCGATCGGGTTCCGACTCGTAGGCGTAATCATGAGCGAAGTTAATTGAGCCGTAGCGCCGAGTCAGCCTCGATGACTTCAACCGGTCATCACCATTTTAGGCAGTGTCTGTCTGATGCGGAGCACTGCTCCCGTTATTGTTTTTGGGGGTATTGATTTCATGTGCAAGAATCGCTTGTATTTAACCATCAACTACCCGCGCTGGTGTAAACAGTACACCATTATTTCAAACAATGCTGTCCCATCACAGTGCGACTTCCCCCAGCACTGCCGCTTCATGTAACACCCACGCCCAATGTATCCACAAAATACACACGAAGTATTGTTTTGGTGGCGGCACGTTGAACTGCTGTTTCTGTGTATTCATTCGTATAGAAGAAGGAAATGAAGAGGAGCCGCCACCAGCTTTGGCAGGTATTTCGATACGAGCGAGATGTTTTATCTGCGATAGGAAGAAGAATCGAGTAACCACTATCATCTGCGGCAGTTGCAAGAGATCAGTGTGTAAACAACATATGACCACCGTTATTACATGCGATTCGTGCAAGATCGGCGAAGAGAGCAGCGAATAAAGCGAATGTGAAAAGAATGACACCAGATTCTCTTTTTTATTAACAATTATTATATTCAGTTATAATTCATTTTAATACATTTGTTATAGGGTATTCAGCTTGCAAAACATTGTGTAAATAAATCTTAGGAATGTTGCATCGTATGTTGCGTTTTTAAATAACGGAGCAGATAAACACGTGGTTGTTTCACACCAAGTGGCTATACACTTGTGTGTGTACACTACCTTTCAAAAGTTTGATAGCAGGTCAGATTAGTGACGTAAATTTCTTGTATCTTCTGTGATCAAATTTGTTGCATTTTTGGATATGATGATTAAAACAATTTTATTTTGTTATCGCACTGTTAGATACTTTTTATTTTGTCCATTTTTACATACCTGAGTTCGATTTGTATACGGAAAAGAAAATAATCTTTAACCAGAATTCGGAAATATAAACAAAGGATATTTTGAAAAATGAGTCAAGAAATGTCTTACTCTAGTTATGCAGACGCTACTAAAAAGAAAGTTGGTAACTTTAATCAATGAAAAAGAAAAATATATTTCCAAGCTAATTTCGGTTTTCTACAAGACGTGCTATAGCAGATGTGGGCAAAAATTTAATCAACGATTGACGAATGATTTACTACTTCAATCGGTAATCGCAATTAACAATTAAAATCCTACTTTAGTCGTTAATTGTAGTTAACGATTACATTCTTTTCAATTGTAATCGTCAATCGGATAATTGATTAACTTATAACTTATTTTTGATTATAACTTAATTTTGATTAACTTGTAATTGAGTAACTGCTGAAATTTCGAAATGAAATACGGAATCAAAACTGTATGCATACTGAAAAAAATGTAAACTGAGTTTTTGTTGAGATATATTTCTGTAAAATTCTCTCCATCTCTGCTCTCTCTCTCTCTCTCTCTCCCTCCTTATTACAATTTATGGATAGACCGTGTGGCGCTTAACTTCAACAATTGACTAAATTAGTCTCCGATTTTTCGATGATTTCTTTTTTTAATTGATTGATTCATCAATCGATTGAATCAATCGTCGATTTTTCAATGATTACCTTTTTTAATCGTACACATCAATCAACCAAACTTGATTAAAATTTTTATTGATTAATGCCCAACTCTGTGCTATAGCTTAATTGTTTCTCTTTTGTTTTCATAACTTGATCCAGTATAAACGAGAGCAGATACTACATGCTACCGGAAATTGCGTTATCGGTTAAAAAGATCCACTTTCGCAAAAGTGATACAGCAGTATTTAATTAAACGTACGAATCTCTTGTTCAAACTAATACAACATATAAAATTTTATATAAGCCTTTGATAGGCGAATTAATGTGTATTTATTTTTCAGCGTATCCGTTTTAATTTACCAAAGAACATTCGTCCTAATATAAAAAAGATTGTTCATACTTTCAGAACAAATATATGCAGTTATTGAGTTAGAACTAAATAGTGGATCTTTACGCAAAACAAAGACATCCTGCATGAATTTCAACAAATTGAAACCAATAAAAATGTTAATGAATGAATACTATTATTAATCGACGTTCCTAACTTTGTTAAATATTCCTACTATTTTAAATTTCACTTACTTGATTTGCTCATAAATGCATAAAAGCAATAGCCCAATTATAACGTAAATAAATTTTTCTAGTGAAAAAAAGAAGTTTCAATTTTTATTTCAGTTTATATTGTAGTTCATATAAAGATTCAACATTGGAAAGGAACTGAAAAAGCAACGATTATTAAAACCGTCACCGACACAGACAATAGCTGCAGGTTTTGATTCTTCACAGCAATTAAAAATGATAGTTTTACAAACCTGTTTCAGTGAAAAACACGATAGAACAGTTTTAAACATTTATTTTCGCGACTGGATTTCACCGACAATGATCCTGTTGCGAAACTTTTGCGCGTCAGTGTACGCGTCGCTGTAACGAATGTATTCAGCCAGGATCCATGCAGCTCATTTGTATAATGAAACATCGTCGAATTTGCACGGCTATCCGGCGCGAAGGCGCTCGTAACCAATTCTCTTGTAACAATTGCCGAGAATAAAGGCGTCGCGGCTGGCTGCAAAGAAACTTTTTCAACGAACACGAGAATCGGTCTTCGGCAAATAAGTTTACTCGCGGTTTCCAGTCGTAACGAGTTCGTTGCTGATTCGGCTGGTTTTTTTTTCGTGGCTCGCGAAATCGAATGGCGAACAACGCTCATTAGTTAATTGTAGGAAAATAAAGTGGTTGGTTCAGCGGCCGGTTCATTCTCATGCGTGGCACAGACTGCGTGCCACGTTGTTAGCAGTTTGCTAATGACTTGGCTATTCACGCGAAGCATTCTTCGAACGTCGCTAGGCCGCATTAACATCTTGAATTATTAGTTTATCGCGGGAGAGCCAGAAATAGGTTTCGCCTATTCGCTTATTAATAATGGAAAACACTCTGTTAGCAACTCATTAGCCGGGTTGCTCTTGTATTATTCATGGAATCGCGAGGCTCGTTATCGAAGTTGTGACAACGTTTGTTATCCTGCGTTTCGGTCCTCGGGCTGCTTCGGCTCTTTCTCCTTTATTTTGTTAGTTTCACTTTTTTCGCCGTGACTCGAATCAAAGTCGGGTTTCCTTATCTTGGCGAGACAGGAGATTTTCCACCGGTGATGCAGAGATCGACGTGAAATTGAATTGCGCTTCGATCAGTTTCGATTTTACAGTATTACCTCCGTAAATGTCGTGAAGATCTCTACCGTAACTACCGACATTTTATCTCCATCGGGGATCCCCGCTAGATACAGTAGAAAAACAAAAACTGATCACACACACTTTAAATCAGAATAACTTCTTTATAAATGGACCAAACGACTTCAATTTCTCTGTAAGGCTAGAAGAATTAGTTTAGTCAATGACGTCAAAAATATGTTGATAAAATGGATTTGGTCGAAATTGTGAAAAACAGTAGTAAAAATTGATTTTTACGACTTTTTTAGCTGGGCCAATAACGAAAATTTAAAATATGTGTTTGGTCAACTCGTATAAATCACATATATACATTCTGAAAATTTCATTGAAATTCGTTAATTGGTTTACGAGTTATAAACGATCAAAAGTGGTAAAAATTGCAATTTTTCATTATTTTCGGCATTTTTACCACTTTTGATCGTTTATAACTCGTAAACCAATCAACCAATTTCAATGAAATTTTCGGAGCGAATATAATTTAGACGAGTTGACCAAACACATCTTTTCAATTTTCGTTATTGGCCCAGCTAAAAAAGTTCTGAAAATCAATTGTTATTGTTTCTCACAATTCCAACCAAATCCATGTTTTCAACACATTTTTTTTTTAGACGTCATTTACTAAACTAATTCTTCTATTCTTCCAGAGAAATTAAAGTCATTTAGTCCATACATAAAAAAGTTATTCTGATTTAAAGTGTGTGATCAGTTTTGCTCCTAACTGTACACTAAACTTTATTAATTCAAGAATAATGGTAACTTCAAGAATTTTTTGGTAATTTCAACAATGGCAATCAAGATTATTAATGAAGAAAGTATTGATGAATTGTTACAGTCGAAACGATTGTCTTAAAACAATATTGTATTATAGAGCTCAACCAAATTGTGAGTAGTATAACCACTTGGGTTACATAACAACTGTATGATACAGTTTCGTTTAATACTGCATTTTTGAAGGATACAAAAGTGATGAAACATGGTAAATAATTTATGGAATGCTTCGAGACGGGTAATTAACTCTCTTCCGTCAGGAATTGAAACATAAGAACGAGATCTGTTTGATTACGTCAAACATCAGTTGTTTCAATTGGCGAATACGTTTTTTAATTGTCAGCAGAATTCGATTGTGGAAGAACAGTCAGATTATTACTAAACAACAAGAACATCTTGTCGAAACCTGTTTCGAAGCAGGTTTTTTTATTATGATACCTACACCAGCTGCCGAGATCATTTGCCATGTTTTTCCTTTAAGCAGACCAACGTAGTTTTGTTTATCTTCTATAAATTTAAAAGCACAACTCTTTTGTTCAAAGGAACAATTATGGTTAATGTAACGATTAATAATGTATTTGTTAAGAGAAATAATAAATAATAGTTTTGTTTTATTTCTTTGGTGGATGATTAATTTTTAAATTCAGTCTAAAGTCTTCAAAAGTTTATATAATCTAAAAAATCTTTAGAAAATTCTGGAATGCAAAATTTTGTGGAAGTCAAATAATTTGTTAACCGTTTATGTTTTATTTACTGCAGTATCGATCTATTAAGAAAAATGTAATATGCAAATTTGCCACACGTTAACTGGTTCTTATAACTTTAATCTGCAAGTTTTAAGACAGCACAGTTAGTTAGTCGTAATACGTTTTTTATACACAATAGAAAGAATAAGAAAGGTTATATTTTCATTGTGAGAAAAGTCACAGTTTAAAGATGTCACCCACAAGCTAATGTAGCGTGAACCACTGACATTTGTTATAGTGGGTGAAAGGTTAACGCGGTAAAGTTCATCGTACAGCATTTACGAAGTTTTCTTGATCGATTTTTACACTGGTGCAGAAACATTGCCACTGAATTCCATTTCAATCTCCACGTAAAATTCGGTTTCATCGAGATCGTTGTATACAAACAATATAATAAAAGAAAATCATTCTTCAATCTTAAAAGAGAACAACTGTTGTTACCACCCTCAACAAATGTTAGTATCCAGTCTTAAAGTACAAGAACCATATAAGTTACATTAAACAAATTATTATGCTTTGAATTTGTAGTGTAGGGTTATCCAAAAGCACCTTTAGGATGTTGAATGAGAATATCTGTCAAACGCCATGTTTGTTTCTTGTCGCGTTTCTTGCATTTCTAACCTACAATCATAGACAATTTTAACAATTGAGTTGTATACAATTGAAGAGCGTGTTGAAGTTATTAAAATTTATTTTGAAAATCAGTGTTCGATAAAAAATACCTCATTAAAAACAACATTAGAAATGAAATTGGTGAATTAAACGAGCAAATATGCCAAAATGTCATCGAAAATATTGATGTTCGAATTGACGTCTCTAAACGTGGTCGGTGGTGGTCATTTGACGGATATTGTCTTTCACACATAATTGTCATAGATGATACCTGATAATTAAATAAAAAAAACCAATAAAATTCAAAATAGTATGTTTTTTATTTAAAGAAATCTTCCTATAGTTTATTTTGGATAACCCTTTATATGTAATAACTACACTGCAAATCTGAATGTAAAATAAAAATGGTCTGCTAATAATTCTAAAAACCCGAAAATAGATTAGCATTCCCAAATCATTTTAACCCTCCTACCGTTTTTAAAATCGCGCCTTCTCATTTTTGCCAGAAATGCATGAAATCCGCAGAATCTAATAATAACACAAATTAATTAAAAAGAATTATTCGTAATCCACAGTGCTGGTAAAAAAGTGATTCAGTAATGCGATTTTCTGTGTGTTGACGTATAATGAAGCTTACATCCCTTGCAGCTGAAGGGTTGACTTTATCCTGCGAGTCGGATCGAATTTGAACGTCGGTTGAACTCGACAATTCAATTCTTCCGGTACCCAAACAAAGGCGTTCTACTTCCGCGGAATGGGGGATCTCATATGCATGAAAGTCCAGTGAAATTCTTAAGGATCTCGTAACGGGGAAGAAAATCCGCGTTCTATAGGCGTGCGTGACTTCATTACACTTCGAGGCAATGGCGTCGCTTCGTCCCGCGGTCTTTAAACGAGTCGACCTCCTATCTTTCTTCCCTGCTATTCCCCTCACTGTTTGTCTCTTTCTCTGCTCTCGTTCCCTCGTTCCAGCAATCTGGAACCGTTGCACCGGCATGCCGGGGCGAGAGACGAGTCCGCTTGTCCGTCGAGCGAAATTATACGAGAAAATGCACGGCCTGGCCGAGCACGTAATCGGTTTGCTTACCAAAGAATCAAAAGGTAAGTAGACGGCCTTCGCAGGCCATCGACCGGCCGCACTGGCATTTGTTGTCGCGTGAACTTACACGGTCTTTATCTCCGCGCCGATGCATATCAATGAAGCGACTCTCGTGCACGACCCAGAAAAAATAATTGATACGAATACGTTTTTAATAAAACCGAGCAACCGGTTATTTTTAGACGCCGCCGCAAGAAAGCTGTTAGGACGCGTTTAACGGTGGTCACGAAGATACTGTTTGCAGGTTGCAATACCTACCCCCTGCGCGCGAGCACTGAATCACTATCGTTGCGAAATTGTTACTCCAGAAACAGCTAGCAGTTAGCGCCGATCATTATGCGTTTATGGTATGTGCAGGATTTAGGATTTAGGATTTATATTAACCCTTGGCAACATATTGATGCCAAGGGGATTATGCATCTAATTCTCGAAATTCCGAACAGTTAGCTCAATTACGTTCATGACGAAAGATCAGCCTAAGACACTTTAGACAATTAATTTACATAATATTTAATAACTTTAAATACAATTATTTATTAAATTAAAATTATTAAGCCTCAGCGGACCGCGGTAAAGTTATCAAACGTTGACCGGTCCGCGGCGATAAAAAGGTTGGGGAGCACTGTTTTAGACTACAAAGCACTAACTCTCGGATTGAGGACCATTTTTATAATTACACGGTGAATATTTTTTATTTACAGCGTTGTTTAGCAATTTTTTGAAACATGTTTTTCGAGGCACTTTTCTAGACAGCTGCTAATTCCAACGGTTTACCAGAAACTGACAAGGAACATTACCGAATTGTAACATGACGATTTTAATGAAATTTATAAAAGGATATAAATTTGTTGAAAAATGTATTTGATACGTATTTTGTTTAGCTGCTGACATTCGTGTTAAAGGGGTGAACATAGCCCTCAGAGTTGCGAGTGAAAACCCTATCCAATGTTGCGAACGTATGATACTTCGATTGAGAAAAGTCACCACAAAACAATACCATGTTTAACAATACCGTAATTGTGCTTCGAGATTTCCAGAGCATTTTTTGATGAAACAACCATTCTCGTCATGAATGCACGAACATGCGCAGCTTTATACAACTCGGTAATAAAAACTTTTTGTAGACATTCGACAACGCTACGAAAACACGAAACGCGGTTCCAATTGAACGCCGCGACCGATGGCGTCTACAAAATTCCATTGGACTGCAACAAACGAATTCTCGACAGGAAAACGTTGATTTACGTGTAAACTAACTCAACAATCCGCAATCGGTACGAAGATAATGAAAACTATCCGAACGAGAGATCCGTGACGCTCGCTAAGCCGAGACCACAAAATTAAAGGGAAGTTCGAGCGGTCGAAATGGGACACCCTTAAAGACAGTGGAGCCCGGAGCGACAGGAGTCGAAGATCAATTAAATCGCTTTATTACTGTCCAAAGTTTCGCCGTCGTTCTCCGAACGAGTAACAGCACATTAAAATTTAATGCGCGAAAACTTCATCAAACGGTCGACTCTCAAATCGCTGATCCTGCTAGATACTTTCCAGTTTTCTCGTTTGCTCGGAGAGCTTTCGTGTCTGATTCGCCCCGGACGGATTTTAAGAAAGTTTTCCTGACGGTGGTCATTTCTCATTTATACCGGGCAACGTTTCCCCGAAGTTCCATTCAATACTGGACGCCATAAATCAATTTCTAAACTCTGGAAAGTCAACTTCGTACTACTAGCGTTTCCGCGAGCCCGAGAGAGGTCTTCGGCTAATTCCGCGGAGGTCGAGGATGATCGGGTTCGAGATGGTAGATTTCTTTGAGGATCGTGCGGAAGCGATCTAGGGAACCCGGAGTTTCTAATCGCCTTGTCACATAGATGTTTCGTAGCTCCGGGCGTGCGCGTTCTGAATTCACCACCACCTGTTCTACTCGGAAACACGCTCCTGCAGAGTTTTCGGGCGTTTCGGACGCGGATTCTCGAAGAGGCACGACGGGACCTTGTCGGGAACAGAATTCGAAGATCCTCGAATGGTATGAAGTTAGCCAGAAGGATCTTCTCGCATACAGTGTAGACAAAAGTATTGGCAGAGCACGAAATTCCATATACAGGCACCTAACTTGATCGCCTCGAATAACGACTAAATTATGTGTTGTACGAAAAATGATTTCTAATAATGTGGTTTATATGAATTTTTCACAAGTGGAGGCGTTGAGGAGATTTGAAGGTCAACTTCAGTTTTTTAAATTTAACCGTGTATTTTTTATCCACCAATCAATGCGGTTTTTCCTTCTCTATGAAAAAAGTATTAACCCATGAATGTGGAAAAATGATTAGCAGATAGTTTTAATTCGTTACGGAATTGTTAATGTTAATGTATAAATCATTAATGTAATGGTATTACTAAATTTTCAATATTAAATAAAACATTCTTGTTATTTTTATGACATCAGTTTTATCATTTTTACGAAACTACAAGACAGTCTCCATTAAATTGCCAAAGCAAATAGTGTGTGATTTTTCGGTGTTAAACAGTTAACATAGTAAAGATCTCCCGAATTCGTTTAGCAATGAAAATCCGATGAAAATTCTTAAGAAAAATCTCGAGACTACTGTTCCTTGTCTTATTTATATAAATACACGTTGAACGTTGCTTTAACTTCTTGGATCATTAACAACAGTGAACGTTGTAAAAATCGAATATTACGATGGATCTGCCGCGTTTTTTGGACAGTTCGTGAAAAGCCCGGTGGTTATCAAAGAAATTAGGCGATCGAAGATCGAGCTAACGTTCCGCGAACCTAATTTCAAGGTTATCAGACCGATAGAATGATGCGGCCCTGCGGAGGGTTAGACCCTGGTCGTCTTATTCTCGAGAATGAACCGCGCTCTTTGTGTTCGAGGGGAGATTTAAGGTCTTCCAAGGAATTCCCTCTGTACTGTCTCGCGCTGGTGTGTTGGTGGGACCATCTTTCTCTTCAGGATTCTGCAGACCCGCCGCGGCGCGGCGCGCAGTCTGAAAATACCGACGTTCCCAGATGAAAGGACCCAGAGAGATGATGTATCCAGAAGGGGAACGAAAGGTTACTCGGCTGATAGGTGTTATCAACTCGAATATTATTCTCTGATTGCGATTTACTGCTTTGAAGCTAATTGCTTGTCGAAGGACCCGCTCTTTGTCCCATTGTTCCTTTTTCCCGTCGTTCCGGTGCAGCAGACTTTATTAATTTTCTCGAGATGAATTTATCCAGATACCCCATATCTCAGCGA
Organism: Lasioglossum oenotherae; assembly: GCA_028455765.1. Lineage (NCBI taxonomy): Eukaryota > Metazoa > Arthropoda > Insecta > Hymenoptera > Halictidae > Lasioglossum > Lasioglossum oenotherae. The sequence goes on along the minus strand of CM052279.1, from coordinate 7,208,265 downwards.
TTTTCAACCTCCTCTGTACTAGTAATTATTAACCATCTTCGACAGTACATTCATTGTTTCATAATCATTTGCGCCATGTTTCTCCCAGGGGAATTTAAACCTTCGTTTATGGTACTATTTTCTAAAATTTGTATTTTCGTTTATGATCATATTATTAGAGTTCATTTTCTAACCATGCGATGAATAACGTAGGTCCACAAAATATCGTATAACAAAGATTAATACTTCGTACAAAAATTATAAGAATTCATCCATTTGAACATTCGTTTGTGATACCATCTTATGAAATTGGCGGGCCAATATACAGGGTGTCTCGGCTGAAGGAGGCCACCTAAACGTCTCCTTTATTTTTAATGGCGCAAAAAAGATATTTATGGCATAATTTAAATGGTATCTAAGGAGGTAAACTTTCTTTTTATTCCATCTTATAGAGGCTGAAAAAATACATTTGAATATGCTTAATTCCATAACAAGATGGAATAAAAAAAATAAGTTTCCCCGATAAAAAATAACGATGATCTTGAAAAAACTATGAAAAAATAACCGGACAAAAGAAATTGTTCTTCTATGATATTCCTCCTTCTATTATTAGTCTATTAGAGTCTATTAGAGAGAATAGAGAGCCCCATTTTTTATTCAAGCAATAAACTTTAACGAATAAGATATTTTTCCTTTTGTTCGATGATCTTTTGCCAAAAAGAATAAATAAGGAAATATTTTATTGATTAAAGTTCATTGCTCGAATCAAGAAATTCGATTTTATTTCACCTTCAAATACCGAAATTACTTTCTTGCCAACCCAATATGTAAAAAATTGATGCTCATGTTCTTTTAACTCTTTAATTATTAACAACTCTATTGCAAAAAGAATTTCTAATTATTGCAGCGCGAGGAAAATAATTTGGCAAGTGGTGGATGCAATTAATAATTCCGTTGATTCCGATTAAATGTAATGTTACTCTTGTGAAATACACAATTGTGAGTCACTAAAATAAAAAGAGTACTAAACCTCGTTGAATGCATTTCTTCGAAGTTGTTTTTACGTTACAGGCGCATAAAGATTTCTGTGTAAATCGTGTAGCCAACAATTTGAGGTATTAAATGCCCAGCACTTTTTAAGACTCTTTGGCAATGAATGGCTGAAGTTACGTGGCCGTTTTTGCGACACCGAACGACCGTGTTGCGTCCCTATGTTTTACGGCTGAAAGTAATAGCGCCGGCGAAGTTGATTTCCGAAGCAAACGGGTAGCTAACGATTATGCTTCTAAGTGGGGGGGAAATTTAAGAGTACTTGATGCGATCGTTTATTTTCGTCTGGTAGGGTAATTAGTATATACCGCACTTCGCCAGGGATTTTAATTGAACCGTTAAACCGTTCGAATTTTTTGAGACGCTGTTATAATGAACAGAACACGAGCAATGAAGAAACTTTTGAGTCTCCATTTAAAAGAAATTGTATGTGACCGTATATAATTAACAGTCGGTGACCGTAGCAAGGAAGAAAGTGAGTAATGTTACACAATGTGTGATGAAAACATGGTCACACGAACGCTTTACATTTCCTAATCTATAGTAGCAACTTATACCGCCTTCCAACTTTGAATGGATTTCATACCCGAGGTAATTTCAAGCGAATTCACTATTTCTGCGTTACTCACAATGTGCGGGACAAGCGTTTTAAAACCGTTTTTATCGACTGTTTGAACAGAACTGGAAAGAATGTTACTTGAATGGAAATCCATTTTGGTAATTAACGATTTCACCGAAGTCAAAGCACTACGATATTAATTTTTACGAAAATTTTTATCTGTTCAGTTAGGAACGTTTTTTAAAGTGATAACTGCATGAAAATACTCAGTCTAACGATAAGAAATCCTCCAAAAGGGTACGGCGTTTGGCAGAGACTGCTCATTATTAATCATAATGCAACGCCGGAAACAATGAAATTCCCATTATCCCAGGTTTATTAAGTTAAAATAACGGTTTGCAATGCGGAGCAGTAAAGCTTTACGTCGTCTGCGATCATTAAATTCGGGACTCATCCCCGAAATCCGAAGCTGTCGTAAAACTGACGACGATAATTACCCGTTTCGAGGTTAATTGCCAGGTAAATGGAACTAGCCAGATAGTAATAGAAAGTTGCTAACTTTCCTCGTGCTGCAAATTTCGCATTTCCGCGGCAACGTTATAGGCGAGATACACATAACGCAATCTTTTTTCCGCGAACTTCTGTTCCATAAACTTTCTCTTAACTGTTATAATTTCGGAATTAGTTAAGTTGCTAATAGTTACTGGCGCGTTCCGAGTAACACTAACCGGTGGAAGGTGTTCCTGGCTGGCAGGTCGATGTAAGAACTTCATTTTGATGGTATCACGCACAGTGGGAACTCTTTCCATCGACCTTATACTACAGGCTTATAGTAATTGCTATTACGCTTTCATTCTCGACCACTTCGAACAACGCTTTCGTATAAAATAATACCACGGTTTGTAATTAGGCCGTAGCCTTCATGCATTTATTACGAGAGTGAACAGGCGTATCGCAGAACAGTAAAAGTGTTAGCAGAATTTAAGAGACCGAGTAGCTGCGATTTATCAACACGAAATCTACCAGCAGTTATTAAAATTTCTAATTACTGCAAGTATAATTAAAGTGTATAGAATAGCTAGATTAAGAACTGTGTCCTCACTCTACATTCCCCTCTTCTTCCTCCCTCAATAATTGCTCCCTCCCCTCATCTGGCGACTCTGTATACAATGATTTTATAAATGTAATAATACCTTCTTAAATATAGACAAATAATTCCGTGACCATATGGGTGACCGTAGTCGATACGTTAAAATACACGTGGCATAAAAATTGTGATAAAGAAATTAATTCAGCAATTTTTATAACGTAAGATATATTATTACTCGCCTTTAATGTTCTTAATTTTTAAGAGACGAAGTATGCAGTTTCTGTGTTTTGTAATTTTGCATTAAGACCCGATGATTTGTAATGAAAATCGAAATATTCTAACAAGTACACTTCATAGATTAATAAACACATTCCACATGTACATGTACTGTCCGTCCAACGAGAGTTGGCACAGAGAGACTCGTAGGTACCACGTGGTATCCCTATTCCGCGCTACACGTCCTCCGCGATTGGCCGAATCGCTTGACGAAGACAGCAAGCGAGCGTCTTGATTGCGACTGCAATAGAGCGATGTGGTGACGCCGATCTCCTATGATAGTGGTGTCAATAGTGGGGTCTCGCAGATCGCCCTGCGTCCCACAGTCAAACTCTGTCATCTCTTGTTGGACGTACAGTACATGTACCAATAATGATATCATCAAGAATTCCACAAAAACATCAATGATTAATACTTACCCATATTTTTCTTCCATCCTCTAAGTCCACCAACTGTGTTCTACTCAAAGTCTCAGATTTCCCGCAAAGTATTATGCATCACGTTGCAGCAGAACACTACCGAAACAAACTTCACACTATCTGTAACAGAAAATCAGTGAATTTTCACCCGGGAACCATACGAGGTAGAAGTTCACAGGTAAAATACAACGTACAGGTAGACGCAACCCGAACTAGCTAAACTAAAAGATATTAGCTTCCATTCGGCTACCAGCAGCAACATCCAAAATTCCCCGAGACTCCAAAACACACAGAACAGCGTTAGTTTGTTTTTGTCAAAAAAAACCCCCTCTCTTAACTAGATGAAACAATCTGTTACACTTTTTCGAGTATCAGCGCACCAAAACGAAATCTTGTGAAAAAGAATAATCTGATTTATCGGTTCCAACGTGGACAGAGATCCCCGTCAAAGGACTGGCTCGCGTAAATTCCTCGGAGAAACGTTGCATAAATTGGTTCGGACTAATGGGTATCGGAGTCTATCGAATCAATCCTTTGACAGTGTACCGTGAACGAAAAAAAAGAACTAACAGAGTCTGTTAAATCTTTGACAGCGCGATCGCGTTTCCGCGCAGTCGATTTTTGCGACGATTGCGCATTTTGGAACCGAACGGCTATTTTCGTGGACATCGGTTTACATTCTACATATCGGTGTTTGTTACTATGCATCGTTTGTACTGTTCATTATGCCAGGTGACTAATATGAAGCACCTCAAAGAGGTATGTAATGTCTAAAAAAATTATTTTCTCCTTTTTAGTGCATTTTAATATAAGCGTGGTTTTTAAAGTTTTTTAAATATATTTTTCTTATTCAAAATTCATATTTTAAATAGCGCAATTCTATTCTAAACAAGTTTTCCAGAAAATTCAAAACAGTTGATATAGTCCAGTTATATTCCTTAACCGTTCCAGTGTGACGCCGATTCCAGAGTCGTAAAGTCCGATCCAAAATTCAGCGACGCGAGTCGTTCCGGCAACATAAATTCTTCTAGCGATGGAAGTCGCGTGATCGTTAAGCCATTGGAAATCCCTCTCGATTTATTATCCGCGTCCTCGTCGTCGATAGCATAAACTCACGGTTCTCGTTTCTTTCCTACGCACCAATCGGGACTAATTTCTCTCGTACGTGATCTTCCGTGTCGCATCGTTCGTCTATACTGTGCTGGCCACCGGATTTAGCCGACCGGAAACGCTCTAGAGGAAAAAACGATCGCCCACGAGTGATGTTTCCGGTTAGACAGCTAAAGGATCAATCGGTTTGATCAATGGCATCGACACATGGCTTGCAGAAACTATACGACCTATTGAAAGCTGTTAGACTGTAAATAAATTGCACTCTGTTTGGTTTGTCTATTATTTATAAATTAATCATTGAAGATTGATGAATCCTGTTGACGAATATCTGTTTATTTGTCGAATTTGTTATTGGCAATTTTCTAAAAGTATTCTTTTAGAATTAATTTAGTGTAGCAAAGGGGGGAGGGGAGAGGGAGTTCTTCAGAAATTATTATTTGAAAGAAAATTGTTGAGCCTGTTTACATCCAAATCAGTTATTAAAAATTATCAGGCTTCTGGTATATATATATATTATATATTATATATATATATATTATATATATATATAGGTGAAGTATTAATATTTGAATTTTTTCTCTGTTCATATTTCTGTTCTTTACTATATTCTGTAAGAGTTTATGATGTATTATGGTTCACTGTTTGAAATAAAATATTCTGGAGCTTGCAAAGAGGAAAAGATATATTTCGCTTGTCCGACCATGGTTGGACTCATACTACTTAACAGACAAGAGAGTGGCGTGTTCTAGTTGTCTGATCACAGGTGGGGGATTGCTCTACTTCTTGGAACGGGGTATTTCAGTTTTGAAACTTAAATACGCCATTGTTGGATTGCGATATAAATTCTTTTGGTTGGAAATATCAATGTATCCTTAAAAAAGTAGTAAAACAATGTTATTGGACTCATGGTACATGTTACCAATTAAAATGTCTATAAAAAAGATAAATTGTTCAACAAAAAAGGCAAAAATAATTTTTAAGGTATGGCTTTAAACGCTTCAATCTCGAAAGTAATAGATTCGTTCAGAACTAGAATTACTTCCTATCAAAAAGGATGAGAAAAAATAGAGCTTCGAAACGAGTGGAAATCGATCGTTGTGCTGTTTTTCCTACCGAAAATATCGTAGTTCGAAATATCAACAGTTTTGCTAGAATCGGAAATTTAGCGTTCAAATATTTTTTCGAGATCCCGGTGTATCTGCCGCATATAAAATTCAACGAAAACTGAATAAAACGGTAAGCCAAAGTTGAAAGCTCAACGCGCACAGGGTTAACAACCGCACTCGCAAGTGTCAAAACGCGCCCGGCGAAACAATCCGGGGTTTACACACGGGACAGGGTCTCCGTGTATTCCCGCGATGCTTTCAGTTCCCGCGAGAAGTAGCTGTTCAAAATTTTCGATGCTCGAGCGGTCGGCGGGGTGAGGGTAAGGACTCAGGGTAAAGGTAAAGGTAAAGGTATAAGGGGCTGAGTCGAAAGAACGAGTGGCGTTGGATGGAAAGGGGTAGGGAGGGGGTTGGAGCCCTTCGCTCTAAGGATTAAAAACGGTAAATACGTGGAACCCGACACGCGTCAAGGGGTTTTCCGACGGTACTCTGCAGACCTGGAGGGATGCATTGAAGATGGCTGGGCGATGCAGGAGGACTGCAGAAAAGGAGATCCGAAAGCGTGGTTACGAATTCACAATGCCATTGTGTAACTCTCTCTCCCCTTTCGTCCCTCCGTTGCACGATTTTCTCCTACGGTCACCCTTCTTTACCCTTCCGCTCCGGCGTCCCACGTTTTAAGTCTCCGACAATCTCCCTCCCTCTCTCTATCTCTCTCTCTCTCTCATTTTCCTCTACTCTCTTCTTCCCTCTCCCTCTTGGTTCGTCTATCTAGCTTCATCCACTTGACGGTACTCGTCGTGAACGCCATTAATGGCTTCCGTTTCCGGTGTCTCAATCTCGCATTCTCCGCGCTTTGCCTCGATGCCGCGCGCTCTTTCCACCTCCTCTTCCTGCTCGGGATCCCCCACTTTTCCAGGCTTTCTCTCGATTTCCATTGAAAAGCGAATTTCTCGGTGGAGAGCGAATCCGACGCGTATTTGTCAACGTTTTATAAACATTCGCGGAAGACTTATGAATTTATAAACGCCCTGTCCAGCGAGAACGTCGACGACGACTAATGGAATAGTTTGACCCGGACGCAGAGCGTAGAAACTTTTTTGTGGAATACAGAGAGATGTTCCTGTCAATCTATGTCTTTCTATTCTTACATTTCCTGGATTATGTATAATTGATTGGCAGCCGCTTGATGCAAAGTGTTGTTTCCTGTATTTCGAGCGAGTTAATTATTCTGACGCGCACCAATATCTGTTCCATGTTACAACTCCTACATGCTATTTTAAATTCTTTCAGGTATTTGGGTCAGTTTACTTGATCTTCTGGATTGCAGGTGACAGTACAGCTGCTTATTATTTAGACAAATTCCGATTGTTTATATTTTTGGTTAATTCTGCATAATTATAATCATATAATGAATTACGTGTTAATTATCTAATAGCTTACAATAAAATCTACAAACATCAATAATATTTACTGAAATAGATATGTTCTACACAAAACATTGAAACATACTATACCAACCGAAGTTAACGCAAAAGTAATATTTGCGATTTCTATGATTCTAATTACTGTCATCAAATCTACAATTCGTCTAATGAATCGGTTACACAGATACAGTTATACATATAAGGATTACTAATCCGTAGATCTACATCCCTTTGTATACGTCGAAACATGCGACGATACATGAGACTCATGATGTATGTTACAACATATGTGCGTATGTACATATGTACTTGCAGTAACTACGAATAGACATCACAAGCAACTTGTACCGATGCAAGAATCAAAGTACCGTGTTAGTTCGCGAGCAAGACTCCATTGGGAACGTAGATTTCAATTCTCAATCCAGAACATACCCACTACAGAAATGCAATAAACTGAACGGAATATATGAACAAGTATTATTCGCAGTCTATTAAAATTGTTAAGAGAGGAACTCTATCGACTTTCTGGTCATTAGCAACAGCTTTCGTTCTATGGTGATCGTTAGACTGCGGATTTTATGCATTTATTTTGATTCGGCTTGTATATTTTATAACTGATGCAGAACATTTTTATTTTCCCGGGAAGAGAGGATTAAAGGTCAAAATATTCAAACAACTTCGTCATAAAGAAAGGGGTATTTACAGAGTCACTAATTGGTACACATATCTTACTATTCTCTTTCTAAACTTGGAATATAAATCTGAAGTAGCTTCTGCCTGTTCGAACTCTCATTGCCTGCAACCGATGCAGACAATTCTTATTTTGCACAAAACTCCGCAGTCCATTGGCAATAACACTAAAATTGCAAAATAGTCCTATTTGAAAGCACGCGTTTTAACATCCAAGTCGCAGAACAGACTGGGAAGAATCAGTATAATGCCGAGGTAAACTCAAACTGATGCAGGCTCCATAAAACTCAAGTGTTAACGCGATCATAACGCGTTTCCACATGTGCAGTGACCGTAACGGTGATGCGATTATGTTTATGGAGGCTGAGTAGCTCGAACAAAGGCCGGCTTTTTCGTAAGCAGTGAACTTATGACATGGTGACCATCGACTTTCTTTCATCAAGCTCGCGTGATCGAGTGCACGAGAGGCAGTTGGCAAGTGTGTGCAAATTAATGGCGCGAAATAGCATTTTACGGGGGTCGTTTATATTTGCGGTTGCGCTGCGCTTAACGCGCTGGAAACGATGACTTATGTGTCATTAAATATTATTCAGGCGCAACAAGTCGAACACGCGGATTGCGTGGCGCGGCATTTTTAAAACGGTTTACGAGCGAGATAGAGTTTCGAGGAACGTATGATCCCCATTAAAATACTTCTTTCTGCTTTACGGCTTCGGAGATTCACTTTAAATTGCCTCCGCTGCTACCGTAACGTCCGATTTGCATACGCATTACGGTTTCGTGTACGGATTCCTTTCATTTTATCGTCACTAACACGGATACTAGCTATTGCGTTCGGATGTCGGAATTCCTCGGCGGTTTCCGAACCAGAGGGAAGTGTTCTCCAAACGGTTAGTATACAACGAGCACTGAAACTCTGAACCCTTTAATGATCATTTCATTTAGCCCGCTCGATGCGGGATTTTACAATTTAAATTTCAGTGACGACGACTTTATCCAGCTGTCTCTGTGGTGAATGTGTCCACTACTTCTAAAAATTCAACATCGAAGTGATTTGTTGAATGAAATCAAAATTGGAAAAGTAAAGCGGATCACTAGATTGTGGATAGATAGTAAAGTAGCCCAACTCTTATTAACCATTATCACTACTAAAAATTGCTATACCATTATTAAATATATTGGTATCATATCAATTACTAAACATTTATGTTTTGTATGAGGTATATCAATTTAATATCTATAAGAAGAAAACATCATATAGAATGGAATTATTCTAGTTTGGAAAAGATATTTACAGAGAGAAAAGTCCACAAAATGACAACGTCTGTACCTACTGATCTTAAGCTTTTCAATAAATCGGAAGTGACATAATAATTGGTTTATTAAAGTTTAATTGGTAAGATATATTGGTACTCACGTCCTCTCGAGCTTGAAGAAGACACGGCACGTTGCGTCACGATCTCAGCTGTCGATGGAGTACTTTTTCCTCAGACTCTGTGACAGAAAGAACAAATTAATTAATTTCAATCGACCAAGCGTCAAAGACTACATCCGAATTAATATAAGAAACAGATAATTCAAGTTGGAATAAATACAATAAAAATTAATGCGAACGGGAACGAGAATACATTTAAATCAATGAAAAATAAATAACTCGTTTCGAACACAGAATTAATATTAATAAAAATTAAGCTGTGAATAATCTTGATTTTTAGCGAACGCTGAAACACTGCAATCGTGATACACACAGAATTATATGTAGTACCGATCGTGACGTCACTAATTACCCTATCTATTAGACAATTGTCGAAACGTGACGTCATGTATTGTTTCGAAGGGAATTGATGTCGCAACGCAGGTGTGAATCCGCGTGTTTGATCGTGCGCAAGCCCCCGCCATATTTAGTCGACGGGGCGATGGACCAATCGGTGGACCGGTCCCAAGTCGGGGGCAATCGCCAATCGGCGAGGATTTTGTTCGGGTCTCTCGCTCTTCTCTACAAACGAAAAATTCGCGAGGTTATCCACCTCACCCCATCCCACCGCCGCACCGACCTTAGCGGACCCAAGGGTTCGGCCGCGGCATCATTAGTATAGTGAGACTGGAAGTAAACACACGCTGCGCTGGTTGGATTATCTCCCTGTCCTACCCTGTGGCCGTGTCAACCGCGTCATTTGTTATCGAGACGGAGAAAGTATACAAGTGTATGATGCAACACGGTGACCGTTACGTGGTGAGTACGGTTTCTTGTTTCATCCTCTCGATATGAATCAAGATGATTTATTTGGCTTTTCATTATTTATAAAATTAATTCTGTGCTTAAGTGAATTATTTATCCTTCACCGATTTAAATTTTTCTCGAATCGTGTCGTTGCCTTCTCGCGGTACATAATTAGCTCTTGTGTTACGACGACCCATTGAATTTAATCGAATTTGTTATTTGTGTATTATCGTGCAATAGAAGTCTATTTAATTTCTGTTCAAATTACATCGGTGTGAACCATTACTAATCCAATTAGAAAACTTCATTTTTTATTATTTTTTTATCGAACTTTAACTAACTTATTTGTGGCATTTTTCTTATTAAAATGACATTGAACACGATATAATTTGAACTGTATGTATTGGATTTTACTATCATTTACTACGTGTGGCGCGGTCGGCGAGGTCACAAGAAATTGTAGAACTACATCCTCACGAAACGATCATCCCACAATTAGCTCAAGACTTTACTGTCTAGCTTGACGATATCAAAATAAACAAATATGTATAATTCAAATATACACTATATAAATGTATACAGTCATAACATCACAGACAACTCGTCCGTCATTTGTATTTCACCAGATTTGATCGTTTTCGTGGATCTAGTTCAACATTTATCGTTTGTCAGCCTAGAGAGCGTAAGAAATCGAGTTATTTTTACCGATGTTGTAATTTGTCTACTCCAATACCTCGCCTGTGCCACGATCACGTTAATCGCGCGAAGCTACCGACTGTGTCGTGCTATGCAAATTTCAAGTTCATATCCGGCGCAACATTCGGCTCGTCCAGTACATTGGTCGATTTAATCGGTCCGTGTTAATGTTTCCAAGCAAATCCCGCGTCGAACAAGCATTGCGTTGGTCAGATGCGTTTAGCATCATGAAATCGCTTAATCCCTCTTCCTCCATTTCCGTGCTTTATCTGTTTCGGTCACCTCGGGACATTAAGGATCGCTGGCCAAGTTGCGCGTTTTATAGCTTGGTTCTACCCCTGTTGGGAATCAATATTTGAATTAATGGATGCTCTAAAACTCTCTAAGAACTGGGGTTTTGCAATCGAGAAGTTAGAAGGTTGGACATTGTATGCTCGTTACATCCCTATAATGGGCACAAGAAAATCATTCTACATACATATACATTTTGTAAAATCTTTCTTAGAATTTTATATGGGGGGTAGTTTTACTATATTGTGGACATTTTTAAACAAATTCTAGAGAAACTCGTGAAATATTTAATCCTTTCTTCCTCGAAAAGAACAAATTATTTTAAACCATCGTGTACAACGAAATTATTTTGCATGTACAGTATTCGAATACAGTTTTTATAAAGGTTTCAACTTATACAATTGGTTAGGCAAAATGGGTTCTTAAAAACTATCTAAGATAAAAACGAAAAATGTTGTACGAAAGTAGAGTCCTCACTTTAAAATGAGTTCAAGTTTATGGTTATACTATTACTTTTTTACGAAATTACATGTTAAATTCGTCGAGAATCAAAAATTTTGTGTTCAAATACTTTTTGGACCCACTATATAATATATGTAATATGTATAATATGTGTACACGATGTATGAAACAAAAACATCGCATGCTTTTCTTATACAATTAGTTGTTGCATTACATATACATACGTATTTTAACAGTGTCATTATATTTTTGTACATTGCACTAATTTGAAATGCATATAATAGTCAAATGCTTTTACTCACTGGCAATCAGATATTCTTCGTCGTTTTGTAAATAAAAAAGTTTCACCGGTCCAGAAACCACAGCAGCTCGGAACGTTATTAAAAGCAGGGAAACTCAATTTAAATCAAAACATCGTTCAAACCGTGGCCGTAAAGAATGGGATTGACCTTTTTCGCGGCTTCTGCGCTCTGTAAATTAGTAGTGACATCGTGGCCCGTGAGTCGCATTTTAATTAACTTCGTCGCGTCGGTTCTTCACGCTGGAGAGACGCTCGCGAACGTGTCTGGATTAATTATTGGCAGCCACCAGGAATCCGATTTGGGAATGAAAGCTAACGTCCCTTACCATGGTCCACGCCAAAGGGCTTAACTATGAGGATCTTACCGACTGATTAGACTTGATTCTGTTCTGTACGTACGTACATAGATATACGCATTGTCCCAGACCGAAAATTCTATCAATAGGATCGAATACAGTCAGAAAAAGGAAAAATAGTATATACAGAGTAGGCCAAAAGTCACGTTATAAATCAGGTCTGGGAAACACTGCAGTTCAAAATCAGAGGGAATTCGAAATAACAAAATCGCATTGACGGTTTCGGTTCAGAAATAAATACAATTTAAAATTAATCTTATACTACATATACTTACAGACCCGGCTTTAGACAACATGCCTGTTCCAAGATTACATCGGTTTATCAATTTCGTTTAAACCTGTCAGATTAATATTAAGGTTATGGCTTACGCGACAGAATAATACACAGGGAAGCAACACAAAAAATATACTTTGTTTTATCATAGAAAACGAAGGGAGTGTAACGCGGCATAATTTTATACCCTAACAATGATATCGATAAACCCGAAAGAAACCACAACACAGAAAACATCTAGAATGACAAATACAATTCGCAAGCAACGGTTACGCGATCGAGAATCAATACGAAGGCGCAACGATCGCATTAACCTAAAATGTTCATTTCCAACAAAACTGAAATAAAATTCTATTTTGTTGTTCTTGATATACGTATAGCCATAGGAGAATTAAAATAAATATAAACTTTCTTCTTCTAAGAAATTCGGAAAGTCATTTCGTTTTCTCAAGGGCACAATCAAAACCAATTTTTGTACTATTTAGAATAAGTTTTATAACATTTTGTGCTATAATTTGTTGAAATGTCAAGCTACTTAAAGATCTCCATGCTCGTAGAATTTCTGTTTTTTATTAGCATAAAATCAGGTTATATGACATTTTACGACTTTTTATTTGAAATGAAATTTGCATCGCAATGTAATACATATATGTTTTATTATATTGCTCGTTCATTTTTACTTTATTTTTATTATTTCAAATAACTTAAATTATTTCAGATAACTATGCCAACTTATTTTGTTAATTATAATTTAGAAAAAGTTAAATTTTAATGTAGATGTTGATAATATGAAATCCGTATTGTACAACTTGCTTTATTTTTGAAAAAGAATGGGGTAAGAACAATATATTTATATGTGATATTAGGTATAAAGTACTTTCTTGTGAGATGTGTATTTGTACCACGGTTTTGTTGTTTCTTACCATGCTTTATGCAAAAAGTTTGCACCATTTCTCCGAATATGCACGAAATAATGCATAAATATATTTGTAACGTGCCTTGCTTTTATATCGCCATCCACCATTTTGAATTATCTTGTGACGTCATGTATGGGGATCAAATATTGGAACTCTGCGTTCTAATGTACATATGTATACATATGTATCTACTATACCGGGTCTATCACTATTATATGGTCTAAGGATTTAACGATTTAACTGACAAATGACGTTGCAGATGTTATTGGGATTGTTTAATTATTTTATTGTTAAATTGAATTAATTGTTAACACATTTCATTTGGCCTTTAAATGTATTTTTTTAATTCTTAGCATTTGCATACAGAATTCCCTAAACATACCGATAAGCTTAATAACATTTGATGAATTTTTAATTTAAAGTTTAAGGCTGTCAGAATTGCACAATTAAGCACCTACTTACCCCATTTTCCTTTTCAGTTCTTTGCCCCGAGCATTTACACGTGCATAACGAATGACGGAAAAAGTAAATGGCTGATATTTCACGTCACAATGTCTCATGAGAGAGTATACATATTTATATTTAGGTTGTTTATTTTAATGTTGAACGCACACGAAAGTGGACTGTCGTATGTAGTGGCGCATTGGCGAGAAATGATAGAAATGATAGGTACATCACGTCAGTAGTGCGGTTAAATGGACATTCATTTGTATACATTAGTCCGAGGAACATCACCACTGCTATATTATCTGCCACTGCATACGTCACTTCACTTGCCATTCAATTTAAATGGACATCTGCCGTGTTTGGCAAAGAAAATATGACGATTGCGCCTCTGAAATATTATTCGATAGTGGTGGCGATACAGTATCGATATGGTACACTACTGTGTCAATACTTAATGGCTTCAGTATCGTAATCTTAAATTACTAACAATATCAATATTTTACCTCTATCGATTCTGTGACTATTGATATTCAATCACCATTCAAATTGACTTGACGAATCCTATACAGATGAAATTAACCATATAACCAGTTATGTAGAAAATGAAATGAGAGTAACTGAAGGTTAAAAATATCAAGTTTTGAATCTAAAAAGTTGTATATGTATAAGAACACAATCGCAAAGCTACAACAAGCCAAATTTCATAACTTCAAAGTATTTATTTCTGAAGTGGTATTTGGATTATAGAAATTCTCTAATAGATGTCGTTGTATGAAATACGCTTAAAAATTTGTTAAATAATACAAAGCATAACAGTTTATTATTATCTCATTGTTTCTACCATAGATTATTATACGTATAGACCCGGCATAGGTATAAGATAGGCATAGAACGCAGTGTTCCAAGATAACGGAATATATGGTCCCTACGCATGACGTCACAAGATAATTCAAAATGGTGGATAGCAATATGTAAATGAGGAACAGTACGACTATATTTGTGCATTATTTCGAAGGGAAGAAACGACTAAACCGCAATACAAATATGTACATCTTTTCATAAGTAAGTATTTTATTTATACTTAACATCGCATACGCATTGTTTTTACTATTCTTATTTTTCATCTGTTCCTCATTTCACAAACTGAATCGGTACCTCGGTGTCAAATTGACACACTGGTAAAAGATCGGTGTCAAAACAGTTGTAAACAGTTATTTTTCGATGGTTTTTAATTTAAATTGATCAGTTAACATTTACGTCATACGTTTTTTGGTTATGTATTTCGCATTAAAAATATTAAGGTTACGGAGTGTCACGAAGTTTTGCAAATAGAATAATTTCGTTTTTCGTGTAGAGGTTGCATTGCTTCCATTTGTTATTACTTATCCTTATATTAAATCGCAAAATCGTGGTATATCTTAACAGCTAACATTCTAGACATCGTTTCGTGTGTCCTAGTGCTTTTATAACCTTTCATGCATTTTTTTGTTATTACCGGTTTTATTATTGGTTTTGATTTTCTGTTGAGGAAACGATATGACTTTCCGAATTTCTTAGAAGAATAAGAAAGTATATATTTATTTTGATTCTCTTAGGGCTATACATATATCAAGAACAACAAAATAGAATTTTATTTCGATTTTGGTGGAAATGAACCTTTTAGATTAATGCGATCGTTGCGCCTTCATATTGATTCTCGATCGCGTAATTGTTGCTTGCGAATTGTATTTGTCATTCTAGATGTTTTATGTGTTATGGTCTCTTCCTGGTTTGTCGATACCATCGTCATGGTGTAAAATTGTGCCGCGTCACGCTCCCTTCGTTTTCTATTATAAGATAAAGTATATTCTTTGTGTTGCTTCTCCGTTTATTATTCTGTCGCGTAAACCATAACCTGCTTGCCCGTGTATTATTCTGTCACGTAAGCCATAATTTAGTTTATATACAAAATTGATAAACCATTGATATTTCAACTTCTATTCCACCATTTTACAAGAACAAGTATTAGAAGATATTGCGTGCTGCTTTTATTACCATGTTTAATGACATTGAAAAATGTGATATGATAATCGCTTATGGTGCGTGTGCTGAAAATTTCGTGACAGTTAAAACACATTATATCAAACTGAATATCCTAATCGAAATCAGCCATCTTATTCTACTTTTTTTTAAGACGCAATAAAATGCGAAAAGAACATGGCTCCTTCAACATGAAAAAACGTGAACCTCATAAAATTGTAATATCTGAAGAAAATTTAATTTTTGTTTTAGTATTTATCTTTGACAATTCGCGCATGCGCCCCTCGATAAGTGTATAAATATTTGGAACAGTGGATCGTTTCCTGACAATCGAATTAAAGAGTATATTGACAGTAATGGACACCAGTTGAAACACTTGACCTTTTATTTTGAGAATATCTCGGTAAGTACCTTTGTTCATTCGTTACAAATTTATGCTAATTCATTGATTATTTGATCCATTGTTTATTTTATGTCAAATATTGTTGGAATTGTGTTTTGTTATTACATTTCGCATTTTCGTATTACATAAAATTACAAAATGACGGAGTTGTGTAACGTTATCTAGCTCCATGTCCAGTAGAATTTTGGTAGCTAGCACCCAACGGTAAAAATGATTGGAATATAATAATTAAAATTTGTTGTATTAACTTAAACTAAAGTAGGGGTTATCTTCAATGTAGCGTACGATCTTTTAATAATTTTGAAGAATGAAAAAATGGCGACTGTTAAAAGCAAAAATATCTTTTTCGCCGAAAAACATCAACTTTAAACATTTATAAAAATCTGACAAATTAAAATATTAAAAAAAAATCGTATGCTATATTGAAGATAATCTATTTTCGCATAAGGTAATACAACAATTTTTTATTTTTTCTATTCCAGTCACTTTTTTACCGCTGGGTGTTGGACACACATGGAGGTAGATAATATTATGCAACCCCACCATTTTGTAATTTTATGTAACAAAAAATATAAAAATGAAGTTAAAATGTTGCTTGATGTTCCCTAAAAAAGTCTTTTCTTTTATAGTATCTTGATATGCGAAAAAAATGTTAGATTTACTTCATTTTATTAGGGCTACATGTACCTCTTAACCCCTCGCCGTATTTTAACGAGTCACACTCGTCATGAAGATTTTAAACAAAGTATAACAACAATGAATGTTATAACTTTCTTTTTAAATTAAATAATGATTCGTTCGTGAGTATTAAAATAAATGTAGCCATACAAAAAATAAATAAAAATTAAATTTTCTTTTCTCTTCTACGACATTTTTGGGGACAAAGACATTTTAATCACTGTAACTGTAAAGAAAATGATACGGCAAGGGGTTAACAATGTCACAGACTTCTTATAGAAATATAGCATTTAACAGACATGAAGCTGAAATGTTCATTGATTGGACAGATCACTTAATCTTGAAGTAAATATTTCTCTTCACATTTTCATTTTATTATAATTATTGCATAAATGATCGTCAATACTACATTCTCCCCTGCATTGATATCATGTGCCGTAACAATTCGAGCACCCGCTGTATTTGTTGCAAGACAAAGCAAGAGGAAGTCATCGGATAAGCGTCCGAGATTAACTTTTGTCGTTCCATTTGCCAGCGAAGGAAGTCTGCGACGCTCGGCGGGATAGAGAGGTCTGGGAGGAGGAAATAAAACGGAGCTACTGCGAAACGGAAATAAAGTCCCTTATATGGTGTTTTCATCCCTTCTCTTCGTCCGGCTTCGCTCTGAAAGCCCTATCTCCTCTGCCGTCAGTGATTCGCTCACTTGCCAGCTAGCTCGTTGTATTTTCTCGAAGACTACCGTTATCCGCTCGAGTTTACCCGCTTGCTACACTTATTCGGATGATAAAGCGGACACCCCGAGCCCCGGGATCTGATATCCTGCTGGATATTGAGCCGCGGCGCAGCGTCCTCGCGTTTTTGACCCGACGCGCGACGGCTAGAAAAATCTACGGCAATATCGCGGCGAATGGGGAATCGTGTTTTCATGATTTTCGCTTCGCCGGACCGTCCACGGCCTGATGGGATTATATCCGTTGGCTCTCCTTACGGAAATCTCGAATTTTTATCCGTCTGTCCGCTACATATCCGCCGGTATGTTCTTCTTCATCTCTCGAGTTACGCGGGAATTTTGGGAGGATGTAGCCGGTTGATTCAAAACTGATCTTCGACCAATTTCACCGGCCAAAATATCCACAAAATTATAATAATTTATAGTTACTGTAATAAAACCTTCAGCCTGATCACCGAGATTACTTCTTGAACTGGTTTAGATAATGAGAATTTCATAGATCATTAAAATAGAAGCGTTATGTGTAAAAGTTTAATCCCCTATCTTGATCGGGACGGTAGTTGTAGTTTAACTCTGTGTTTCAGCAGTTTTGGGTCAATTTTTCCTGTCCATTTGCATGTGAAAATTTTAAAAAAATGTGACACATTGCAGTTATCGATCTCCATATTTGAGAATTTGTTCCGATTTTTCGGTTGAACATTCTGGCTATAAAAAATTAAAATCACAAAAAAAGTGGATTTCTGATAGAAATCGGAAGAGTTTGTCGATTATATTTTTACAGAAGTAATATATGTATAATCATAGCAATTGTTCTTGAATTTTCTCAGATTTTTCACATTTCTTCTTTCAGCTATCCTGTAAGAATTTTCTTTCTTAAGAAGATTTTCCGCGGGTAACATCACCACGAATACACTTATAAATATTACCAGTTCCGAAAGAGTCTGTAGAAACTTTTCTCAAATCGTTAGACTTTAAATAAAGAACTGAGTTTTCTTTTCTTCTACAAATGAACCACAAACAAGAAACAATTTTAAACTGTTCCAAGTCGAGATCTAAAGGAATACCATTACGGGTTGTACATTCTCCTTATTGCTTTCATATTACATTCGCCGTGTAATTTGCGAAGAGAAGGAAAATATTTTACAAATGATAAATGTTGCCATGCTTAGCATATAGTTGTTAAGCATGTGGAGAACGCCGGCGGGGTGCAGTTTTCATTTAAAGTACAAAAAACTGTGGCAAAAAATCGCAGGACAACTTTTAAAAGGGTAAAGAGGAGATTCTCTCTATAAAGTTGTCTGACAAGGATTATGCAACATATTTTTTAAACTTCTCAGAGTCATTTAAATTTGTAAACAGGTTAAATTATAGAAAGCAACTTCTCACTTTATCTTGCAACAAAGTAGGGTCTTTGAAAAAAACGAGACTCAAAGGTATGAAAATTTATGTTTAAGGATGTGAAAATGTAAATTTTACCCTTTAATGGTAGATGTAAAATTTTTTTGCATAAAATTACTGAAACACAAAGATATACAAGTTTTCCATTTTAATTTAGTGACCTTTCAACTTTATGGAGCTGAGTATAATACTAGCACTGCAATATTAAATTTTTCAAACGTATCGCGAGTACAATACATTCACGGGACCAGAAAAATTTCTCGCAGTTTGAATATTATACGAGATCATCTTCGCGCCCTCGTAATACAAACCGACGTCGAACAGTGAGTCCATTCCAGAAAAGTCGCTGTGAAAAAACCGCTGGAGTTAAAACTCGACGTCACACACCTTAAATTCATCGCTGAGAAATTATAAAAACTGCCTGATAAATATTCATCAGTCTCGCGAAAGCATCCGTCCAGTTCTCCACGGGGGAATTCTTGATAAAATATAATGTTTCAGCAATGGATAGCATTAATATTTCCAGCGTGCTTCTCTAGCTCGCCGGGGTTTATTTATTCCGCAGAAACAAACTGTTTTCGTTGATTTAACGTTATTACATTAGCTTTGAAAATGAAAGGTAATATTGTTGCTGCAAATCTTTAAGGCAAATATTAATTTACGGATATTTTTCGATGAGCAACAGACACTTATTCAATATTTTTAGTTTCTAATTTTTTTCTATCATCATTAGTAAGCGAGATATTTAGGTGACCTGCTTTAAATGCTCTACCGTTTATATGAAAATGTTTCCGTCAGTCTACATTTTTTAAATTAATAAGCAGCCTGATGTAGAATTGTATTTATACTATTAACATTTTCAATAACTTCCTGTTTTATTATCATCATTGTACATATAAACATCGATAACATAAGACTATAGATCCCTCGAAACCAAACAAGTTGCATCTGAATCATTTTCTTCTATCATCAGTAATAAGCGAGGTGTTCAGTGACCCATTTTAGAAAACCACGTATATGCATACCTTTAGCTGTACTAGTGAGATAATCATCCCCTATTGCTGCAACAATCGATTGCCTCCTCCTCCAAAAAAATCAGGGACAGAGATCAAAAGCGTCGCGGAAAGTGCCACAACAGGATTCTATCATACCCCGTTCGCATCGTCGGCAATTTCGATCGGAAACGCCGGCATAAATTAAACGAAACCTAAAATGTATTCGGCTCTATCTTATCGATGCTCGCGGAAATGGAAGCGCGGAACGTTTCTCGATGGTTGTGTGGGTTGGAATCTGCGGGGTGTGAAGGAAGGAGGTCGACGTTTCCATTGCAGCCTGTGATGCACTTACACGCTCGGCTGCCCCCGCTCGTTTTTGGCTACCGGAATCCACCCTTTTGCGTATATCTCGGCGTCTCCCGCGGATCGCGCGCCGTGCGAATGACAGAAGAGGGATGCATTCGATGCATTTTGGTTCCTGTGGATCGTAGGTCGAGCGGGAGACGGTTGCACCCCTATTCAAGCCTTCTCTTCGTTGCTATGTGTGTGCAACCTCGAGCCCCTCTCCCACACCCCTCTCCTATATCTACACAACCCCGACTCACTCTTTTCTTCCTTTCACCCCCTTTTCATTCCTTTTCTTCCGGTACATCGCTGCAATTTATGGACTGCTTCAGGAAGCCGGCAAGATAGAGAGGACAGGGAGGGCGAACCCGATAAATCGCTGGTCGTAAAACCCTCCAGTCCCCCTACTACCCACTGAACCCATTGGAAGGGGTACAATCCTTTGCTTGACGAGGACCCGGAGCTGGGTACTGTGCGAGGAAGGCCAGAGTCAGATGTAACTGGGGGTGCGAGTTACTTTGGAAATAATTTCAAGTCTATTGTGGTAGTCGCCGCAAATTTTGGGTGTAATTTTTTAACTCTGGAAACCATCCGAGTTAGGGTACAATTAATAATAACGCAGCTAATATGCAGCTATCTACCAAATTATGGTGATAAATGAATGAGATTTTCATAATTAATTACGGGGTGTCGCTGCAATGGAGTTCTGCACCGAGTAGGATATTATGCAAAATTGGAGCCCGCATAACCATGTCCTAACGATATGATTAATTGTATTAAGTGCACGATACAGGTGCGATTTGGGCACTTATTTCTTTTCTTAATCATTTCAATGAGTTGAGAGTAAGAAAACTGTGTTTTTAAATCCTTACTACAAATGGCTGTTATTAATGAAAACTGTATTCTCTTATCAATATTCAAGCATTGAAGTAATTATCTTCGTCTCTTTCCAGGTAATTATCCAGGACAAACGAATTCTAATTAGATGTGGGGATTAAGGGAAGCAACTCGTGTAATATACTGAGAAGACAAGGTAATTTTTAAGAATTTTTTAATGTTCAAATCTTTTATGTTGATGTTCCATCTTTGAAAACAGGAAACGTTTTATTTGTGTCGAAACAATTATGAACTCTTCACACTTGATTATATTAAGTCTAGGATAACCTAAACCTAATCTTCCAAAATTTTTCTTTCATACAACATTATATCAATGAAATTTCATGTCGAATCTCATTCAGATACAGTAATTATTTCCATAAATAATAAATGAATGCGTTCTAGTTTGAATAATGCGAATTTCAAAAGGTAGAATTGTAGCAACAACAAGAGCAAAAATAGAAGTGAAGAATGCAATGATGAGAATCATAAGAGTTGCTATTGCCCTGTATGCCTCGATCCATGTAGTACCAGTTTGTAAGGCAAATGAAAAATGGGTGTAGTGCATGGAATGTAACGATTGGGCACACGAAGAATGCACTGAACAACATGATTTATGTCATAATTCGTAATCAGATAAAAATGGTACGATTCTCTAACGAATTTGATTTATACTTCGTTCTTTCATACGAATGCAATTACTTTGCTTCTCTTTTCTCACTGCTACAAATCAAAGATGTAACATAAAAATGTGAATTAAATACTAAATTGCATGAATTGCAATTGAATCTAATTAAATTCTTTTTGGTTTTATGAAGCTGTGGTTAACACAGAAACTTGTGGTATAAAAAAATCAAATATTTTTGGAGCAACAAAACTGTAAGTTTCTGTGTTAACTATTAATTACTTTACTTCTCTTAATTTAGTGTTACAATTTAGTCTAATCTCTTGCACTGCAATTTACTTGCAAGCAATAATATCAACGCATAAAATTTAATTCTTTTTACAAGTAGCATTATTGTAAGAAAGCTCCATTGCTCCAAAAATGTTCGAATCTCGTCTGCTGAGTCTGCCCTGCCAGGTAGAACGCGAAAATTCTCTGAGGTTAGAAAAGATGCTTTCTCGCCGCGTTGCTAGTCGCACCTCCGCGTTTTCCCTCCCTTTTATTGGTACAGGTGGTTCTCTCGAGTGCCCGAGAAAACTGGTTTTGATTCACGATAGAATTTTTAGCGGCCTCCTCCGATGCTTTCTTCTGCCCCGCCACGTTCGATCAGGGGATTTTTCTGCCGTTTTTGTGATCCGATCGATCGCCGGTTATCGCTACCATGAATAGACTGTATGGAGCTTGTACGTGGAACTGGTTAGAAGTATCGAACCGAGTTTTTACGGGCTGTCAGAGAGTAAGACGTTTTGCGATGATTTAAGGCGCGTTCAACTGGCTGGGGTAAATCATTGACGATTTGGTATATTAGTTTCGGTTCGTGGAAGTATGCAGGGATGGAAGAACTTGGGGAAATTCTTAACGAGTTCTGTTGAAAACATGGATCGTGGAACTTTTTTGAAAAACGTGCTTACGTCGTTAATTCCGATGGAAATGGGTAAAGAAAAATTTTTTATACTAGTAGCTTTGAATAGAATTCGTATGATATACAAAAATTTTTTATATCTGCATACAAATCTATTTGTTAACCTGACTTTGTAAGTAGACTGCATGTATTTATGCAAGTTCTCATTCTTATAAATTGTTCTATTAAATCCACGATGAAATAATTTATTTGATTAAAATATTCCTTATGTAATAGAATAGGAAAGTCATACATATTTTTTTCTATTTTGCAAAATTGCAAATGGAGTGTTACCGGGTATATTACATTATGTTGGTACGTACGTCGTAAATTTCGTTTTTTATTGTGCAAGAGGCTACAGATGCTGTGCTCTATTGCCTGACTGCCATGAATAAACTCCGCAACTTGTTCAGAACTGGTTACAAGGATAATAAGTTTTTGCAATTTCTTAGAGAACGAGACGATTTAAGATGATTTAATGCTAATTAAAACAATTTCTTGTGGAAGCTTAATCTACCAGTTTCATTAATCTACGTGGAATTCTACGCGCATCTTTTACTAATTTCGATGCCTAAGATTGTTTGCATAAAGTATACATTTACACTATTGAGGAATTGATTTTATAATTCAATGGTTCTGTAAGTTTATGTTTTATTGTATCGGAGACCGCTGGTGTCATACTTCTGGCTGGTAGGGTTGGTTTTCCTCCGCTTTGTTTTTGTCAAGTCTCACTCCGATTCTGTTATTTGTCTTACTTCTCCTTCGTGGTCGCTTGTCTACTTTTTCTCCGTTAGATTCTTTATTTTACCTTTGCCACTTTCTCAATTCTGATCTTCTTTTTGCTAGATACCATAAATAAAGTCACAAAGTAGAAGACAATACTTGTGCACGGTATTAATTGTAGTTATGAAATCATTTTATTTTTAAGAACGTCACATTCTTTCTTATTTGCACAAATTGGTAAATTTATACAGTATAAAACACAATTTCTCAATAAAGTGGAAACTCTAATTGTAAAATACTATGAATGATAAAAAAATATTAACATGTTTTTTATTTAATTATTGTATGATTTAAATAATTCACCAATCAAAGTTAATCTACATATTCACACTTTAAACTATCTTCGAAACTTTCATTTCAAATGAAATGGCAGAAAAGTAATTAATATAAAATACACCAAAGTTCTTTAGAAGAAGCGAATATACAATCAGAAGTTTTAATTCCAATATTTCATATTGTACAGTCTTTCTCCTAGAATACCTTATTCAAAACATTGTTAATGTAAAAATGTATTACACACAGCACATATACAAGTCTGTGGAAAATTCATTATAATGCCATTTGAAGAGAACATTGTCCACGTAAAAATAAATTAAAAAATTCCATTAAAAGCCAATCGGCGAGATTAATTCAAAAGTAAATTATCTGTTCCGTGAAATAAATTAAGAGTCATGGTAAAAGGTTATTTATTTAAACAATTACTGCGAGCCAAGTATTACTGTGTCTGCCTTACAAATATTTCTATTAACCTTTGTAGACTATTCTAATTAAAACTCCAACTACGATTCAACATAATTAAAAACTTCGTATATCTCACTTTTATTATTTTTAGTCAGGCTGCTACAGCGCCAACGTTATCACCAGACTACGAATTTTTATGCAAAAGTAATAATTGTCTGCCTTCATTGCAAGAGATAGCAGCCAGATAGACATTTCATTCTTTCCTTCATATTTTTAACGAGTTGTACTCTGTTAAATTACATATACTAACCCTGTCAAACTCTACAATAAAATATTTAACAAATATCCTTATTTGTTCCAAAGCAGCGGACTTAGGACAGGTTCCATTTCCGCCGAGTTGGCCTAGAAAGACAGAATACCAGCACGGACACTACAATCACTGAACTGCTGATTATTTCTCTTCAAATCGCAAGTAGGCTAATCTCTCTCGAATCAGGGTTACCTTGCCTCACGCGATCTTCGAGAAGGAAAAATCGTTTCCCATCAGAGCAATACTTGAACGGTGATCAATCGGTGAATTAGCCGGCATAGTTTCCATCTATTAGACCGGGATTCCAAGTACAGTTGCGACAGCGGGGAGCCCAAAGCGCTGATAATCGCGCGAAATACGCAACCGTTTATCTGTGTACGGGATCGCAGCCGGTTGCAATAAAAGGAAGATGTCCGAGCTGGAGGGAAATAAATTATCCCCGGCCATCGTTCTAAGTAAATGACTTGAAATACCCGATGAGTCAATCGTAACCTTCCACCACTCGTAGAACCTCGTGAAAGGAAGATCCAAGCGTTGCGATGCACATTTCCCGGTCTCCTTGAGCCGGAGTGTTGACCTTGAGCCGCGCTTATGTTCCTCCGATGCATCCAGGTCCGGCATTCATCGTGGGGCAAGGGAATAGAATCATTCCTGGGAGTCACGGAACCATCCCCACCCCTCTCTCCTTTTTCATTGATTTCCTATAAAGGAATTTTATCCGAGTGTCCAGCTGCGCCCCGGGAAAAATGCAAAGTCAGAGAAAAGGGACGGGGAAAATGGACGAGGAATTCTCGTCCTTTTCCTTCATGTCAGCGATTTATTCGTTCTCAGGATGGCACGAATCAGCCGCGCCGGACCTTCTGCATTTCCCGGGGATTGAGCGATGACTCGACTACCAATGATCAGGCAAACCTAATTTCAGAAGCGGCTTCTGCACTGGCTAATTTTGTAGTTTTCTCCATGCTGTGAATTTTGATGGTTCTGCGATGTGGATGGGGTGACACTAGATCGTTTTGTGTTTGTAGGTTCATTAGAGAACTAGGTTGAGGGTAATTGTTTTTATCCTGACCTTTATTTTGTAATAATGTTTGTGAGATGGTGCATACCTAATCTGATAAATATGTACAAGTGTATGGTAATTTGAACCTGTAAGATATTATGTTTGTACGCGCTGTGACGAGGGACCTGTGCATGATTCACAGAAGTTATTTCTATCTTGATATGCTGTGTACTTGAGATGATAAAGATGCACAGCTATGTCGTAATTAGAATTGAGTACAAATAATTTAAATAGTATATCTTAACCCTCATACGTTCCTCAGGGTGAAAATTCATCAATTTACTATTCTCACATACTGTAAAATAGTTCATCTCTTTCTGTTTGTGTCGCGGGGTGTACTTCTTTAAAGTGTGACGCTATAAACGAAACATAATTTGTTGTATTAAAGTGTAAAATAAAAATAGGTGAAATATTATTCTAGACTTTTATATGCAACTATTTTCGAGGAATGTATGAGGGTTACACACAAATTGATTACTGATGACCAGGCAACTCTAATTTAGAGCCATTTAAATACTTTATTAAATGTTATAGATACTTTATTAGATGTCACACTTCAATTAGGCTTAAATTTATATTTACTTTCACAATGCCAAGAAATATTTCAAGTACATATCTGAAATAAGATGAAATAAATTTATTTTACACTTCAGATTATTAAGATAGTAATATTAGAACAATAGCATCTATCAGATACGAGAATTTGCGTGATACAAAAATATTCTACTATCAACCATAATTATCAGGTTATCTCATATGTTTGAAAGTAACGATGTAATGAGACAGTAACTCGGACGAGCCATAAAGGATGTTCGTGTACAGCGGTTAAAGAACGGTATCATAAAAGTAAGAAAATGACACCTCATTCAGTATCATGTACGGTAGTCTCTTAACACGTTTAGTGTCGTGTAGCCATGTTGCATATGACACCCCCCTTTCGGTCTTAAATTGAGAATTAGTCTTTATTACGGGATAAATAAACGTATATTTTATGTGTTTCTTGCAAGTGTCTCATATAATTTTTATTAAGACTGCTGGCAACATTCAATTCATTGAAGAATGAGTTCACACTCGATGCAGATTTATTTATTGTATATGGCTAGACTTACTAATAAGACATATAATAAAAAGCTAAACTTACTATTTCCTTTAGACCAATCCTGAAAATCTTCAAAATTTGCTGATGACAGTTCTGGGTCTAAGGGTATCCTAGCTAACCTAGGATCAGGAGAAGGAAAAAGGTTTCACCGATATTCTCATGGGGTAGATTCCTTTCTACATCGATACTCCCTACTATGTTTGTGCTCGCATAAAACAAGATTGGGACACACAGAGACTACGATAAGCGTTACTGACAAGTTTCAATTTTCTAGAGAACGTGTTCTTACTCTATGAACTGTTGTACTTTTCCTCTGCACCTTTTTAGATCAGTATCGTTCTCAAATTACTGAAGGTAGTTCTATGTCTTCAAATATAGCTGACCTAAGCTGAGAAAAGGCAAAAGCTTACGGTGATATTGTCTCATTGATTGGATCTCTAGCATATTGGTACCTTTTACTACATTTTTGCTTGAACAAAACAAGATTGAAAACACGAATTTTTATTTTTCTGGAGAACATGTTCTTCGTCATGAAGTAAAACTTCTTTTTCTTTTGGACCTTTAAACCTTCCATCAGTGTCGACAATTTTCAGATCACTGAAGCTGTAAATGGAGGAATAGCTGACCAAGGATCGGCTTTCGAAGGAGAGGAGCCCTCACGGGATGGATCACTTTTCTATATCGCTACCTCTCGACGTACCTGTGTCCGTATATCGTTTACATGTAATTTGGTGGGATACATATAAAGTGAAAATTTTAGATAGTCCCAGCCGATTTGGTCAGTCGGCCGTAACAGTCACTCGAATTGAAACACTCTGCCGGGAAAATTGATCGCACGTCCTTCCAAATATATTTGGCGTTAACCCGTCAGCGAGAATATTGCTGGAACGGTGAGAAATTTGCCATGGTGAACCGGGTATGCAAGGACAGGGAACTTTATGCGGTGCAACGTGAGCATAAATCCAAGTTTGCACCAGGCCCTTCGACCCTATTCCTATTAGATGCTTGCTAGACAGGTATCTATGTGCGGGTCTCGGTACATATGTAATCTACCCTTTGTTGCTTTCTTTTCGATAATATCGATCCTGACGTTCCTTCCTCGATATAATTCCGCCGTGCTTCCTTCTCGGAAGAAACTTTCGCGCAGTTTCTTGCTAGCTTATTTTTTATACCACGCGCTAGTTGCAAAGAATCGCGCTCCGAGCTCATTTTAATGATTTATTCCTTTCGCGTATTAAAACATTCCCGACCGGCATTTTTTCTCTGCCCTTTCGTATACTTTTCGAATAAATTATGACTTTATCTTTCATTCGTGTTCGTGGATTAGTTTATCTCGATTTGAAAAGACTAGGCCCGTTTATTCGCTGCAAGACACAAATGATTAACATTAGGTGTCATTCGGTCGTTGGCGAGTGGCAATGAAATGATTAAAGAACACGAGTAGTGTTAAAATAATTAAGACTTTCTATTTCTTGAGAGTTAAATTTTTTGAATACTTATTCGCAATTATTATAATTGTAAGCGCTTTATAGTTTCGTCTGACAAAGAGGAGGTGTAATGGAAGTATGCCTCCTGTGTTCAAGGATATTCACATCAATAGAATGAAAATATTATTGGCTTTCATGCCGCATTTACTCCATTTATTCATGAGTACTAAAAAATGCACGAAACTCCCGATCCATTTATCATTTTTATGAACGCTGCATTCATGCGAAGGTGTCTTTGAAATCCTGACGCCATCTTTGTTCTCGGCATTATGCGTAGCTCTCAAAGGGAGTAATTTTCTTTTATACTTCGAGAAAATGAATTCTAAAACACCATCCCTTCACAATCAATTTTCCATTATACAAATACTGTCAATATATATATCCACACTTTTAAATTTATTATTTAATCAATCTAATATAATTGATTGTCAATTTCACAATAGTTATAAAATACATTTTCCATATAAACTTTTTCGAAACGAACTTTCGCCATTTGTCAATTTATTTTTGCCACGAACAATACTATAGTCTGCATCAATGCATGTAATTTGTACGTTTTATCTGCATTCGTAACGACGTGTTCTAGCCCATTCAGAAACGTTGTGTTTTTACATCCATTCCCTCGAACCAGCTCGATTTTTCGAAAATACAAATTTCGGCTCGAAACTTCGTTGAATGTAAAAGTATTTTTTTCTCGGATTCTGTTTCATTTTTCGCTGTGCACAGTTCATCAAATGGAACAGTTCCATGGCCGACAGGGGTTGTGCATTTTCCTATCTTTTGATGCTTTTCGCTTCTGTTCGAACGAAAATTGGGGTACTCTGAAAATATCCAGCCAGTTCGTAACACGAAAATTTGGTGGTTAGGTCAGCCTTCGCAAATATCGCGGTATAGTATGCACGGTTGCCATAGTTCCACGTTTCGCGAATGTATATTTTTTATATTATTTATATTACCGCTTGTAGCCCTTTCTTTAATATTAATCTAGTGTGCCCATCTTCCGCCAACACTTTTATAAAGAAAAATTAGAATTCTGGTTCAATGGACTTCTGGAAAAAATATTCAAACCGGCTCGAAGCTTTAAATCAAAGACTTTCATTTTAAAAGTAGTATTAATAAATTGTAGATCTTCAAAACAATATAAATTTCTCTGCTAGAAGCTTCATCATACCCCAAATAAGTTTAAAATCTCATTAGACTCTTTTACAAACATTTTGCTATGCATATTTCTGTCCAGAAGATTAAAAGTGCTGTAAATGCAGAAAATCTATGGAACGTTTTTTCTATCTTTACGTTAGCTCATTACGAACTCTTATCAAATTAATCTGCTTCCAGCTTGAATACTAAAGAGAACCTTTAAAACCTTCCCTTTTGATAACTAACGATAATTTGATAAGTTTCGTGAAATGTTTGAGGGTTCAAATATTAATTTTTTACTATGATACTTTGAATTAAGATCTCAATACAATAAAAAGAAATTTGACTTTTTAAAGCTAGCATAAATAAGTGAAAGAAATGTTACGTGGATGATAGTCCTTACTGAGAAAGTATTTCGAGCAATTTAATGAAATATTATTATTTCAAATTTTACTATTATACTTTTTTAAAATACGTATGAAAAGAAATTCGATTGTTTTAAGTAGACACAATAGAGTAAGAAGAGAAATATACTGTGCTAGGTGTAAAGAAGATAAACGTAGCGAGGATGGCACCAACGTCAAACCAATTCGATCAACGTAGAAATGCGAAACCGATCTGTCCGTAATGTGCAAAAGGAAGGTGATCGCGTGCTCTCAATTTCCGTATGTGACTTAAATTCTGAATAGAGGGGCGAGGATTATTGGATGCACCAGGCCACTTCAAGAGCTAATCCAAATTCTGGTGCTGTCCCGTTTGAGACCAGGACTAACGGCGTATCGACAAAGAGAATTGTTTACTGTGCAATGTCTACAGTCTACACTAGAGCTATTTGAGTGTTAGCTTCGCTGAATAATTTCCATCGAATCAGTTTCGACTGTTCAGATGTTGGCCGACGGTCTCTTTCGATATCCAGAATAATTTTAGCGTATAATTAATTAAATTGCTGCATAACTAAATAGTACAAATACAAATCTGTAGAAATTGAGTATATGTAAAATATTATTTCCTGTATTAATACTTTCAGTAGATCAACAATCATTTTTATGAGCCATAAATGCATAATAGTGGTTATTATTTATTTTATAGCGTCTCTATAATAAATTATGCAGACAAATGTCTAATTGTATAGAAAGGTTTATTTTCTTACAACAGTTTTCTTCATTGAAGACTATCTTGGAACATTGAGGTACCTAAAATTATTTGAACAATGTGCACTTGCATTTTTTCATTGCATCGTTACATCGAAGAAATAAATTTACATTGCTGGTACCGGAAAATGAAGTTACAGCGAGAAGCTGTTCTTAATCCCACCTTAGTCGAAAGTTGAAATACTATTTAAATTTCAATTGGCGATGGCGAAATTTTACTTGCTAAAAGTTAAGTTACCTTCCTATTGTACTTTGCGATCTAATTAGTGCGACTACAGAAGTGAATTTTGTAATTTTATTCGGGCGAACGAAGAGAATACGAACCATTAATATATTTATGGTTTCATTGAATGGAGATTACATATGAATTATTTAACTAATTATTCTAAAATTATCGTTAGTTCAAATCAATTTAGTGTAGCAGTTTAATGTGCTATAATTGTCTAGAGTGTTGTTACAAATGTATAAGTTATAGTTGTAGCACAGAGAACTATTATGCAAACAAATAAACAATAAATAGATAAAATGGAAAATAAGTAGAAAGTGCTTAAACAGATCAATTCGTATAGTTTCATCGCGCATTCAGTTCTCAAAACTATTCATACCGATAAAAATTCGAATAAAAACGCTGTGAAAGTTTTATTTTATCAAAGAGGAGGGAGATGTGTGTTTCTGCAATGGATAATTTGTTAACTTACCGAAAGCAGGCTGACACGCTGAACAAGATCAATCACGATTTTCAGTTACGAACTGCATTAAACCTATTTACCCTAAATTTAATATAGGTATCGGTTACAAGATACAACCGCAGACGATCGTTACAAACGACAGGTATTAATTAATGGACACGTCCCGACCGGGTCGCCAAATAATCGAATAACCTGACGTGGGAACAAGCTCTTTAAGCTTACAAAATATACAGTCTCGTGTAAATATTAAACACGAACGATTATTTTGTTCCTGCAGGTGTAATCACAGTGAGAAAATTATGCCTACCAATTAATAGGGTGTAATATGTCTTTATGAATAGTAAAACATAATTCTTTCACTTTTATTTACTTTCACATATTCTCTGAACAATGTATTGTCCCGCTGTACCGTTATAATAGTGCACTTTTGATTCAGCATGTACACTGCTGTGCATAAGAAAGAAGCAGCCGGCCATAGTTAATAGAAAAGCGTAAAAAATCAAATAAGAACACAGTAAGTTCTGAAAAAGGATTCCGCTGTTTAATTGAATAGTTCTGAGAATATACAGGGTGTTTTATTTGAAAACTTTCCAGCCGAATATCTCGAAAAGTATAAAAGATATTAAAAAAGTGTAAAACACGTGTCCAAGGATTTCTAGGGGGGCAGTACCAGTTTTTTATTTGGTCTTTTTACGTACAGTAAGATGAAAAAAAACAGAGTTGACCTTCAAATGACCTTGAAAACGCCATCCAAATAAAAAACTAATACTGTCTCCCTCTTTCCCCCTCGAAATCCTTGAACACGTGTTTTACACTTTTTTAATATCTTTCATACTATTCCACATATTCGGCTAGGAAGTTTTCAAATGAACACCCTGTATATGTGTTATTGCGGATTATCTAATACTTGAAATGCAATAAATCAATTATTGTACAATACAATTTCTACATAAAGATATTGTTTGTCATGATATCTGATAATTATACTGGGTGCGTTATTCCTTTGCACAGTAGTGTATACTGTATTTGGTTATTATAATTGACGCATTGACAATAGTAGAAAGCTTTGCATGAGAAGGATTTGTCACATTCGTAAAATACACTTCAAAAGGACAGGCTAGTGTGCCTGTTCGTGACTGTCATTATCGACTCCCGGCAAATTCACAGTGCAACATTAAAATCTCATTTATCAATGTTAGTGTTTCCTAAGCTTCGGTTTTTATCAAATTATATTCACAAAAATGCCCTGTCTATAATTAGAATGCCACTGTCCATTATTATGAATAATAAATTCATGGATGTTGTTGCAAGCAGAAGTAATTAATAACAGAGAAGTAAAGGATCTCCGAAGTGGTCGAGCATCGTGCAGAAAAATGTGTAATGTTCTTCAGACACGCGATTCCTCGAATAGATCTAGCTGACGTGTCTGTCTATTGCCGGCTGTTTCTACTTGTGATAAATGAGGACTGTAAGGTATTGTGTAACATTACATTCTCCTCATCGATCTTTTTATCTTCAAAGTACATATACACTATTAGCACCGTTTAATTACATTTAGTAATTACGTGTACGCAAACTGTTAATATTTTGATCAATATTTCAGTGCGCAGAGTAAATTCATTATGCAGAATGCATTAGATTGTGATTGTTGATCTGACAATTTGCCGGACGGTCAGCGTTTAATCCAGAAGATCTCAGACTATGTACGAGCTTACGATTCCATTGTTCGCTTACTCAAGCTGGAAGATAGCTCGCGACAGGTGTCAGTGGCCTCGAAGCATGTGATGTTAGGCTCTAAATAGATAGGGCTAAGACTAGGTCAAACGGCACACGTTATACGAGAGAGACATTGTTGCTGCTTTAACGCTATCACAAATCTAACTTTAATGCAAATTCGATTACTGGATTGTTCTTCGAAATATTGTTTACAGAAAATCGTTCATCACACGAGCAATTATAATCGTAATTATACCGTGTTTGGTGTCATTTTAATTAGAAGAACCAGACGAATATGATGAATACGACGCAAAACTAAAAAATCAGAAGAGTTGCAATCGTTTTTCTGATTGAAATGACACCAAACACGATATAGTTACCATTATAATTACGTAGAGGTACACGAATTCTGAACTTCGCTTGCTACGCAAGTAATATGATCATAACCGATTGATTGTATCCGAGGTGGATTCCCCCAGAGATAAAATTTGAACAATTACGGTAGAGACCTGTGCGACGGTTACGGAGAGGTCACTGTAGTTTCTTCGTTCGAACGAAGTTTGGAAAATGAGGCAGTGCTAGGGGTTGAATGTGACCCAGTGTTGGTCATACGAAGGTTAACGAATTTCCTGCCACGCCAATCTCCTGTCCGGTGTCATTCACTGTGGGGCCGGTCATCGGTGGCCGACACGGCATGGATTGTGTTACACTATCTATCAACGGAAACTATCCTGCGCATTCGCCGGTGTGCGGGGGCTGCGATTACGAATGCACTTAGGGCTGGGGCCACGCACCCGCTGCCATGTTCAACAAGATGGTTCGAGCATGTCGTTTCCCAGCACGCGAGTCTTGCCCCGGCTGACTCAGTTCCTGATGTATGAGAGTTCGCGGGGGTCTGCTAGAGGGTTGGGTCTCTCCTATTGTTCGAACGGTTAGTCGAACTGACAGAGGCTCCGGGAGCCACGACAGGTGTCAGTGGCCCGTGCACATGCGACTACCGTATATACAAGGGCCACGCGCGGCGGTTGTTTTGACGCGGCTATCTGTCAAACAATCCGTGGCTGGCCATAGTTCTGTCCTATGGTCCACAGAACGGGAATCCTCCGTTCCCTGGGCCGCGGCGGGATGATTAACCACGTTTAATCACGTCCCAGGACGCGGTTTACTATTAATCATTGCCTACGAATGGCAACATTTGTTTCCGGTCGACGATTCGAGACCAAGGGCCTCGAACATGCGCGGGGCGGCTAATTGTTGGCGAACGGATCGTTCAATGTCCATTAATTTCGTACTTTGCTGCCGGGCTGATGGGAAGTCGCCCCATCAGGCGCCTGCCCTACGGATCTTTGAAATATTGGCACGCTGAGTGACTTCCGTCCGTCATTCTGGACGTATAGTAGCTGTCGGTGACTTCGGTTATTTCAGTGATACTGTCAGTGACGATTCATCAATGCGCGTCGTGTTGATGTTTTATCGAGATCTGAAGGTCGATGTTGGATTATTGACAATAATAATGCAACTGCCAAAAGAGCAAAAATGAATTTCGTCGTCCATGAGAAACACTGCAGTTTCTCTATCTTAGAATAACAGACCAGATGTCATCGGACCCATAGGTCTGGTATTTGTCGTATCCGAGGGCCAGGGTAATAAACGATGCAACCTTGGGTTTTTGTTTATTTCAAGCAGGGGCGAAAGATTTTCTCTTTCGCCCCTGCTACATTATTTTCCTCACTTCGAGTCCGTTAGCCGAATTGTCTAGATCGTCCTTCCCCGCTGTTTAATAAAACAGTTTTTGAAAAGAATTCTCTAGTAGCGTATTCAATCATTGAAATACCAATTCCCAACAGTCGATTTCATTTTTTCAGAAATGGAACGGCTATTGTTTCCTGATATCTTGCATATAACACTGTCCAACAAATTTCAACCTTTTTTTTAGATAAAAGTCTGCTCTATCGCGTGGTATAGTTCGATTTTCCGTTGGACCCTTATTTTTTGAGATAAACTAAAAAATATCCTCAAAAATTGGTGCAAAAGTGGTGTCTCTCCGTCTTTAATCATTGTTTGAACATGTTTAAAACAATCATAATGCATTAATACCATTAACACCACAATATTTGTTTAAAGTTGAAAAATATGTTTTTTTTCAAAGCCATGTTTTTCAAAAACTGTGCGTATAGGAGAAAAATTAAGGACAGATTCGGAATCAGCGCAAAAGACTCTATAAGAAGGACCCAACAGCATATTAAAATCAAGTTTGTTGTTGGACAGTGTAATTAGATGACAAACAGCATGTTTAATTTCTATTTAGCCAAAGTCACATTAACTGATGAATTAAGAGCTTCCACAGTACAAGTTCGATAATCATATATCTAGAAGTTATGCACGGTCTTCGTTGGCCCATATTTATGGTACAGTTGTTTCCCAAACAAATTGTTTCGTACCTCCATTGTAGAATGCAACTTCCGTGATCAGCAGATTTACGGTCAGCGCTTTATTC
This sequence comes from Lasioglossum oenotherae, assembly GCA_028455765.1. Lineage (NCBI taxonomy): Eukaryota > Metazoa > Arthropoda > Insecta > Hymenoptera > Halictidae > Lasioglossum > Lasioglossum oenotherae. The sequence goes on along the minus strand of CM052279.1, from coordinate 7,172,972 downwards.
CTCTACGCAAATTATCGTTTCCTCTGGAATATAACCACGAATACAATAGATTACCGTAGCCCGTTAGATGGAGAAGGCACCGTTCACAATTGACCAATGCAAACCGACAAATATTACACAATGAATGTTTTCACTGAACGGATCGGTGTTACGTGTCCTCGCGTACTCCATCATGTTTATTGCAAATATATTCCACTTAACATTGTCGACTATTGTCTGCTTTCGACTGTTCAATCGCATTCCAGCGTGAATTATATTAGTCTCTAAAAATTAGTTACCTTCTCCCCTGATTTATAATTAATCATTTCAAAATTATTATTAACTTCCCGTCACTTCATCAATTATTAATAGATAGCGGATTTTATGCATTTATGACGAAAATGCGTAGGTTTAATTTAAAACATTCAAACCATTACGCGAATTTCAAAATACTTTTATATCGTTTCCAACCTATTGAACATATTACGAGAGAAAATTGATTTCTATATCACTCCGGTTTGTTGCAGATCGAGTAGAAAATTTTTACTTTGCATAAAAATTTGCTGTCTAATTAACAATTACTGATAAATAGACTGCCGATTTTTATGCGAAATAAAAATGTTTTCCATTGATTGTGGGAAGCAGGAATAACATAAAAATTGATTTCATCCTTTGTCGACATTGTTAGATTAAAAGCAACATTACGACATTCTTGAATTGTTTAAATCTTTTGCTGTTTTATATTTCGCTCAACCAATTTCTTCATGAATGCATAAAGATCCGCAGTCTACTGATAAATTACACTAGCGGACTTTATGCGTTTATATAATAAGAATAATGTAGGTGAAATTGTAACAGTAGAAAGATTAAACGAAGTCAATTTTGAGATTATTAAGGAAAGAAAGACTCTTCTGTACCACCGTTGCCAAGTAGGCTTGTATTCCCCTAAAAATGCTACTCCTACCACTAATTGTGGCTCGATTCTCCTCATAGTGGGAGTAATGTGACGCTGCAACGGTCATCCCCACCATTGATGCTTTCGTAGTTCCAATATTATTATCTTGCCAATATTTTGCTGGAACCGAAAATACGCGTGTGACTCGGGTCGCGCTGCATTCCTTCCAAGTGACTTGTTTTTAGCTCCCAATAATATCAAGTTATCACGTCAGAGGTGATGTTCGCGTTTTACGTATTCGCCGGGCAGCGCCGAGAGATTCCCGCGGGGATCAATACCGACTCGTACTCGTTATTAAATCGCGGACATTACGAAGCAACGTTACAACCGAGTGACAATTGAGCACGTCGCGCTCGGATTTCCGTGCGTGTGCACACGTACAGGCCAAAGTGAGGCTGTGTTTGCCACCGGGAAGAAATACGATCGTTCGAAATTGCACTGGATACAGATTGCGCCGATAAGTACACACGATCGACGCGATTTCAAGGAACACGATCATGGATTTCCCAGCTATAAGCCCGATTTGTCTAGCGATCGCGACTGGATATTGGGGAGCCTGCATTCTTCGAGTTCTTCGCGTCGGACGGCTCGCATTTGTCTTACATGTAACTGGTCAGGCACTCTAATTTGTTCCTTAGTCCTCTCGTTGCTTCTGTTGGAAAATTTGCGTCTTATATACTTCTGATATCTGCAGGTGCTCGGAATTGAAAGCAACTACAGTAAATCCTCTATAATCGCAAAAGCCTCGGGGGGATTCGTTTGCGTTTATCGTAGGCGGGTAGCTATTTTTTTGAGCTTCAAATACCGAGTTCCCTTGTTTTCAACGCATTAAAATCATTTACAAAAGAACCAAGAGTTTATGTAGCCCCAGTATCTTGCAATTAATGCAATAATGGAACATATAATTGCAATAAAGATTATAGCAACAGGTGTACTGAAGACGTATATCAAGCTTCAAATTAATTGACCGAGAATTATTCAGTGTCTTTGTAATAACAATATCATTAAGTGAAAGTACCAATAAAGTTCCAGTAAACTTTCAATGGATTTACATTTATGATTTTTAATTTAGCATTTAGGTGGCAGCATTAATAGTATCCATAAAGATCGCTTTAGATTGTATGCAACGCCGAGTTTTATGCAACTTCAAATAACGATCGCTATAAACCATTGGCGTAACCCCTAAGTCGTTCAGTTACGCAGACTCGGTACTTCTACGTAGTAAATATCTATAATAAACTCGAACAACAAACTTCGTAACAAGCAACAATTCATTCTAACTTGCGACCATTACGAACTTTATTACACCGTTACACAGCAAAGCATCATGATGCTCCTATTTATTGACACATTAAAATCAGGATCGTATTATCTTTACCGCCATGATCCATTTAATAGTAATTGTGCGAAGTATTAAATTACAGTTTAATGCCATTATTCATTTAATGTCGTCAAAGTGTAAAACAAATGCAAATTGCTCGTAACAATGACATGAATTTGATCGAGGAACGACTTGACCGTGGTTAGAAGAATTTTCTGTAACATTCTACAGATTCAAACGCTCTCGCGTCGTTTAAAAAAATTTTTTCACGACTCAAACTGCCATAAATTTGGACGTTGACGCATCCGCTTTACAACGACCCCATAAAACTTGATATTCGATTCTTTGCTGCCGTTTTATTGTGCTTTAAATGAAACGTGTGCTACCGGTGTTAGAATAACTCAATATACACAGTGTTTCTATTTTGTGTATATGCGATTAGGCTACGTTGTCTACTGCGAATAAAAATATAATGGATTTTAATAAAAATTGAGTCACCGGAATTTAAATAGAATTATGTTAAAATTATAAGGAAAAGTGAAATTTCAATATTTTTATTTGTTGATTAGAAAATTGAGGTTCTAATATTTTAATCCAGAGTGGTTTGAGTTGCGAAAAATTGGTTTAAAATACGTAGGTACGATTTTTCGTAATGGAGCGTGCAGTGAAAGGTACGATTTTTTCATAAAATATGTTCTTGCGTGTAAAATAGAGACTTTTCGTTAAAACTATTTTTAGCTATCTCTCGCCGTTTTTGACGCAGTCTACCTGAAAGAAAATTCCATATTCTTTTGAAAGCATAATTCCACCCCTAAAACTGTATTACGCCGCGAAAAACAAAATAAGTTTACGTTACGGATGACTTATCCGTCCTGTACACAAAGTTTCATAATTTTATGAATTTCCGGGGGTACGTCAACTTCCCTTTTGAAATACACTGCTGCAAAGTTGGTGGTTTAAAACCGCAATTATTTTTGCGCATACCCAATGCAACCCCGTAAGTTTAAACGAATTGATTTAACAGGAGACTTCATCTTTTAAAATGAACTGGAGCAAACTGCCCGACTCTTTCGGGGGGTAATTTCATTTAATGAATTAATATATTCCCAACTAACTGTAGAGTAGTTAAAAATTGAAGAGTCAAACTCGTAATAATTTTTACACGGATCGAACACTGAAAGACTGATCCGAACAAATTGGTTAATCAAGTGAACTGCTCGTTTCAAGGTTCTCCGACATTTTTGGTATTAACAACCCTAGTGTTAGGCGACACACCTTTGAGCGGCAGCGCAAGTAATTTCCGCTAGATAAAGCATCAAGTTGAGTTGCATAACAATTAAAAATCGCCATCGCCTTTAGAAAGAGCCCACAAACCCCCGGAAAATTAATTAGAACGAGTCGTTCCCTGTGACGAGGGAACGTTCCCGATCGCCGTCGTTGCTGAAGGTTCCTGGGGGCTGGCAGATAACATTTTCCACAGGCTGCCCCATAGCCGGGTCGTATTCTTTACTATCGAATCACCGTAAAAGGACCGTGTTCCGTTTTGCCTTCCCGATTGGATTACATTCCGCGGGGGTTGCAGCTGCATTGCGGAGGGGGGGGGGTGAATCTTGTGAGCCGAGAGATAACTGGCGGTGGGAAACTGGGCGTCGGAAAGAAAAGAAAGGGACAGAGGAGTTTGGTAGGGATAGAAGATGACGCGGATCGATTCTCCGGGGGTCGAAGTCACTTCTGCGAGTGGTATCCGCGGCAACACTCAAGGGCATTCCTCGGGGTTCGAGCTTTAAAGCCCGAGCAGACAGGGCGGGCTCGGATCGGTTGCCCTTCAAGGCAGGATTCTTGAGCTGCGAGATTGCTCGTTTCGTTTGTGAAAATCCGATACAAGGATGCCGGGACTAAGAGAGGCCTCCCTCCTGCGCCTTTGGCTTCCCTCGACGCAACCCACCCTCTACCCCGCACACCAGATCAAACCACCCCCAGTGTGCACTGTCGATGTAAAGTATTTCCCAGGGAAAAACTGTTATTGCTCCTTGGCACCACCGCGCCAGAAGCTTCCCTAGGTCCTCTTCACGACCGACTTCAATTTCCACTGTTCGCCTAGTGTTCGACTGACGAGACTGTCGTTTTCCCTACGCTACTGTGTCCTTTACGGTGATCCCGTTTCGCGGTTCCTACGGGGTTTCTTCTTCTCGCTAGCTTGGACGCGCGCTGACGCTTGCCACAAACGAGTTTCATGGGGCGAAACACTGTGGGACCTCCGGAGGATGATCTGCTGGGGACGTTGCAAAATTGATCAGCTCGCTTCAATTTTCCTTAATTCATTCAGACCACTATACGGCTCACTGAAACATTTACTGACGTGTTTGCTTTACTTTTGAGTAAGCACGAGATTAGTCTACTATGTGGATGGTATACTTACAAGGGTGGTTCCAAACATGAAGTTACTTTTTTTCTGTATTTTTCTGGTGATCGATCATATTTTATCGTATGAGGTAGTAGGATTGAAATTATTAACTGAAACATTTAGTGTATTGGTAGTTAACTATTCAAGGTTCTCCACATACTAGATTTTCCAGATACCTTAGAATTTTTATGGAATTAGATTTACAGTGTATAAAATATATATGCGATTTCTTCTTTTAATTGCATGAAATACTCAATCACAGTGGAACCTCGCTCGTTGCACGTAACCGATCATAATTATTCGTAGGCCACCGTAATCCCCACCACGAGTTCCAGAACCTTGAACACCTCGTGGTAGGAGTCATGGTTGCCATTAGCGAGGTTCTACTGTACATCGAAGTCACTTTTATATATGTTCAATTAGAACCAAAATGGGCGTCATGAATCTTAATGTTAGGACAAAAATGCGTTGGATTACAAATGTAAATACGTTCTAATATTAACTTGGAAAATGAAAATGAAATTGGAAATAAGTCATCTACAATCAGGAATTGTATTATTGAATAAATACGTATAAAATTCTGTACTTTATTAAATTAACGAAAAGGGATATCTAATATAATAATAATAAACGTGGCATTTGAGAATCATTGTTTGAGGTTAGAGACCAACGCTTGCGTAAAAATAAAAGATATGAGATCTCTGTTCCAGTTGCCAGGTCAGTGTTTCTTTAAAAAAAACTGAGTGGTGCATGTACTTTTCCCTCAAATGCTTTCTCGCCAAGAGCAGTCGATTGAAATACGTACCCCGGCACGGCCAAATATTTTCCGTACAAAGATAGGTGTACACACTGGTATTTCGCGTGGGATATTTGCTCCCTGAAATATTTTATATTCATCGTGGAACGGATATTTTAGATACTGAACATATTACCGGATTCGATGCTTCTCTTATTGCACACTTGTTTTATAAATATTGAATTCCGGATATTGCGGATATTGGGCCACGATGTTATCGGGCCAATAAAATTTCCACTTGCTACGAGAACTCATAAAAATTCTATCCACCTTGCCTACTGTATGAATCTCCTTTTCACTTGCGAATTAAGCAACTTCGGAATTGTTCTTTGCAACTGTCGATGCACGGGATTGAACTATTGCACAACACTAATATCTTCGTTTACTCTCTTTTTTTACAATTGTATTCTCGATTAGATAAATCAAATTAAGAACTTTCTTTCTCAGAAAAAGTAGTTCCAAAAATTGTTTCAGACATGTCATTAATCAATTTGTTTCTGCTCATCAACATGAACATCTGGAGTAATCTACAAGGCTGCAATGAATATATTTTTATTATATTGAAAGTGCTTCTTTTTTCTTGTTTATTAAAATTATATCTGTGGACTGCTCCATTCGTATTTTAAAAGTGAACATTTCAAATTTACATATACAAGTTTGCATTTTTAGATAATACTTTACGTAATAGAGGGTCGGACAACATATTTTTTACCTTCTAAATTTGCTGATTTATCCACCAATTTTCAGTTTATTTATTTTTTAATTTAGAAATTTTTGTGTACATATACAGTGAGTGTAAAAAGTATTCGTACGCCTTTTAAAATTAAATAACTTTTTTATAATTGTACCAAACGACCTGATTTTTTATGATCAATTAGAAGCATTGGTTTACGAAATGATATGCAAGAAACATTTTCCAAAAATTATAAGGTTACATGCAAAAATAAAAGAGGTATCTTTTAAAACTTTTTTTATTTGAGTCCTTAAAGAAAATTTAAAATATTTGTTTTGTAGATCTATAGTAGTTACATACATGCTGAAAATTTCGTCGAAATCGATTACATAACATACACACGAGCTACAAGCGGTTAACAATGGTGAAAATCGTAGTTTTACACGACTTTTGATCAGTTTCTGCTTAAAATCTACAGAATCGTACATCTTTCGATGCGTGTCGTTTTTTCCTGCTTCAACCGATTTTGAGGAAATTTTCAGTATATGTATAACTAACGTAGATCTACAAAAAATACATTAAAAATTTTTATTTTTTATTTGTAACTTCGTAAATTATAGTTTTTGGAAAATCTTTTTTGCATCAGGTCGTTTGGTAAAATTATAAAAAAGTTATTCTTTTTTTGAATAGTGTGCGAATACTTTTTACACTCACTGTATATGCGTACGAAAATTTCCAGATTAAAAAATAAATTAACTGAAAATTGATATGAAAATTTAGAAGGTGAAAGATAGATAAATACCACGATAAATTAATTGTACAATTACCAGTGTAAAACTGTTACCACCTCATTCTCCCGTAAATTATTCAAGCATAATTCCCATAAAATTGTTCGAACAAGATCCTAACCGACACCGTTTACGAGTACCGTTTTTAAAGTGCACACGGATGGCTCGCAAGCCTGCACTGTCAGATTTCTCGATCGCTGCTTGCGATATAGTTGATCCTATGACTAATTACAGTTCCGTGTAAAGCATGCACGAGACTTCAGAACGCTTCGGCGGCTCCCCGAATCACGAACTTCGAAAGTTGAAATTAAAATGAGGAACGGCGAGACTGTTTTTTTTCGGAACGCGGTGGAAACTGCTAATAATGGCGGACGACAATGATGAATCGCAACCGGTCGCCCGTCATTTTTACGTGAAAAATTAGCTCGCTGAAAGGCCAGCTGCATATTTACCATCGGGCCGAGAGATCTTGATACAACGCGGCACGGAGAAAGGATTCGTAAAATTGCATTTGGTCAAATTGGATTCTGGCTTATCGCAATATAACGCGATTAAGCGGCGACAGCCGAAGCCATCGTAGTCGAATTCGTCTGCGTTCACGGGCTCGCTTGATTATTGAAAATGTTAGCGGTGAAGTTCTGCCGAAAGGTTAATTTTCCGAAAGGTGAAATAATTATTTGACAGCGACTGTGGCTGACGAGTCATTCTTTATGATTTCAGGTAAATGCAGTTCTATTTTGAGCGAACGGACGAACGTCGAGGAGGAATACCGCTGGATAATTTTCAATTCTACGAAAAATTTCCTTTTCGCATCGTAAGTGAAGTAGTTATTTTAGTTTCTCAAAAAAGCTCGTTATTTGGTCCATTTTAAAAAAATGGTAAATCTTTTTTTATGTTGTCTGTATACGTCTATATTTTTGTAAATTTTTCAAAAACTCGGTTAACTTGAAATTAAAATTTTCTGTGGAAGATTTTAAATGGTTAAGAAAAAGATGAACAATTTATTAATTTTTTACAATTTTCTATACAATTTCGAATGTTTATTACACAGACGTATCGAGCAAATTATGAATTATTTATCGAAATTGGTAAAATATCTTTACGAGAACTATTATGGAAACCAGAATTAAATCAGAATTAAAATTTCGTATGGAACATTCTAAATAGTTAAAAATAATGCTTATAATCATATTAATCTTTCGCTAAAAATATCATTTTACTGCGTGCAACGCACTGGTACGTGACACGAATGTTTCGCCGTCTGTTAACGAGAATAACATTTTTTAAGCAGATTTTAATTCTATAATTTGAAAATTCTAATGACCAAAGCCACCTTTTACAGATATTTTTTTCCATTTAGATACATGCACGTAAGAAACCTTAATTGATAAAATTTTAATTAGAACGGTAGCTGATACATTTTCCACCGATGGCCAACGTTACCACATTATTAAAAATCGATTTCCAAGTAATGAATATCGGCAAATTAAAATTCTTTAGAAACACGTGTAACTGTATAGGTGGTAGTGTAAATTGAACCCTGTACCGTTGATTAATTAATAATAGTATTTTATCACGTGTTATACTATAATACATTACTACCGGTCACATTTCGATTTATTTGACCAAGTCTAAAGATACATTGATTAAAATGTTGATCACCGCGAATTTTTATCGTTCATCTTATTTGTAACAGATGCTAATGTTATTAATTATTGAATCGTGTACTCTTCACATCAGAATATTTTTTAGATATTTATGTTGCTGCTAAAAAAAGTTCATTGGATAATATTCCTCTTATTGCAATAATTTCTACATTATTGCTACTCTGATTGTTACTCTTTGCAATGTCTTCTAATTTTGATAAAGAGGCATAAACTCAAAAATGTTGTGTTGTAAATAATATTAATCTATAGGGTGTCCTAGAAATTGTGTATTTCTTAGAAAGAGGTAATTCCCGAGTTCATTCGAGGTATCTTTTTCCGTTGCGGGAATATTCTCCGCGGCTCTGTTAAAGTGTTATTAACGAAACATGCGGGCCAATAGGAATGCAGCTGCAGCGGCTGTCTTGTTATTGGCCAAATTGGAATCCGTCCGCTGTACCTGCACTTTGATTGGTCCGTGTTTTCGGTGATAACTATTTAACGAAGCAATGGAGAACATTTTCTCAAAAACAAATTTTACAGTAAATCCTCTATAAACGCAAAAGCCTCTGGGGGTAGCTGTCTTTTTGAGCTTCAAAGGCCGAGCCGAACGTAGACAAGGACAGCGCGTGTAAAGAGCGAACTGTGCCGGCGACTGCGACTCTCTGCGTCTCTTTCTTTCCCATACGCTGGTCCTTCCTTGCGTCCGAAACGTTCATCGTCAATTAAACTACTAAATACAGTTGGAATCATATCGTGTTTGGTCTTATTTTTATCAGAAAAATGCCACAAATATATTGATGAAAGTTTCGTAAAAAATTAAGTAATAATAAAAAAGATTGAATATTGGTGTTACATTGTGAGGACGCACGGGTCTTTGAACTGTGCCGACGACTGCGACTCTCTGCGTCGCATTAGTAGTGGTTTATCGTGTACAGCCTTTTTGCGTTTGTAGAGGATTTGCTGTACTTCGAATGACACTGGGAATTACCCCGTTCAAGGAAGTACAACATTTGTGGAATACACTGTATAAGATACGAAAAACTTACTGATAGTATTTGGATTTCATAGGGATTCAAGTAACATGAGAATGAAACAACCTGTAGGATAGGAGATCGTAACAGGGATAACAGGCGGTAGTTCCGGATATTCCGGATCGAGTAGGTCGGATTAACCGGTGTTGCAGTGGCGCGTGTTAACGACATCTTACTATGTATCGAGCGGCTCGATCGGCCGGTGAAAAATGACGCCATTTACGATACAGGGAAGCCCCAGACGGTCTGGGGGATAAGTCTCGGAACCGATACGTAAACTCGCTGAAACTCGGATGGCGGTCATTCGTTCGGCTGCCGGACCGCAAATTGAGCGGTTTGTTTCGCGCGGACGATCCGCCGCGGGAGTGAGCAAGCAACCCGAAAGAATCATGAGCCTCGGGAACGAGTTCCTGATTCCTGCCATTTATCAGCCAGGCCCGGAAGAAATTTCCTTAGACAGTCCGGTAAGTCCCTGCCCGGCGAATTTCGTGATTACAGTTGCAACTTTTGAGCCCGAGGAAAAGTTACGAGACCCCGGGACGAGATCCGCCAACTTTCTTGTATCGGCTCCTCGAGAAGTAAGGGGCAGGCGGTGCGCGGGGTCGAAACGAAAAACTTCCTTCCACGGACCAGCTACGAGCGTGTCCGATTCGGAAATTGTCTGATTAGCATTGTATATACTTTGCAACTCAGCTCGACGGATTCGAATTAGTTCGAAACTTCGCTGCAGTCTTGTATTTGGGTCATTAGGAAATGGAAGTTCCACTGTTTCTCTACGATCCATAAACCGGGGGGTTGTCTCGCTTCGACATGATTCTAAAGAGATGCGAAATGTTCCCGAAGTGTTACGTTCGAGGTTTCTCTTCAGGCTTATCTTCGTTCGCTTAACTCACTTACAGTCTTCTCTCTCCGTGACTGTCGAAAATATCTCTACAAGCGACTTTTCTAATTTTTTATATTTTTTTTTATGAAACTTACACCAGGTTGTCCGTCTCGTTTTTCTCATTAATATAACACCCAGCACAATGTAGTTACGATCATGATTATTTGCGTAGTAAGCGCAGTTAGGAATTCGTGTACCTCTACTGTAAATGTTAATTCCGAATTATAATCGTAACTGTATCGTATTTGGTGTCATTTTAATCAGAAAACGGGAGGAATACTATGGTGAAAGTTTCATAGAAAAATTTAAAAAGTTAGAAAACTTGTAGTTTTTTTCACCGCTGGGTTCCAAATGGTGGAGTTACAATTTGGACAATTACAGTTTAGGCCTTTGCGACCACTACGGAGATAATGCTGTAATGCCTCGGGAACCGCTTTGAGGCCCGAGAATGTAATATGAAAGCGGTCGTCGCGTCGGTATCCCTTATAATGTACGCAACAACTGTGCCACGCGTTGAATATGCAAATCAAACAATAAGCGTGTCCCGAAGCGAGTTTAGTACGGGGTTGTACGTTGAAGCGCCGCGAACGGGATTTAGGGGTTGATGGCGAGGCCAGGAGAACGACAGACACTCTTTTCCGTGGAGGTGGAAAGAGCAACGATAGAGAGGCGATCAGGTACCGAGCGGTCCCGATTTACGTTTTACAAAGTTAATTGAATGAGATCCCCCTCTCGGTTGTCGTAAGATTGCTTCGGAACGCCGCGGGGGATGGAACCAGAGCCTATGGAAGCGCAAAATGGTTATTATCTCCGGCGCCGCAGACATAGCTGGCTGAGCTTCTGATTTACGAGCTGCCCTCTCGACTTAATCCTCGCATCTACCACTCGTTCGACCCCTTTCGACCACCCCCGATCGCTCGGAATTGGTCCTCCAGTTTTCAGCTCGACCGCCGGAATTAACACGGCGAGAGAGGTCTGGCCTGTGTTTCGAATCGACGTGATCGATGCCGGGGCGATATTAATGAAGGCGACCATGAAACCAGTTGATTGCACGTCAGAGATCCTTAAGCTCCATGTCCATGTGCAGACCGGCACATGTTCCGGCGTTGGATTGAAAGCGAAAGCGAAAGTGTTGGTCTTGTTCTCCGCTTCTTAAGGGAGGGTTCTCGTGTAACTGGTCCGAAAAATCGATTTCCTTTTTAATGTGCTTTTTAGAAGTGCTGAATCTTGAAAATGTTCTCCAAAAATTTACTAACTCTCTTTTCTACGACGTTGTTCTCCCACGCTTCCGCGTCAATGTCACTTGATTAATCCGGTACTGGCAGAGAGACGGTAACTTTTCCCCCTCAGTTGGCGACTCTGATTATGACAGAAATGACTTGGGGCAATTTAAAACAGTAGAGGTACTTAACAAATTTTAGAGTGTCAAGATATGCATAACTACGCCAACAATTTTAATTTGCATGACGCAGCGTATTGATTACGATTGTTGAGAAAATCAGGGCTGCTCTTTACTTTACCAGACTTAAAATTTGTACCTTTCTCCTACGAATTATGATGTATTTTTGATATGTAGTCCAGTAGATTTGTACCCGGCGCGGATGCAGATCGAAGTGTCGAACCTCTCGGATCAATAGTTCAGGAGATATGGTCGCTTAAAGTTGAGCGTTTTTGACAGGTAAGAGCACCGCCATATTGGTTTGTAGTGACGGTCGCACGCCGCTTACTGAGTTGGTTAGGAATTAGGTTGAGAGGGGGAGCGGGAAGGTAAGCGGATCTCGGTCGTCACTACAAACCAATATGGCGGCGCCCTTACCTGTCAAAAATGGTCAACTTGAAGCGACCATAACTCCTGAACTATCGATCGTAGAGAATCGAAACTTCGATCAGCATCCGCGCCGGGTACAAATCTACTGGATTAAATACCGAATACATCATAATTCGTAGGAGAAAGGTACAAATTTTGAGTCCGGTAAAGTTTACCCAAAATCAGAATTAGTCGAATAATGTTTAACTAGTTTGATAATTTGATTATTGAATTTTATTCGGCTATCTTCCCTCGAGACGTACAGATCGCAGAGAACTTTCGCTTCCGAATCTCGCGATCCACTCCGATACAGTAATATGCACAAATGACGAAGACGGTAATGATTTATGCAGATTGTCTCCTAATGCCCGACTCCCCTAAGGAGTCACTTGTATATCCATTGATACAACAACTTCGTCAGCGTATATATTCCCTTTAATCGTCCTCGGGGAACACGATATTCGTGATGAAATTGACGAAGGTTTCGGAGAGAGACGGAATTCCCCAGCGCAACGCTGACAAATCTTACAGATTCAACTTAGTAATGATGTTTTTGAATAGTTCTGGTTCTGTGTAATCGGTTTAGTACTCGAACCTTTGAAGACATTCTCAATACCTACTTCTTCGTGCAACGTGTACTTATCAACGGTAGACGTTTCTGCAAATTGAAAGCATGGAGTAATCGAATACAAGATTCGACTTAAATAGAAACCTTGAGGGACGGTCCCTTTTGATCAAATAAATGACAGGCAATTTTACTTTGATTTTAAATGTATTATGGTACTCTGAAATCTGTCGTGATCCCAGCAAAATTATCTGTGCATTGATTTTCGTTACGTTATTGCATGGTAATTGCGTTTGCTATATTTTGTTATAATCATTAGTGTTAGGTGCTTTAATATTAAGAGTATTTATTATAAGAATAAAAGCTTTGTGTTTCTAGTAAGTCCGCAGTTATTCACTGTTAGGAGGTTAAATATATTGATAGATAACTTTTTACTTCTACAGTAAATGTTCTATAGACGCGACAGCCTCGGGTGGATTTGATCCCATCTACCGTACAGGGTAGCTACTTTTTGAGCTTCAAAGGCCGAGCCGAACGTAGAGATGGACAGCGCGTGTAAAGAGAGACCGCGCGCGACCAAAACGACTGCGACTGTCCGCGTCTGTTTCTTTCCCATACGCTGTCCTTCATTGCGTTCGAAACGTTCATCGTCAATTAAACCTCTAAATACAGTTGAAATTATATCGTGCTTGGTCTTCTTTTAATCAGAAAAATGCCACGAATATATCGGTGGAAGTTTCATAAAAAAATGAATAATAATAAAAAAGATTGAATATTGGTGTTACATTGTGAGGTATGAACTATGCCGTACTGTGACTCTCCGCGTCGCATTAGTAGTGGTTCACACGGATTTACCGAGCCGAGATCAGATTACTAAGTTGGGGGGGGGGGGGATATTCTTGGTCGCATCTATCGTGTAGAAATTGTTGCGTCTATAGAACAGTTACTGTACTTACAAAAATTAATGTTAATTAACTTTTGTTAAAATTCAGTCTGAAATCTTACCTGCTGAAATTAAATTAAATCATGCCACTCAAGTGCAATTTATAGTTCAACTCAAATAGATTAAAATTAAAATAGGTTTAAATAAACTTAAATGCTCCCAAAGTTCCAAGTTCTAAGGGTGGAAATAAAACTAGAGTATTCAAGGAAAATTTATGTTTCAACTTCGGCTTGGAATTTTTACAAAAAAGGCAGGGTTGATTCTGCTTACAGTTTGCATTAACATAAATTATGATTGTGCATAAGATAAAATATGTTTTTACAAATTCTGCTTGAAATCTGCACAGTGAGGGTTCAAATTGAATAAAACCATTCAAGTAGTGTAGGGAATGTTCTGTTTAAAATGTTCACTAAGAACAATTACACTTCTGTATAAGACAAAATATGCTTACAACAAATTCTGCCTCTATCAATTTCAAGCAGTATGTATAGGGTATATTGGGCTCAAAATGTTCACTAACAACAAGATAAATTATACTCTCTGAGGTAGTAGGAATCAGAAAAATTTTAGATAGGAAACATGTCAGATATAAATGTATCAAGCAACTTAACGTCGAATAACGTTCCTAATTAATTTCCGAAACTGTGCAACCAATTTACAGGGTTTCCAGCGTTTTCCGTGCTCCGCACGTGCGGCATTAAATCAATGTTGCACCCCATTGCGTGTTACTCGGCCCGAGAGAGGGAGAGAGAGAGAGAGAGAGGAACTCGCGGTCTTTTACTCTGTTCCGCGTGCATACGTGACGACGTTACGTATCCTTCGCAATTTCTTGACTATTTCCACGGGCTATCCGCCTGGAACAATTCCGGAAAACTACCCTCGCGCATTCCGGGCTCGAAATAAATTTTCACCGTGATGTATCTATCAATCTCCCGGACGCTTGCAGCTTGCTATCGATACTTGGAACAGCGATGAAATATGTAACACCTTGCCTCATGACCTCCTCTCCCCCCTTTTCATAAACAGAAGATTGTTTCACTGCCAGAACACAAGATCTTTACCGCAGGAATTAAAAATTTCCATTATTGAAATTACTTCATTCTGTGTAATTTAAAAGCTTCATTTATTCTGTGGTAGCGAAAAGAGCATTTCTGGACATACAGTGCTGTGAATAATTATAAACTGAACCATATTTTTATGTTTTTTATAGTACTGAAACAAAAATTAACGAAACTGTTTATGCATTTTTATATTAACAAAAGTGAGCAAACAAAAAGTTTTGTTCCTCAGTACTCTTGAAAAAATGGCATTTGTTCATAAAATTGTGGTTTAAGCTGTGAACAAGTATAAACTCACAATTAATTTTAATATCTTTCATTTAGTATTTAGTACATTTTCCTTCATTTTATTATTACTGTCACTAAGAAGATCTGACAAAAATTCAGAAACGTTCTGAATGAGGTATGAACAGCGACTGAGTTTATAAATATTCACAGCTGAAATATCCTCGTTTTGAAACATTCAGCTACTATACGTCACGAAGAAGAGATAGCAAGAAACTGTAAACATAAAAAAGGTCGTACTACCTCATCATTAATGTATTAAAACTTACTTAGTGGATTCTTGAAAATAATAACGAAAAAATACAGGAAATAAGTGTGAGTTTATAATTATTCACAGCACTGTAGTAAGACTAGTAGGTATTTAAACAGAAAAGCGCACAGGAATAAGTTATAATTTCTAGAATGACTGTATGTAATGAATGTGTTTTTACGTAATTATTATAATTTTTCGAGAATAGTGGGGTTTAAATACTTTTTGGATCGACTGTTTGTCTGACGTTGCTGTTCATGATCGAACGTTTCGTATGCAGCACGCTAATAAAGTGTCCATCCAAGTGTTGTGACAGTATAAAGGGACGACTAACATGAAGAAACTCGTGTTCATCGTCCTGTGACCAACCCGTATCACCGTCTGGAACGAGACTCGGGCCAAGAACGGTGGTTGCAGACCGTACTCACCCCCGATAGGGGTAGTTGGCAGATTTATCGGTCACGATGCAGCGGTTCCAGGCTGCCTATCGGCCGTTCGACAGCGTATTCGCAGCCAGGAACTGAAAAGACAACGGGTAGCGAGCCAGTCGCGGTCAGAATAGCAAACAAGCCTCGCCAACCATACTCGTATTCCGCGAGGTTCGCCGACGGTCACGCGTTTCGCGCGAGTTTGTCGAACTCTCGCGTTTCCACCGAGGCGGACACGATGAATTTCACACGACGATTACGTCCCCGGTACGTTTCCTTCCACCGCTTTCCGAGACCACGGCCCCTCGCTACAACAGTTTACCGCTGCTTACTAATAGTATCGTGACTGCCGGCGATAATGAACGCGTAATTACCTCGAGTGTAACAGCTTTTTAATGTTTCAATTGCGATCACACGCCGACCAGGAATGTTCTACCTGGAGAGAAGCAAATCGGGGCAATGATGAATGGCGGAATTTCTTTCCCTCGGATTTCAACCCCTCGCAACAGACGATTCATGGGTGTTTGCATTACTGCCAGATTGTAATCTAGAGAATTCCATTGTTGTCAGAATGTTTGTTTGCGCGTCTACTTTTGTAAGAGATCATGGAACCGAGTGTGAAATGTGATTGGTTTTTACAAGGGAAGGACCCCAAGTGTCTGACTTCGATTTTAATAATTTTTTGTTAGACGATGGTATATGGATCTGTAATGATGTCTGCAAAATATTAGGTGTAGTCACTCAATAGTTTTAAAGATATAAACAATTGAACTTTCATACCTTGTTGATATACAGGTATGTATACAGTAAGCAGGTTGCGTAAAAGTTTAATTGTTTATATCTTCAAAACTATTGATTAACTACACCCAATATATTGCAGACATCGTTAGGGATCCATGTACCATCGTCTCACAAAAAAATTATCAAAATCGATGTCGGACACCTGGGGTCCTTGCCTTGTTAGAGGATCGCAGGGAAACAGTCATTCACAGTCATTCATAATACCCGGTCACTTTTACTCATGTCACATGAGTCATGTGATTTGGATTTCTTTGGGAAAAGACGTTTCTTCAAGTTTCAACTAGTCGTAATCATAGAGAAAATTTTAAGGATTGTTTTTTACAATTTCTTTTTATGTGGGCATATTTCATCTTGCAATGAGCTACAAACAAACAAGTTTTCAATACAGGGCGAGATGGAAAAGTTGTAAATAGCAACCTTTATCAGGCACCCTGACCACTTGCAATTTTCCCAAAAAACTATTTGTACGCCCTCAAGCCTGTACAGTATCAAGAAACAAGGCAACGAGAGCTGCTCTCCCGTTGCGACGATAAATTTCTATGAATCCGCGAGACGACAGTGGCGGGGGTGGAGCAGACAATAAGCATTGTGCGGCGGCCACGTGCTGGACATATTGCCGGTGTTATCTGCGTCGCGCCGCGATTCAGGCTCGCCGAAGGTTAATTACTCTGTTCCAATTAATGCTAATAGTATTACTGATCGCGGGGTCCCTTACACGATAATGCCCGGCCGTAATAAGGTGAACCGATCGCGGCCTCTAATTAGTGGCGACGCACGTAACGGGGGTTCGGCGTAACCGACGCGGATATCAAAATGGCTGGATCTGGGTGGACGCGGGATTCGTCAGGCATCGTGGCCACCCTGAGACCCCTAATTGGTACATGTTTCGCGTTAACATCTGTTCCTGCGCGGGTGTGTGCGACGGTAGACCTAGAACGATAGCCAACGAGGGGGGTGCAGTCTGCGAAGGAGAGAAGGGAGGGAGGGGCAATCTCGCTAACGCAGCTAAAGGTAGATTAACTAATTAGAACGGCGTACATCCGACGTGACCCAGCGATTAAGACGGTAGAGACGACGGCTCCTGAACTTAAGCAGGATGTAATCGTCTTAGGTCCGTAACGACCATCGGGACGGGTTTGCATTAATCTTCCGGCGTGTCTGGAACTGCTTGATATGCCGCGCCGGCCGCCCCGAACGAGGAACCCTCCGACGGCAACAACGGGGGCGACCTTGCGGAACGAGTTCGCGCCCTTTCACGGAGCGAGATTATGCCACGCGCATCGCCACGTCCGATGAAAGGCAACGCGTACAATTGTGTTCCCAGGGAAATTGCGTTTGCTGAATCGCTGCGCACGCTGACCAGACTTTCCGAGACCGACCGGTTATGATTTCACTGGACAAGCACGGAGAGGAACATAGAGACACTCAACTGTGGCTAACCCGCGCTACGTACGCGTTTCAAGGTTCTTCTGGATTATTAAGTAGGATGGGGCTACAGTTTCTCTCGATATAATATGGTGGCTTGGGGCGGCTTTCCACGTACAGTGTTCCCGCGATTGATGTGACTTTCGGGTATGCGGATGATGTGACTTTTTTATCCCCATTACTACGGGGTTCCTCCTTGGGCGGTCGATCGCGCTATAAAGAAATGAAGGTATTAGGGTGTTTAAAATGGGGTTTTATGATACTCGATGTATCATTAGTACAATGCAACAATTTCTCGCTTAGCACCGTTGTTTTTAACCGGGATCGTCGTTTACACTTGGAAAAGTTATCTAAGAAATCTATGTTCGGGGCACGTAAAAAAACGTAGTACGTTTCCTGAGACTCGATACCCCCGAGGTTCTCACAATAATCGCTGGAACACTGTATCGCGGATGAGGGTACCTATTTGACTTGACATTGGATCATTCAATGTCAAATCGATCACTTTTTGAAATATGCTGTTGTGGTCCATGTGAAATTAGGGCGGGGGGTCTAAGTCATAATTTTGTCGCTTTAGAACTTGTTTAGAAATCACAGACCTTTGAAGTTTGCAATTTTTGACTTTTTTGACAAAAACCGGTCTCTCACTTAGGAATCTTTATCTCGGGAACTGTTCGTCCGATTGAACTTAATTTTTTATTTTATTCACAAAGGATTGGGGGCTATTATAAAATAATTGTTTCAACCTCGATAATTAACTTTGTAATGTCGCGAAAAATGTAAACTAATTATTTTTCCGCGTTCTTTTAGATGACGAGACAGAGTGATTTAAATTTTGAGAAAATGTTCATATTCCTGGGAGTTTTTCCTTCAAAATGAGCCCTTCAGGAGGATAGACAATTGAAAATTGGCGTCACAATGAGCTGGACAAGAACGTGGTGTAGCCCCACTTTAGGTAGGCTTGTCATGCGCTCTTCTATTATGGTCAATATAGCGCTGGTCTCAAAGCAGTATCAAAAAGTGATCGATTTTGCCTTTCTCTTCAGCAAGCCGAGAGTTTATGCGCTAAGTTTTTCGCTAAATTGCTTTGGCTTGATTAATATGTCGAGCCAAACAAGTTTGAAGTACCGGTTGTTACAGGTAGAGAATCACACTAGTAAGTAGTTGGTAGACTGCGGATCTTTATGCAAATTCACGTTTTTACAGAATAATTGATGAAAGCAGAAATTGTACCTCTTGAAGCTTAGTACTTAATCCTTATCATTCTAAGGATATTGTAGCTGAAGTGGAACGCTGGTTTGGGGTCGCAATCATTACTGCCGGGCGTGTAGTGATAAGGGTTAATAGACGACTTTTGTTACGTGAAGGGGGAAATTAAATCCACGCTCATATTTGTCAAAATTAGTATTTGCCGGACTCCATTCAATAACGTTTTACTGAAACTTTCGTGACAAGAAAAAAAGAAAAGGTAAATATGAAGATATTTCAAACTCAATCAACATAGAGGAACGAATTTCTCACACGAGAAACAATTTAAGCTTTTTTGAGAAACTTTTTTTCATCAAGAAGTCAATCGACGTCATTTGTCATAAGCCCCATGAAGTACAAAAGCAAAGGATTCATTTTTAGAATAATGTGCTGTGAGAATTCCCTTAAATTACTATATTTTATAATTATCTCATTTCAAACATTTAAATTATAAACACGAAGACGTAATGAAAATTTTACCGCAATTAACGGCAATAGTTTACACTAATCTGAATAGTATGAGTGAGCGGCAAACATTTCATACAATAAATTATTTAAATTTCTACAACAGCATCTTCGGTGACGTTAATTTTTCATTGAAGGGGTTAATTTCGCGCATTAAAATTCGTCAAATCCTCGTTAACAATGGCGTCGGATCTGGGTAGGAAATTGCGCATCGCAGCGGAGCGCGCTGTCAACGAAGGAGTCAGGCGAAAGATATGAAAACTCTGACGTGTAAAGTTATCCGATGAAGCGTAACGAATGGCGCGAGATACGGTCGACTGCATTTCACTTGCAAATGCACCCGCAACAATTCAGAGTCCGCGCTACAGGTCGTTTCAAACGCGAGGTTCGCGCGTTGAGTCGGGATCGCGAAGGGGTTAATTTAATTTAATACGACGGTTTCGTTCGGATTACTTCGAACACGATCTCCCTCTCCGACGTTCAATGATTTTCCAGTCGAGATACCGGCGGCGCACAGCTGTCTCGTCCGTCTTGCTTGCTCCCTGGCGCAGCTATGCTGCAGACGTAACACCTTTTGTTTCGCTCGACCTGCCTCTCCGAAAGTACCGTCGCGATATGACGAGGAATGGAGTTCCGCATCCGACAAGAGAAACGTGCCGGGACTATCAAGCAGATTACACGTTAGTCCGTGTGGGAGAAACGACGCTCAGAATACGTGCAAATTGGACCCTCCCGCGATACGTGCGCCCTTTCGCTAATTTCAAGTAAGACACCCTGTCCGGGCGCACGACTATTTGCATAAAATATTTGCCAGCCGAGGAACCACTTATGTTTATGATACGCTGTAAGGGATATATTTATCGCCTCGCTCGCACATTCACCTGGTGCGCGCGATTTTCGCGATGAATGCTACCTGGACAATGTGACGAATGGACGACGCGCACTGCTCTGAAAAATTGGAGGATACAGCATAGATTCTGCGAAAATACAAGAAAATTCGGAAATTTTGCATTCACTGCTCTAAAAATGTGTACTACAGTAAATCCTCTATAAACGCAAAGCCTCGGGGGATTCGTTTGCATTTATCGTAGACGGGACATTTTTTTTGAGCTTCAAAGGCCGAGTCGAACGTAGAGAAGGACAGCGCGTGTAAAGTAGTGGTTCACACCGATATACCCGAGTCGAGATCAGGTTACTACAGTGGAGGGGATATTTTTTTGCGTTTATCGTGTACGGCCTTTTTGCGTTTATAGAGGATTTACTGTACATGGTACCACAATGAATCTTTACATTAGTTTTAAGTTTGCAAGGTACAAGGAGTTCTTAAAACATTAAAAATATCTGCTCAGAAGATTGAACCAGAGTCGAATTCTATGAACAACTGTTATATTAAAAAAAGGAAGCCTAACATATCAAGAAGTACCTCCAAAGAATATGTTTTAAAAATTGATAAACAAGGCAGTCAATAATCCTAAACGTCATCGGTGGTACAACTGTAAGAATGGTGCGAGGGTTAATTCCGACGTCCCCAATTTACCAGCGTTTTTAAAAATTACCATTTCTCAGGAAGCGCGCAATTCCTCCGAACGAATGTAAAACTCCGCTGGGGAAACGTTGATTCGTGCATCTTTCGTTTTATCGCGGATCTCCCGAGGCTGTAGACAGTGAGCGGGGTTGGTCGAGCACTGAAGTCGTTAAATGCGCCGTGCGGGGCGCAGAAAATTCGCATCATTTCGTAATATTTCGCGGTCTCGCCGCGACCAAATATTTTTCCCGGCGTCGGCAGTACGGTTGGAATGGAAACATCAGCCAGCTCGTTCATACTTATTCATCACCCGTTCCATTCATTCCGTAGATATTCTTACATCCTCGGGACTTCATTCGTCTTATTCCGCATCTCTCATCCCTGGTTTTTGTTATTTCGCCTCGTTCGCGCCCACTTTTCCATTCCATTCATTTATTATGCTCGCTCCTCGGGGCTCCACGGTGGCTGCCGCTTCGCCAGCCGGGGAAAGTAATAACAGGTGTATGTGCAAATTGAACACGGCCGCGGTACACAGTCCGGGGGATGAGTCATTTACTCTTCATTATGAAGTAGCCCCCGTGCAACTTCCCACCCCCGTTGTTCAACTTTGCGAAGTTAATTTAATGTCTCGCCCCATCTTGCCTCGGTTCCGGTTATGTTGGTTAACGCCATTGTTAATCTTGCCCGTTAATGCCGCCCGGTTCCGTCTTTGAGCAACGCTGCAATAGACGCTTCCTCTGTTTCGCCGCAATCTCGTCCGCGTCGACGTTTGCCGTATTAACAATCGCAAGATAAATATTGTTACCCTCCTAATTTGCTATTCTTGCAGAGTCGAGCAGAGTAATTAAGCTTGATTAATCGCGACGCCCGTGATGCTCCATTAACCGCCTCTTCAAAACTGATTCTTCAACCCACTTGCTAATATCGACAATTTGTATAGCCGGATAAAATGAACAAAAATGATCTTGCACTGTTACGCCCTAAGGTGGACGTTTTAAACAGGTATATTTTAATTTAAAGATTTGCAGAAAATAAAACGCTGTTTTGATTCTACCTGCATTCACCGGCTTCTGTTCGGGAATTGAGAATTTTGTGGATGATGTTGATGATAATTCGTAAAAGTAGATTTCGGTCGACTGGAGGTTTGGTGAATGGATCTACTGCAATTAATTCGGATTTTTAGCTTGAAAGCCCTCTCGGTGTAAGAAATAAAAACC
Organism: Lasioglossum oenotherae; assembly: GCA_028455765.1. Taxonomy (NCBI): domain Eukaryota; kingdom Metazoa; phylum Arthropoda; class Insecta; order Hymenoptera; family Halictidae; genus Lasioglossum; species Lasioglossum oenotherae. The sequence goes on along the minus strand of CM052279.1, from coordinate 7,150,479 downwards.
CTCAAACAATCGGAAGAATGTAGATTTCACATCGAAGCTTAACAGCGACGTCGTTTATATTTTTACAGTATCAGTGTGTAGGTGTTAGCATTGTTGATCAATTTTTTCAGAGTTTTAGCGCGGTGCGTTGTGGTAGACAAAAATAAAAAAACGCACCTTTCGACATTTTTCCCGCGGAGAACTAACGTAGAATTGAAGTTTTTACGTTTCATTTATTTATGTCAGACGTATACGAGAGCACTGTTATTATTAGACTACCGATCTTTATGGTTAATAAAAATTTGTTGTATTAATTGCAACAGGGGTAGAAATTAATCAATTCCGTCCGTTAATAATTTTAATAAATCGCAATCTTTTTTTTTATATTTAATTCTTCTATTGTCGACAATGTTTTTCATTTCATTTAGCCAGTTTTGCAGTAAATGCATAAAATCCGCAGTCTAGTTATTACAAATTGCGTTCAACTCGTGTAGTAATTATTAAGAAAATCAAATTTTTATTTCGCATAATAATTGACAGTGTGTCAGCGAGACACGACAGGTATTGTTTAACGCACTGCCGTTCAGTAAACGTTGTAAAACTGTTCCGCTTAATGAAGAAGTTAACAGCTGGAAATATCGACGGCTATAACGACGAGGTAGTTAGAGGCTTGTAAAAAGGACGATCGATGCTCTCGTATGATTCAATTCCATTTTACAACGCCCCGTTATATTTCCGACGAGATTATCGTAATTCGATGGAGACGCTTCGATATTTGAGCGCGCGCGCGCGCGCGTCACATTAGCGCATCGCATGTTCACACATCGCCATTATAGTCGACGATTAAATTTTAGATTACAATGTTCGTGCTAATGCTACGCTGAAAGCGTTTTACGAACCGAACGTGCAGAAATCCGTGCCTGGCAGACGTATCCCAGCATTCCTCGTTGTTTACAATTTATTATTTACGAGAGGCACGCGGTATTCGGGTGACACGTGAATTAACGTCAATGAAAGTAATGACAAGGAACGATAACGCGGCCGTTTTCACGAAATAAATGTGCTGGCACGCTGGAATATTAAATACGGTATTGCAACATTTTCCGACAATTGTTGTTGCGAACGATACTGGGCGCGAACTTAAAAAAAAATTAATCAAAATATACAGTAAACAGGCGTCTAGTATTTGAATTCGAGGAGTGACGATAAAGCAAGAATAATTTTTCAATTACACAAGAATACATTTACATTAACAAACATGAGAGACATTTTCACTTTATTTTTACTGTACTGTCTAGTCGACAACACGATTTTCTCTCATTTTGGATTTTATAAAATAATGTATCGTAAAAATAATAATAAGTTTATGAAATTCAAAAATCAGTAACATTTTCACTTTAGTTTTAGATACTAGAACAAATTGTCTGTTTGGGAACATAAATTTGAATCATAATTATTTTACAAAATCATTATGATAAAATAAACCTGGTGTATAAAATAGTTATGTCAAATTATATTATTTTATGAAAGTATTGCAACAATATAATGGAAAGATCTGATTTTAAAACCTTTAATATATATATTTTTGATTAAAATAACATTTCTTTTTTGTTAAATTATAATTTTGATCCTTAATAAAACAAGAGGGTTTTTATCCATTTTTTAACGTTCCGTTTTAATTGCATTTAGTGTATCATTGTCCATGGTTGTAGACAGTCCGAATAGTGTTAATAAATGTAATTTCATCTCGCAATTTGAGGAAATGCAGCGTGTAGAACGACTACAATCGAAAGTGAGCAATTTTTGTTAAATGTAGCCGGTCGAACGGGGTCGCATTGTCGCCTTTGTCAGTGCAGCTGATGCACGGTTGCATACAACCATGCTAATGCTATTCAGGATTAATTTCATTTAACCCTCCGCTTCTCTCTACGCTCTGTCAATTTGATTGTCCTTCCGGTTGCTGGCACTCAAGCACCGCATATTCACGCTGCTGATACGCGTATCAGCTACAGATACTGACATCAATGATTTTTCACTTGCCTGGCTCCACATGTCGCGGACCTCGATATTATTGTACTGAAATTTGCTTCGAAAGACTCCGAAGAATTTAGCGGAAAATAATCAATCACTGGAATGCGCGACATTTTTCCAAATACACAGTTGCCAGCTGTGTCCTAAATCAGAACGTGTTTTCCGATGACTGCGGATCTTTATACATTTACGAAGAAATTGGTTGAGTGAAATATAAAACAGTAAAAGACTAGAAAAATTTTAGAATACTGTAATGATGTTTTTAATGTAACGAAGTAATTAAGGGGTGAAATCAATTTTCATTTCATTCCTGTTTCCCACAATAAATGCAGAACATTTATTTTGCATAAAGATCCGCAATCTAATTATAATAAATAAGCTTATTAATCAACGAATTCTCAATCTCATCTGTGTTCTCTCGTCATCTCATGTTCGACTGTCAATGAATTAGAATTTCTTGACTGTATTACGGTAAAAATTTGAATTTTTTTTAGTAGTTCACGCTCTTCATTTACAAGATTGTCACGTCCATTTTGTCACCTCCATTTCCACTCGTTAAAAAAGAGTGAACAGCATTGATTGACGTTGAGAAAAATTGATTTTAAAGTTAAATTATACAGTGCCGTGAATAATTGTAAACTGACACTTATTTCCTGTATTTTTTCGTTATTATTTCCAAGAATCCACTAAGTAAGTTTTGCTACGTTAATGATGAGGTTGTACGAACTTTTCTATGTTAACAGTTACTTGCTATCTCTTCTTCGTGACGTGTAGTAGCTGAATGTTTCAAAACGAGGAGATTTCAGCTGTGAATATTTATAAACTCAGTCGCTGTGTTCATACATCATTCAGAACGTTTCTGAAGTTTTGTCACATCTTCTTAGTGACAGTAACAATAAAATAAAAGAAAATGTACTAAATACTAAATGAAAGATATTAAAATTAATTATCAGTTTACACTTGTTCACAGCTTAAACCACAATTTTAAGAACAAATATCATTTTTTCCAGATTTCTGAGGAACAAAACTATTAGTTTCTGTTTGTTCACTTTTGTTTTGTATTAGAATAGAAAAATGCATAAACGGTTTCATCAATTTTTGTTTCAGTACTATGAGAAACGTAAAAATATGGTTGAGTGTATAATTATTCACAGCACTGTCCATCTAAATTAAAATTCTAGACAGGACCTTAACAAAGTGGTATACAATAAACCTGTGTTCTTAAATAGTAGTTCTCGATCAAAACGATTTACAGTTTTCTAATACAGTATTGCGGTTGAGGGTACCCATTCGCCTTGACATTGTTCTTGGATAGACCGAGGGTTTGTGTTTCTGGCCGACTATAAAGTGCGTTCTCGTTGTGGAACTAAGCGGTATCGTGCGGACAACTTCTAAAGAAGAGAGGCTGGACATTTTCCTGTTGCGAAAAACTATCGACGTCTTATATCGACAGAAAACTGCGTAACATTTGCACTCCAAAGTCGGAAATTGCATATGCTGCGACCTAATAGCAAGTAACCAATACCAGAAACAGATTCTACGATCCCGGAAAACCCCGAGGCGGTTCTGTTTGTAATTAATAATGAATTTTGTTAACGAAGTTTGTCGAGCTATTCGCGATATTGGCCGAGCGTGGCGGCCGTTTCGACGGTGATTTCTATGACACCGGGAGTACGTGCATTATTTGCGTTACAATGCAGCGTCCCGCGGCGTCGCGAAAAAGTCGCTGACTGCAATGTTTAATGGCGCGTTCCGACAACAACGATATGTCATTTTAGTCGGTGGCAAATATTGGCAGAGCGGCGTGAGCGCGCGCTCGCTTTAAAATGGAGTTGTAAAACGGGCGTCTTCCAACGTTTGTTTGAACACGCCCGGTCTGCCTCGTCCCTCGAGCGCCGACCGACCCGCAAAATTTCCCTTTTGGACAGTTCCTTTTCACGCTTCGCCACTGGAAACGATTGTGCCCCGAAACCTGGCCCCGGTCATGTGTGTATGTTTTTTCTATACTATTTTTTACCAACCAACCAATCCCCTCCCCCGTAGAACCATAGCAATCGCCATCCGCCTCCGGTCGATTATTTCTACGCGAAAGCTTTTTTACAGTTCTATGAATACAGCGAAAGTTTGGTAGCGGGAATGGTGTCGTTTCTCTCTGTCGGAGTGCCACTGAAGTGGCAGTGATCACTGGAAATTTAGTTTTTCATCATGGAGGGTGCGGTTGGTTTGGTTGTGACCCACTTTGTGGAACACAGTGGGTGACCAAACTATTAGAGCGACAGTAAGCTGAATTTATTGTCTGTGTGACGGATGAAGTTGCTAGGCAGTTCTCTTTCGATATATTTAAGGCGACGATGTTTATTTCGAAATAAGAAATAAGTTTCAGCTTTAATTTTTTTTTTAAATTTCATCGCTCTACCTCATTTCTCTCGAAAGTTCTTTGATTTCGACACAGATTTCGTCGGTTTGGCCCACTGTTCGTCGCGTCGACGCACAGTGGAAAATTTGGACCAGACTCGATTCAAAATCGAAGAACTTTCGATAGAAATGAGGTAGAGCGATGAAATTTTTTAAAATCAAAGTTGAAACTTTGCAGAATATAGGACAAATAGGGAGATTATGGTACGAAGTTTTTTAGAATTGTTTTGTAGAATTTCAAGAAATCGATTTTGCAATATCCTGAGGTCGTAGACAAATTTTGAGACCAGATTTGAAATCAGCGTGAAAAAATCTACGGGAAATGAAGTATAGCATGTTCAAAAAAAAATTTTTCCGCGCGTGGTATTGGAAAAACCACAATTTTCGCGAAATTGTGCAAGTTTAACGAATTTTCTCAACGTTAAAAAACGTTCTTACCATAATCTCCCTATTTTTCCCATATTCTGCAAAGTTTCAGCTTTAATTTTTAAAAAATTTCACCGCTCTACCTCATTTCTCTGGAAAGTTCTTTGATTTTGTCTCCGATTTGGACGAAAGGTCCCACTGTGCGCCGCTTACCGAGTTGGTTAGGATTAGGTCTCGACCTTCAAGGTAAAAATTTTTTTGGTATCGTATGAGCCCCATTTTACCATTCAACTTTGTCCTTCAGATATTTGACGTATCTTTAAAAACAACAAAGATATTTGAGGTGACTCACACCCTGTATAACTGCAACACAATGTAATGTGAAAAATATAATTGTAAGATCAGATTTACATGGATATCAGAAAAAAAAGGAAAGGAAATATTCGGTCTTGTTCATACAAAATATTTCATTTTCATTTGGCGTTGAAATTTTTGTTCGTGTTAACAAACTTCCTAGATTAACTTCAATTCTATTCAGAGTAAGTCTAAATGCGAAACAGCTCAAACTCGTTAGTATACTCGTACTAGTTTTTCCAAGTTAAAATGTTCTGTAACGTGTTCATATGCCCGTTCCCAACCGATTACCAGAGCTTTTACATGGAAGCGTAAAATTGCACTCTGGATTTGTAAACTGAAAAAATACCGTTCACCCCGGACAAAAAGCTGTACTGATAGGATCCGGAGTAACCTAAAACTCTTGCGCGGGAAACATTCGAAGAGAAATTGATTGCTGGTTCAGAAGCTGCAGGTAAAACAACAACCTGAAGCACCTGTTTCGCGTGACCAGCTTGCACCTTGCGCTATTTATACAGTTAACATTTTTTTAATACACTTTTACGAGGAATACTGCAATGTGCAATTTTGCATTCAAGAGTGCACGAATTCTGTTTGGACAATATCTTTCTGCAAGCTTCGGTCAACCCTTGCACCTTTCATAAAGTGAGACCTATTTTAAAAAATCAACTATGTCAATTGAAAACTGTATAATAGTTTACACTCAATGTCACAAATAAATTCCTAAATTTATAGAAGAGTGAAATACAGAAGTATAAATTGTAATCCATTCTTATAAAGCTTAATTTTTCACAGTATTAATGAATTTTGATAGAATGTTATTTTAATAAAAGTTCATTTTTTAACAGGAGTAAATATCATACAGTTAAATTTTACATTATAACACTGAATTTTATTAAAATAAATTTGAATCAATTTGTATAATAGTTCACCATCACTGTCACAATAGATTCTTGAGAAATTATAGTAGAATTAGTAAATTTTCTAACTTTGGATAAGGAAGTAATTATTTTGACAACGAAATGATACCTTTTTGCTACAACATATTCATAATACAGTTATTGTCACGGTTAGTTGTTGAAAATGACAAGTGGAAAACTCAGAGTTATGAAATATTGTAGCTTCGGTGTACAGTTATATTGAATAGAAAAAATAATTGTTTTCCCTAGAGAATCGGTGGCCCCCAGTAGTGAAAATTGATTGTTACAGTAGACTGTGGAAGCAGTGGTGAAAAATTCGGAGTTGTATTTTGTAGCGGTTGAACTAAAAAGTAATTGCTACGAAAGGGAGAGGTAATCGTTTTTTCGAGAGAATAGGTGGTTCACTATCTTGTATTTTAATTGAGGTAGGTACAACGTGCAATTCTTTGCTCGCAATAACGATAAATCTTTAAAAAGCCACCGCGATCGTAGCCTGGAGAAAAAGAGGTTCCGCCGGTCATTAATGTCTGAGTAGGAACTTCCTTTTCCGGCAGTCGTTATCGTTATTCGAAGGTCGACTTTTAGCTTCTCTTTCTCCGGTGCATCCTTATGCTATCTGCCTCGAAATGACGTCGCCGTTTCGGAGAAACTTAATATCTCACTTTTGGAAACAATCGGTGCGGAGCTGCGAAACTCACAATCAGCGTCAGTGAATTATAAGGTACTATTTGTTCTCGCGAGTCGTGAAAGATTAATTACTCCGAGACCAAAGTGTAATGAGACAGCGGATCTTCATTCGAAATAAAAATGTTCTATCTAAATTGCAACAAATTGGAGTGAAATAGAAATTTAGTTTCTGTCTTAATACGTTCAAGAAGTTGAAAATAAATAAATTACAGCGTCTCATTTTTGTCATAAATGCAAATATATTTAGACAAATATAATTTTGTCTAAATTGTTCAAAGCTGTCCGTGATAAAATTAAACTTTTTGTACTTTATTAGTTAAGAATGACACCGATAACTGCAATACACAATAATTGGAAAAGAGAAAATATTTTTTAGCTTCTATTAGTGGTGGAATATTTTTATAAATACGCCTGAATCTGATGTTGGTATCCACAAGATATAAGACTGTGCATATGGTACGAGTTAGGAACGTAATCAGCACAGATAAGTCGAAAGATATTTTTGCTTCCATTCTTAAAATTTATTTGGTATTAATATGTTATTACAGAATGCTATTTGTGTATTATACTTTATCAGTTAAAGAATTTTGCTATACGTAGGCGAATGAACAGTTCTTGGAAGTGCTAAAATATTATGAAAATAATTCTGATAAAAATTGGTAACCTTCTTAAATCAATTCTCGTGGCGATAAATCGCTTTAATTCGGAAAAAGTAATGTTCTCTCTCCACGGTTAATATTATAGTTTGCCGCAATCTTCAGTGATTTATACAGCCCATACGAACCACCAGGATTTTGAAATACGAGTACGTTGAATACCGAAATTTTCGAGTGGAATATGTAATATTCCAACAGACTATATATCACTCTGTTCTTACAACTTTTCTGTCGTGGCACGTTAAACTCGCTGCCACGCAAACACGCACTTTTTTCATTTGCATTTGTAATACCTGCAGATACTATCAATTATGAATATGTATCTGTTGTTCGAGTACAATGTTCTTTCGGCGTTAATTAATGAATGGACGTTCCTATGTTATTATTTCGGTACTTTATCAAATGGAACGTACTCCCGCTGATAATGCCACATTATCACTTTGAAAGTTGCTGCTTCGCCAAAGTCAAGTTAATTAAAAGAAATGCTTCGAAGTGTGGCGCGACGCTCTGTTATTAAAAACACATACACGCAAGTATAAGGGTAGATTTATAGCGGAGCAGCGAGGTGAGCTGTGCGGTGAAAAAAAAGAAAAACAAAGAAAATACATATGTACTTTTTCATTAGTATCGAAATGTTTATTATTAATATTTAAATATTAAATATTAATATTTAAATATTAGTGTCGAAATGTTGTCACGAATGTTGGTTTCTTTTCACCGCGCCGCTATCATCGATGCTCGCAGCTGCACTATAAATCCACCCTTATGGACGTAGGATTTATAGCTTAATAAACAAAGATTTTATTATAGTTTTTTTTGCCAATTAAGTATAGTCGCGGTGACTGAAAATTTTTATTGATTTCTATTATACTTCTATCTGGATGAGAAGTCATATTTGTGTATTAAACGACTACCATTTTATCAAAACTTGCATTTTTTAAGACTTCACACCAAAAAAATAACGATAGCTCGTACAATATGGACCTTTAAATAAAGTAATCGTTAAAAAAGACAATCCATTGGTTGTTCGTTACAAAATATTTCAAAATCACATTTTCTCAGATCCCTAAAGACAATAGAATTAATTAGAACTCTTTATTGCCCGCAGCAATAGTTTCAGTAGTCAAAAAACGACTAAAACCACTGTCGATTCAACTGTTCTTTTTACGCGAGCATTTTCCGCAAGTTTTACGAGCCATGAATACGAAAACGTCGTGGTTATATGAAACTTTATAGAAGGTATGCACATCCAAAAACTGTAAGGCAACGGCGATGTTATTTTGGCCGAAAATCAAACCGGAAATTAGGTCTTTCGGCAGTAATCGAAGGATCGCGTTCATGTAAACAGACCTGGAGCCTTGTATAGGTACATATCTATTTACGCACAGTAATTCGATTCGACCAGGTTCGATCAGTCAGAATGAACTTCGCTCCGGAAGATTGCAGACCGGCGCAAAAGGCTCGCTAATGTTCGTCTCCGAGTAACACGGTTTCCGCTATAGCCACTACCCTTTCCAACCCGCCGCGACACCGTGGCAGCCTCCTAATTGCTAGGACTATAAGGAGCTAATGCTATTAGAGCAGCAGAGTCTTCGGCTCTGGGAAACAATTAACCGGAAAGGCACGGTTAGTCTTTCAGCGAGATGAACAGATTAGCTTGTTAGTCCGACGTCCGCGTTATACACGCGCGACACACTTCCGGCGTCGCCTAAACTCTGTTTTCGTCGATGAACCTCCGCGCTGCTTCCGATTTTCGAAACTTACCCTTTCAAAGGCAATTTTTTACGAAATAGAACGAAATAAAAAGCTGAAGTTGCTTTTCCTCATTTGAAATTCGACTCGATCTTTGAAAGAACGTAAGTTTAAGGGTGTGAAGGTAAAGGCTTTATCCTCTGACCTGAACACGGGCAGAATGTTGTAACAATCTGTTTAAAAGAAAACACAGTGGTTCAAAGATCGACAATCTTTTTATTATAATTTAGTGATGCTTCAATTTTGTGGGGTTGTGTATCAAGAGAAAATACTGTAAAAGAAAATACCTTCCCCGATTCCACGTTCCTTTGACTTTCGTAGAATTTTCTGAGTTTGCTTGACTGGATCTTTTTAGGTCAGTCCACTTTTATTGAGAATGATACTTCACGTTTCCCACTCAAATTTCTTATTTATCCTGACTGTTCAAATTATTTTCACGGAAGAAACCTGTTCGTTTTTAAGATGACAAGGTAAAAATTGGTATTAACCAGTAGTGAAATAAATTACTATTTAAAGAAGAGCAAAAAATATACAGGATGTCCGAAAAATGTTGTCCTACCTTGAATTTTCTGCAGTTGGTTTGATTGGATCTTTTTAGGTAAGTCCACTTTTCTTGAAAATGATGTTTCGCGTTTCCGACTTCAAATTTCTTATTCATCGTCCGACTTATTATTAGATTCCGGATTTTATGCATTTATAACAAAAACGAGCGAGGGCAATTTAAAACAGTGAAAATATTAAAAGACTTTAAGAGTATTAATGTATTATTTTCATCACATTAAAATTATTAATGGAGAATATAAATTTATATTTAGCTTCTGCGTCTTGCAATTGATGCACAAACTATTTATTTTGCGTAAACATTCGGAGTCTACTTATTATGTATGAATTGAATTTGTCTAAGTCACATACAATTCTTTTATTTATTCAATAACCGTAGTCAAATCTCGTATTTCTACAAGTGGATATCCGCGTATTCGCTCGCTGACCAGTTTTTGCTATATATTTTGTTAAATAGCTCTGATCATTGCAAATAGTAGCAATTAAAACTTATATAATATCAAAATATACTATCTTACTAATACGACGCAACCAAAATCCCAGGGCTACTTCGAACTGCTTTCTTTTTAACCTGTTCTAAAGATTAGAGTAACCAATGAAACTGAATGGTTTCATATCACAGGTTAATTATTATATTGCATATAAGTGTTACAAAATTTTTGAAGATGAATTACAATTAGCCAACCCTTAGCCATCATTTTCTAAAAAGGTTATTCCTTAGAAACGTCTTTTGTTCATAACACAACGTAAACGAGTTACGCTACGATCTGATGTACATTGATCTTCCTAAAATTCGCTTACAGATTCGCTTGTAACTAATTTCCTACTGAATTTTTCTAATATGATTTTTCAAAATAAGATTTATTTGGGCATTTTGACATAATATGAACATAGTTTTAAATCGATATGAAGCGGTGACTTTTTCGATTTTCGTCCATGGTTCGGCACACTGTGCGACGGTAGAAAATGCATACATATGTGCATCGAAACTAGAATTTCTCAAGAGGGTTGGTCTATTCGGAGGGACGGCATAAGGGTTTTGTAATACGAGATGTATACAACAACCGGTGCCGTTTCAAAAGCGATTTTCACACTCCGTCGCTTCCGAAGTCAGCCGCAGAGTGGTTGCTCGTTGAACTACTGGATGTTCTGAAGCGCCGACAACGATTGATCTCGTCGCAGACGATTTCGCCGCTATCGGTGCCGTGCAATGTATGCACATTCCCTCACATCGCGGATCGCTCTATTTCCAGAAATTCGAATATTAATGTGGACAAACGGCGAGCAGATTCCGGCGCGGCATGAATTCGACCCCGATTCTAATTCCAAAGCTTAATCCAATCTGCATGCAATTGTCAACGAGGGTGTACTGCCGTGGAGCCGGTTGATTTTAATTAAACCGAATGCAGATTAAATCTAGACTGCAAACGCGCCGGGATGGGGACAGATTAGAAACTCGCCTTGTTCGCATAAATTAATAACGATCGGTTGATGTTTGCCTCCGTGATATCAAGCCGGCCGATTAGCTTTCAATGGACGCCATACTAAGTCCTGAATCGGTAAAAATCGATCTCCCGGCTCAAACGCCACCGATCGCATCTATTTCCATGCTAAACGGCTCGTTCTAACATATTAATAGAAAATACCATTTTCAACATAGAAGCAATCATTCTCATGAGTTTTTGCACCAGTGTATCCATCAAACTGGGATAAGCTCTGAGCAATGCAAGAAGGTTGAAATATTCATATAGTATACATTTTAACTTTCCAATCTTTACGTAATCAAATAAATTATTTCGCTTTTTAACCGACTTCGAAAAAGGAGGAGGTTACTCAATTCGATCTGTATGTGCCTTTTTTTACGCTTTCTTTTTCTATGTATGTTCACCGATTACGCCGAGATGGATGGACCAATCGGAACGAAACCTTTTGCATCTTGTATGGTCCCGTGTAATAAAAATTTTACATTTCTTTATTAATTACGATTTTATTTGCGAAAATGTAGGGTGGTGATACCGTTGTGAACTCCGCTGAATGTTTTAGACATTAACGACGCGACGTCGTTACCGTTATCGATTGCGGCTTTCAGATATTTATAAATGACGATTTGGAATGTGACGGCTGACAGAGATAAAAAAAACTTTAAAAAAAATTAAACCGACTTCAAAAAAACGCACTAAAAAGTATAAAATAATTTCCATTTAATATATGTGAATACACACGAACTTAAATACAATACAATCTTTTCGGAGGCGGCGCACAAATATATTATTTAAATATAAATATATTAGTATTTAGAAGAATTTAAGGATTTTCGTAATTTCCAGTGTCGAAAATTTTCAATTTTGCGCCGCCTCCGAAAAGATTGTATTGTATTTAAGTTCGTGTGTATTCACATATATTAAATGGAAATTATTTTATACTTTTTAGTGCGTTTTTTTGAAGTCGGTTTAATTTTTTTTTAAGTTTTTTTTTTATTAATAGATTACGGATCTACATGCGAAATAAAAATTCTCTGAGCCAATTATAAGAGAATTTTTCCTTCGATAATTTTAATAAGCGAAGCTCTCCACAGTTTCTTATTTTATCTATTCATTTTTATGACAAACGCATAAAATGCGCGGTTTAGTTATTCAATTCACTACAAGCAATTCTGAAAATATCTATCTACCTAACCTGATGTGAATAGTCTTCGTTCGCGATCTGAATAAATCGTTGAGGTAAATGGTTAGAAATGTCACGGACTTCTGTCATCGTCAACGAGATCCGACTGGCAATAGGAAGCCCTGCGGAAGGTCTGCTCGCAACAAAATGGAGATCGGTCGAGTATTTGCATAAATTGTGAGGAATTGCGCGGAGTAACGCGGAACTTCAAATAGAAACGGTGGCTCCGGCGAAGTTTGAAGTCCCTCGGGGGTGCCAAGGAACGTTAATTAAGAAGGATTCGGGGGTAATTAATCCGTGTGCCGGACGTTTGTTTCTGCTCGAAGAATCCCCCCGCTGATATTCCGCGCGGCAATCGGCAACATACTGCGGATTAAGCGTCTTCCAGCCGGCGCGGTGGAATGATTCGAGTTCCAATGAGGTATTTCGACCGCGTGGCATCCAGTACTACTCGGGCTGTTAATGGAACTTGGAACTGGCTAGGAGCCGCTGGAAAAGTGACTCAAAACTGGACACGTTCCAGTGCACGAGGCTACGCTCGATAAACTCGGGGACCGTCTTCGCCGAAACCTGACCCTAATTTACCGGGGCGCGACCTCGTTGACGATATGTTAAATGACCTTCGAGTGACTAGCAATCGAGTTCGCGGAAGTTGATTGGCTGGAACAGGAGCTGTCTAACGTACTGTCTCAAATAGTACATTAAAGTTTGATTCCACATACAGTGTGTGTAAAAAGTGTAAAAAACTTTTTTATATGGGTCGTTAATGAAAATTTAAAATATGTGGTTTGTAGATCTATAGTAGGTACACACGTGCTGAAAATTTAATCGAGATCGATTAACATACACGCGAGTTACAAGCAGTTAAAAACAGTGAAAATCGTAGTTTTACACGACTTTTGATCAAATTTTTTGCTTAAAATCCTCCGAATTTTCAGTATGTCTATAACTAACATAGACAAAATAATATAAAAATGTTTTAAAAAATATCTTTTTTATTATTGCATGTAACCTTGTAAATTATAATTTACGGAAAATCTTTTTTGCATATCATTTCGTCAACTAATGCTTCTAATTGATCATACAAAATCAGGTCGTTTGGTACAATTATAAAAAAGTTATTGTATATTAAAGGGCGTACGAATACTTTTTACACTCACTGTAAATAGTCAAATTTTGACAGCGACGTCTAACAGACGTAGGCTACATATTCTGTCAATCAATTATAAGTTTTTCGACTGTATTACGACAAAAATGAGCAATCTAAAACGGGGAAAACATTAGAAGAATTTAAAAATACTATGATATTATCTTCAACCTATTAAACATATCAAGAAAAAAAATGAATTCCTGTTCCACTCCAGTTTGTTGCAATTCAGATAGAAAATTTTTATTTTGCATAAAGATCCATTGTTAATCACCACATTTAGACTAAACATCGTTTAAGAAATTGATCAATAAACCTACGTATGAAATATTTACTTAAACCTTTCAATATCGAGTGAATATATTAGAACAGTTGAAAATATTTGTAACATACATAGAGAGCATGATTTGAGTGCTAGGGAGAGGCGCAAATAGTTTTTCAAATTTCGAAATGGAGTTTTTTACCTGTCAGCCAACGTTTAATATTGAAGGATTGAAAGCTCTGATTGAAGCAGGAGCTCTTTCATTCAAAACTCTACATATGTTTTCATCCATCGTAAAAATGGATTCGAAACGTAGATGGAGTGACGTCGTTGAAGATTGAACAGAAAATCTGTGGTATAATAACAACGAAACAGATTGGATAGAAATTTAATTAAGCTTATTACAGTGAGATGTAACGAAACATTATGCGAAGTAATTTATAATCGAATTAACAGTTACATTTCAATCGTCCTTATCAACATGTAATCGGCTTACGGTCTGCTCAATCTCCCCGTGAATGACGCAATCATGATTAACGACTTTCTGGAATGTCGAACATCATGGGAAGGGGCTTCACTGTAATCCTGCTTTCATTTATGAGCGAATGATACTAATTAAGGGGGTCATGAGAGCAAACTTTTAATCACGGTCTCATAAGCTCTTCGAGGGTCACGATAATATTATTTCAACGATTTACGAGTGACGTGGGAATAAAGTGGCTTCAATTTATAAACATTTGCTATTAGGTGTGTACATATTATGTATTTTCAACTGTTATTTTAATTTGTAATCACCTGAATTTTTTCACTGGAGACTTTTAACATGTTCTTCAGGATCATTTTCTTAAAATGAATACAATTTATAATTTAATATTGTGATATACTTTAATTAATATTTATATGAGAGAAAGGTTTTAATTGAAATATATTATGCACTTGTACAAATCATTGAAATTCACAAGACATATATAATTAGTATAAAATCCGATACAAAGCAATTTTATTTTCACCACAAAAAAAATTGTCAAACATAAAAGTAAAAAAATTTCAGTTATTTTGCTTCGTTATCGAAATATTCCTCACCGTTAAATGAACCGTCGTTTGAGTAACTTAAACTTCAATTTTGGCGTGGACGTGGAGCTCACGCAAATCTTCCTTTTGTGCCTCGCAGTCTTACAGTAAACTATTATAAAATATTGATACGTATTAAAAGTGCATTAGAGCAAGTCGTTCCATTCTTCCCTCTTTTGTGACTTTATTCTCGATTCGTTGTCCGATGATATCTACTGAATAGTGGATGGCCTGGTATTACTACTTTGTTGGCGAACATCGATTCTTCTTCGTGCTTACAAGACTCCTCCTCCCTTTCCACAAAACTTTCTGCATCCCCCGCATATGTCCCGCTGAGCATACGGAAGCCGCTGTCGTTTTCTTGCCGGGTAATCCATCCTGATCCTTTATACTGCTTCAAATCCGCAACCTTCGGTCTTTCATTACTGTCAACCGTGGAACTGCATTTCGACGCGTTACCAACCTTGGCCACGGGGACTGTGGAATTTCTGTTTGCCTTGGCATCCCATAAGCTTCAGGTCAATCCTCACAACTCGTTGCCTTGACAAATTATACCAAAATGTACATTTATTACACATCTTTATACAGGGTGACATGAAATAACGGTGTTAAACATTTCTTATTATAATTCTGTCAAAATCGACGAATTTTGAAAAACCAAATGATAACAACCATAACATAGACCTTTAGTATTCATATATTGAAGAAGTTTCGAAGTGGCCACCCTTTGAGCCGATTCAGAGGCTCAAACGTGTTTCGAAATTTTCGGCTATGGACTGCAGCTCTTCTTTCCGCAGTTTTATTATTTTTTAACGTTGAAAATAGTGGTTCGCACATATATGTGTTACCACTGCTCCCGAACATAGCTGAAATACGCCTAATTGCACATAACATATCGGGAAATCGATTAATTCTAGTTGTACAGGTATACACTCCAAATTCACCCTTTTGCAAGTCAATTTCACCTTTCTGTAAATCAATTTCACCCTTCTGCAAATTAATTTCAGCCTTCTGCAAATGAAACTGGAGCTTTTACAAATAAAGTATTTTCAAGTAAGTTTTTGTAAAAAAAAAAATCAGATCAAGTGTAAATTAATTGTTAAGAAATTCAAAATTTTATTTACTGCAAAGATGTACATCAAATACTTATTTAAAAGTAATTACCAATTCATTAACTTTGTAACGTGCGAAAACTGTATGTAGATATGTGTAATCATGGTAGCCATTTTCTGATTAATAAATTTTTGAAATGAAAGTGCATATTTATTGAAGCGTACATATTGAGTATTGTGTCTCTAAATAAATATATAATTTAATCGAAATAAATATATAATATTAATTTTAAATGTTCTTAATGGGTGAAAGTGATTTGTAAAATGTTAAATTTGATTTGCAAAAGGGTGAATCACAATTTGATTGAATCACAATCGGTAAAATGCATTCTAATTATTAATTTTATACATCACTACCATCGACAACAATTTCGATTTCAAATAAAAATTTCAAAAAGATTTTCGAGCATCGATTTTAACATTTTATACTCGTAGCAAGAGTAATCTCGAGACTTGAACAGTCAATGTTTCTTTGACATCCCAACGTGCTAGGTGCAATTATCGAAATTGTCGTTTCCCCCGCTCGGATGTCGCACTATCCGAAAATCTTATTGAGGCAACTTCGGGACGTCGAACGGATCCTTACTAATTCCCTCGGAATTTCGGCTCATTCACATCCCTCGGGAATAGTTTTAGTAGATCCGAAAGGGACCCGTGCGCAGTTATTACCATCGGGGCTTCGTGGATTTTACGAAGTAGCGTAACTATGTCCACGTGGCGGTTCATTCAGCGTTTGCCGAAGTTTCTTCTCTTAACCTCGGCGGTCGAATTTCCCGTTTCCCTTTCACCCCGTTCCAAATCCCGGGGTATAGGGAACAATTTCCTTCGCAGATCGTTCATCTTTTTCGAAGGATCCTATCAAAAAAGTGTCAAAGAGAAAGTACAATGCGCGAGGGACAAGCTAGCTCTGCTCTTATGATAATAAATGCGATCGAATGAATAGTTTTCTTCAAGCAAATGATTTTTATTTAGGTTAAAAAACCTTAGAGTATAATGTAGAAGTCTTTATATATTTTTCAGTGTATATAAAATGATTTTATAATAATTTTCATAGTGAATTCGTGCAAATAGTCTTTTACAATAAATATGTTCAACAATAATGTTCTAAACGAACAAACACGAATACAAACGAACAATGTTCTATTAGAAAATGATTATTAAGAGTCTTTATAAATTTTTCGATCTATAAAGAATGAATTCATGAATTCATTTTTGTTTAACACAGAAATGTGCACAACAAATGAAAATAATCCTTCCCAAATTTGAATATGTTTGACACTGATCTGGAAATGTTAGTATGAATGTTTCAAGGATCAAAAGTGAAAGAAACATTTAAAATACGATGTCACACAAAGATAAATATGTCACACAAAGTTTCTACAACGTTATATTACCCAGCAGATCAAGTCAAGCGACTGCATGAAATATTTCATCCATCATTGCTCTTCGTATATCACGCAATTCGACTAATCCCATTACTTTATCCAGTTCCTCAACTTCATCAGTCTCGCGTAGGTACTCCGTCTACTTCATTTCTATCGACCGTTCCACGTCAACTTTCATTCTCCATAAATTAACCATTATCCGGAGTAGTTATTCTGCCGAAAGTGGTAGCCAGCTGGGAATCGACATGAAGTCCCGTCCGCAGTTAGGCTTGCTCCCTTATACAGAGTGTCCTAAAAATGTGACACCATCTGAAAATTAGACAATTTTATACAAACTGATGCCTCTTTAAAACATTAATATATACAATCGTATTATAGTTAACTAGTATTTACCGGAAAATTGAACATCTTAAACGAGAAGGATAGCCATTTTCAGCTCCATGCGATCTAGTTAATAAACATTCTTAAATTTAACATTAAATTAGACGAAAGAGACCTTGTGTCACAACCGATTTGGATAAAATCAATTCTCTTAAGAAAGTTGCAGCTATTTTAATCAACCCGTTTTGTTCATAAAATAGAAGAAATGTACGAATAAAAAATCGGCTCCACGATGGACTAGAAGTTTTAAGAATAGTGCTGCATCATTTTATCCAAATTGATCGAGTCTTTCAGGTATTTCTGGTTTGGTAATAATGGGTTTAAAGTCTCAATTGTCTGTTCCCAGAATGCAGAACGACTGCACTTTGCGAGCTATAAATGCAGCAGTTCCGCGAATTTCCAAATAAAACTTTAGAAGAGTATTTCAAAAGAATCGTATTACCAGAACATACTACTTTTAAAAAATCGACATTTTCATTTAACCGAAGGTAACACGCCAGAAGTCCGCAGAAATAGCATCCTTAGTATTCGAATGGTGACTCAGAGTAACCACTAACAATTGCAACTAAACATTATTAAATATGTTAGTATCTAATCAATATTACTACACATTTAAGTATTGTACGAGGTATTATATCAATTCTATATCCATAAAATGTATTAAATCCTATGGAGAATGCAATTATTCTAGGTCGTAAGAAATATTTAATTGTCGAGTTTAAACAGGGACCATAACTGTTATAAACAAAAAGAAAAAAGTCATAGAATAAAAAGTGCATATTTCATCGACTAAAATCGTATTGGTTACAAATAAGGATTATAAGTAACCGAAAATTTGTTCTCTTGTTGGTGAATGTTGTCGTTGAGAGAAATTCATTTCGATTATAACAGTTATCGATGAGAGAAATTTATTTCGATCGCTCATAACAGTTATCAATGAGAGAAATTCATTTTGATCGCTCATAACAGTTATTGACGAAGGAAATTTGGAATACTTATTATTCAATAGTACAACTTTCAAATGGTAGAGAATCAATTGAATTAATGTGACAAACAAACAGATTTTGTGTTGTTCTTATGGTCTGTTGGTTTGTCTTGTTGTACGAAACCTTCTCAATGAATTTCGCAGGCTTGCTCCATCCGAAAAAGAATAGACAACTCACTAAATAAGCAACCAAAATGAATTTTCTCATCAATAATTATTATGAACAAGTGAAAAGAAATTCGATCATCGATAACTATTATGAGCGATCGGAATAAACTCTCATCGATAACTGTTATGAGCGATCGAAACAGTTTTTCTTCATCGATAACAGTTAACGAGGAGAATCGAGGTTTTGGACACTAATGACTGTTATTTGTAACGAAAAAGTATAATAATCAACTTTTTATTAATGACTTTTATCGTAGAAAATTTTAGAATAACTGTTATGTTTGGTCCCTGGTTAAAATAGCTCCGAGTGCAAGGGGTTAATGTTGAACTAATACGGGACTTTTTAACTTACATTTGCCTCAAGGATGATGCGCAAGCGGTCCCAGATTTTCGGGACACTCTATACAAACAGAATGGAGTTATTATGAGAATGTACCCTTGGCACGACTTAACGAACCCTTCCGGCATGTCAGTTCCGAAATGACGCGCGATGAATGCGGATCGAGGAAAGTGGGGAAACGCCGGTCCCGACGTGGAAATCTGATGGACAGGTTTAATTACGATCGATGCTAGTAAACGCGCGCGCATCGGTACCGTAGATCTACGCGCCAGGTTTGTACACGAGACGACTGTGCCCGGCGAAGGGATTAGCATAACGATCCTTCCGGCGTCATGCATTTTTCATATGTTCGTCCGCTGCTAACGAGTGCACGAATCCCTTTCTTCACCCCTCTCTTTCTCTCTTTTTTTTTCTCTATTATTTGTAAAACGTTGCCTCGCGAAATAATTTACGAAAATAAAAACAGCCTCGCGTATCGGCCGTACGTGCGCACACGCCGGCACTTGTTGTTTCGACGTGGATTTGCATGCCTTTGTGCGAAACGCCGCGATATTTAACGCGACGCCGGTACTTTAATATTAATCGAGGCTCCAAGGGAATTCGCCGAGGAGCGGACCACGCGCACCGTGAATTAGAGGTTTAAAGGATACCTCGCCGGTGTCGTACGGTTATTAACCGCGCGACTTTCACTGCAATGTAGACTGCGCACAATTAGCGCGAACGTTACGACCATTTTCGGATGGATTCGGGTTTAAAGCACGGTTACTCGAATTAATATTCGGACGCTCTCAAAAGGACGACAACTTCTTTAA
The DNA here is from genome assembly GCA_028455765.1 of Lasioglossum oenotherae. Lineage (NCBI taxonomy): Eukaryota > Metazoa > Arthropoda > Insecta > Hymenoptera > Halictidae > Lasioglossum > Lasioglossum oenotherae. The sequence continues at coordinate 7,130,431 of CM052279.1, read as the reverse complement.
TATTGTACTACACGATTTGAACTTTTTTGGGAAGCTAGAGCACGTACAAAACGTATTTTTTAAATTTTCAATATAGGCCCACATAAAAAAGTTGTAAAATGCAACTTTTATTATTTTCTAAAACATTTCTATTCACATCCTTCAGTAAACTAATTGCTCTTGCTTCCCAAAAAAGTTCAATTCGTATAGTACAATACTGAAACAGTTATCTTTTTTTTTTTTAGAGCGTCCGAATATTAATTAGAGTAACTGTACGTGTGCAATCGTTTACTATTATAAGACAGGCTTAGCAATAAATTAATTTAGTAATAATAGTAAAGTTTGTACATTATCTTATTTGGCTACGTGTCACTTAAAATAATCATCTGTTTGTTTGGACAGTCAAATCGTTTTCTAAAAATTATTTCCTTTTAAATAATTTTTCTCTCGAAAATTCAATTTATTTCGTGTACTACAGACCGGTTTTGGAAGCGGTTGCAGCTAAACTGTAATCATTGAACTACAAAAATTGGTATATCTAAATTGAATAATTAATTGAATTCGTTCTCTCGTAAATTCTGTTTGTTTCGTGTACTACAGACCAGTTTTGAAAGCGGCTGCAGCTAAACTGTAATCATTAAACTACAAATATTGGAATATCTAAATTGAATAATTAATTGAATTTAACTCACGAAAATTCTGTTTGTTTCGTGTATCAAATACCAATTTTGAAATGCGGTTAAAGTTTGATCATTCAACTTCATTAGTTACTTCAATTACCTCTTCGTGAGGTGAAATTATTAATTTTATTTGAATAATGTTAATGAAATTGGAAATTATTTGAAAATTGTGTATTTCATCTAACTCCAAATGACAATAAAGTTTGTTTGCTATTTTTAAAATCCAAATAAGAAAGTGTTTAAAAGAATTCAATAATTCAAATGATTATTTGTCATTTTAAATTAACTGTGCCCATACCTGTTATAATTGGTTTTTATCCATTCGTTATTAGAATTATTAAAGGAGGAAACAAATTTCTATTTGATCCCATTCAATTGATACAGAAAATTTTGATTTTATTAGACTGCGGATTGGAATCCACTTGGGATTGATTTCTTCTCCAAAAATGATTTTCTTTTTGGAAATTATTAATGTAAATATTTCACGAAGTGAATTTCACGAACTACCACGAAAGGTTAAACTCTCTTCCCCATAATGAAATCACTGAAATTTTACATACATTTTTCGTGAATCTTTTATTGTGCTGTGAATGAAAAATGTCAGTACGGAATTTAAAAATTCTTTTCGCTCTTTGAACTACTATTCGGCACGAGTGGAAAAGTGGACATAATGCCGCAGTAGCTCCATGAAACGTTAATACTACCTCTGGTCAAAATACGCGGTAAATGAACGCGGCATTCGTGTACGGTACGAGAAATTCGAAGATGAAATTCTGGTAAATGGAGAACATGGGTGACCGAAAGCGTCCGCAAATGAGAAAGCATTGAAGCCATTGGTAGAAATATCTATCGGCTTCAAAAACTGAAATTTCTATCATAATGGAGTGAAAAAGCTAGGAATCCGTTGGCAAACGTTACCTTAAATGGAAAATTCGATCAAAGCGTTCCGTTGCTGTGCAAAATTCCAGCTCGAAAACTTCAATTTCTACCGTACTAGAATAAAAACAGAAACTTGTAACTTGTTGACAAAAATGTAATCTGAAAGTCAGTCGATTTGTATACTTTATTATACGCTTTATACATATTTTTATTCATTTTAATCAAACACTGTAGTTATAATACACGTGCTTGTTACAGAAGTTTATTCACCTTATGAAAATAAGTTTAAGTTAAATAATTTTGAAGATTTATAGTCGCCGTCTAGATACTAGAGTTACTTGCACAAGTTGACAATTTTACTTTAAAACAATTTATTGTTGTAGTCCAGCTACACGTTTCAAACAAAATCTGCTAAATACAAATGCTACGCCTTTCTCGTAGGGTGAAATAATATTCTGTTCTTCAGTAACCAATATTTAATACTATTTCTATCAAAGCTGGCAACAAGACACCTTCTAAAATTTTAAATGAAAATTCATTAGGACTGCAAGGATGCATTAACACTGAACCTGCCCACTGTCGGTCAAATGACCGGTTTTATATTTTTCGTTTCATAATTATTGAAATTATGAAGCTGCTTACGTGGAAATTGATTCGATAAAATTCTATATCCAAGTACAAATTGTTGTACAAGTTACAGAAAATCGAAATAAATATAGCCTCGTCATTTTTTCAAACTAAAACATGTTGATCGCTTTTAGTGATTGGTACACTGAGAAAAAAATCCTGTCGAAACAAAAAAAATATATGTTGATTCAATAAGATGTACTATTAAATAATGCCAATATCATATGAACTTATTTTAATATTTAATACTATTGAATTTCGATAGCAAAACTCATTTCCGCCAATCATATAAGCCAATAGCTTGACCATCAATGTTTTCAAAAAAATAAGATATTGCCTCGAACCAATTCCAGTATAAATCAATACATTTCTCAAATTTTTTTAACAACATATCTGATTGAAGGAAAAAAAAGAAATATTACGAATAATAATATACGGTATTGAATCAAAT